>SPJY01006136.1:1184097-1311601 GCA_005191435.1 Raddia distichophylla
CGATATATATATATATATATATGAGTATGACGTACGCGCGTGAATGCGTGCAGGAGCTACTACCGGTGCACGGCGGCGCGGTGCGGGGTGAAGAAGCGGGTGGAGCGGTCGCAGCAGGACCCCTCCACGGTGATCACCACGTACGAGGGCCAGCACACGCACCCCAGCCACCTCAGCGCCACCGCGCGTATGCTCCTTCGTCCCAATTCCCAACGCCGCCGCTTACTCGCTGGCGGCGCCGCCGCCGCCGCCTCTCAGTCCAGACCTCGCCGCCGGCGCCGGCGCCCGCGCGATGAGCCACCAGCTCGGCCACGCGCACATGTGCATGCCCAGCGCACCGGCGCCGCCGATGGATCTTCTCCAGGAGCTAGCACCGCTCCGCCTTCGCGGACTACGGCCCACAAGATATTGTTCGTTCCATGATAGCCCATCATCAGCACGAGGATTAGATATTCGTAATAAGAAAAGGTCTATGCATGTGTGGGACACATTATACGGTCACACACTGACACACATACAGTATACATGTAGATGTAGTGTGCACCTAGCTTCTTGTGGGCTTGTGGCTTCTTCAGTTGACTTCTTGCTGGAGTAGGCAAGAGGTGCACCAAATGACCAGTGTGTCGCACTCGATTTCCCAAGGTTAATTGTTTGGTGTTGGGGAGGCGCGCACACACATGCGCGCTTCTTCTTAATTTTATTTCTTTTCAAAGATAAAGAAACAAATGGTATGCATATAAATAGCTTGAAGATATGCCCTTACACGTGTGTACATCTCTCTGCCTTGTGCTATCTGCAACATCTCTTGAGACATTTTTTAGATAATGGTAAAATTCCAGCTTCTACATCACAGAGGTTAGAGATATATGGTCGTACAAATAGAGCATTGAAGATGTCTAAAACGATAAAAAAAAGACGATTTAGCTACAATTCTAACATTATTTCTTCAGCCATAAATTAGCGAAGGACAACATCGCCACCACTTCCAAGGAATGACAAGCTGCTTTAATCTCCCCATGGTCATCCTCCTTGTGCAGCAAAACCAGTGGGCTCTTCTGAAGATCGCTTACATGAAAGAAGAATATTTGCATTCGGCAAAAACCCCATCGTTTTGACAAAGACAAATGGACCAAAGTAAAACGGCCGCCCCAACTAAAATTAGCATTTTTTTAGTTAAAGATATTCCTCGAAGCCAATCACCCAACAAATGAGTCCAGTTTCTTGGAGCCTTTAAGCCACAAGAAATGTGGACAATGTGGCACACAGATTCAGCAAGATGACAATGAAAAAGGAGACGATGAACATTCTCATTAGCCCCATAAAAACAACACTTTTGGTTCCCTCTTCAATTACGTTGAGCAAGATTATTTTTAGTCAAAAGAACTCCTTGCAGTAGATACCACAGAAAGATTTTTATCTTTAAAGGAAGCTTTATCATCCAAATAAATTTATTTGTAAAAATAACATTATGATGTATGCAACTTCCAAATAAACGTATCACGCTTGCTAGAGTCTAGACAGTTGAATATCCAGCTCTTTGGTAAATCTCTTTGGGGTCTCGAGGATCGTGAGCAGGTATCAGGTAGGTAGGAAGGGCACTGAAAACTGAAGCTACAAGAATCCCTGGACCTTCGGGGGAGATCATTTTGGTCTTCCACCCCGCTAATTTGGACCGCGCTTTATTAAGGATGTGATGAAAGTGGTATACGCTATACAGGTTTGAATTTTGATCGCAACCGTTTATTTTGAATTTTGAACTTGGACAGGACAAGTATGCTGGCTGCTGCCCTAGCTGAGCATTTGGTTTATTTCATCATCAACACCTCACTTGCTCAAGTACGGTAGCTAACTTTTCCGGCGAATTCAATCAGGACGGCGCGCGGGCGGCTTCAGGCCGCCGGTCTCATGTCGTATCCACCTTGTCGGAACATCCCCGCCTGCAGGACCCAATCCTCGATCATCTCCTGCGCCGCGCGGCCATTGTCGGCGGGCATGAGGTGGCCGGCGCCGAAGACGACGACGTGCGAGAGCGCGCCCGCGCGCTGCACGTAGCCGGCGAGCTCGCCCTCGCCGCCGACGCGCCACACGGCGCGCCCGGCGTCGAGGAAGGCGCTTAGGCCGTCCCACTCGAGCTCCCGCACCCACGCCTCCGTCGACACCACGCCGTCCCTCAGGTCGCGGATGCCCTGGTACAGCAGCACCCGCGCCTCCGCCCCCCGGAGCAGCGCCTCCACCTCCGGCTTCACGCTCTTCATCACGTCGCCGTGCATGGCGGCGCCGACATCGTCGCTGCACTCCTCCCACACCACGCCGCCGAGCGCGCCCAGCGCCGCCTTCACCTCCGGCCGGTTCACGAGCTCCCCGACGGCGCCCGTCTCGTACGGCCGCAGCCTCGCTGCGTCGTACAGCGTCGCGAGCCCCGTCATGTTCTGCAGCCGCGAGAGCACGCGCCCTCTCGCGTCCGCCGCCTCGGGCCACCGCGCCGCCGCCGTCAGCTCCACCGCCGCCGCCTGCAGCGCCTCGAGCTCCCGCTTCTGCCGCGCGTTGATGAGCCCCATGAAGTAGGCGGAGTCGGCGTGCGTGGTGACCTGCGTCACGGGGTGCGTGAGCCCGTTACCGATGGCGACACCGCGGAGGTTCACCCGCAGCCGGGCCGGCAGCGTGGGGTTCACGGCGAGGATGTGCGCCGCCGTGGCGGGGACGTACTTGCCGGCGTAGCTCTCGCCGGTGAGGAAGAAGGGGCGGGCGCGGAAGAAGGTCGGGTGCAGGGAGAAGAAGGAGTGGAGGGCGGCGAGGAGGTGGGCGGCGACGACGGACTGGTTGGTGGGGATGGCGGCGGGGGACGGCGCGGCGCTGAAGCCGGTGCCAAGCGGGCTGTCGATGAAGAGAAGGCCGAATCGGCGGTTCCACGCGAAGGGGTTGGGGGAGAGGGAGGGGGGGTCGCCGGCGGCGAGGTACGGGCCGAGCTCGAAGAAGTTGCCGGTGAGGCCGGAGCAGCCGGGGCCGCCCTGCAGCCAGAGGAGCAGCGGCGTGGCGGGCGGCGGCGTGAGCGGGTGGGTGGCCTCGTAGAAGGCGAAATAGAGCGAGGCGTTGGCCGGCGGGATGGGGAGGTAGCCCGACCTGGTCGGGAGCGCTTCTTTGGGGAACGCCGGCGAGGCGGAGACGGTGGCGGCGGCAATGAGGAGGAGGAGGACGGCGAGGGGAAGCGGCGGAGCCATCTGAGCTGAGCTGCCTGTCCAGTGTCCACTTGGGCTGGGAATTGGGGATAGTTGATACAGGAACACGCGAGCTCTGAGCTCACGGCGTACTGTACCGACGACTACTGACTGCTGACCAGTGACGACGAGGATGGGTTGGTGTCTTGAAGTGTAGTTTAGTTATTGGCTGCCGTGGGGCCCACCTGGCTGTCTCACTCGTGTAGCAGATGGGAACAGGACGAAGCGGGCGACCTGTTGTGAGAGGCTGTAAACTATGCTGGAGCAGCACGAACCGTTGAGATTGCCTTTTTTTTTTTTTTTCCCTCCTTGGCACCAAGGATCAGGATTGTGGCTTGTGTTGAGGCCATCATCCATGCCAACTACAAGATGCGTTGACTCGCTTTGCCTCACCTGGCAGCAAGACGTACGTCCGAAGATGGATGGATGGATGCAGAGGCGCGCTGCCATGGTCCGGAGCCAATAATGTAAGAATCTATACCATATAGGATGCCAAACCTAATCATGGCATTATTTAATTCACTCGCCTTATCAATATTTTTACGAGACTTTTAAGGGAAAATCGGGTGGGGTGTACGACACTCAATTCGGACGCCCCACTGCATTCGACATTAATTTCGTCTGCCTTTAGCCATACAACACCGGGCACACGAATTTCTCTCCCAGGTGACATTATGACCATTTTTCAACCATTTCTCCCCCTTTTCCCTATTTTCTTTTCTTTTTCCCACATTTTCCCATTTTTTTCTTTTTCCCACCTTTTCCACCTTTTCTTTTTCCTTTCTCCCCCCTTCTTCTTCTTCTTCTTCTTCTCCTCCGGCCACCATGGCCGCCGGAGAGCGCCGCCGCTCTGCGTCGCCGCCGCGAACTCGACGTGCCGCCCCTCTGCGCTCTGCGCCGCCGCCGCCGCGAGCTCGACGTGCCGCCCCTCTGCGCTCTGCGCCGCTTTTTTTGTCACAGTGATTTTTAAATCTAAATATAACCAAAAATTAAATATTTTAAAATTTTGGAAGTTACTTACACACCATTGATATAGATTTTTTGGAATTATCGTCAAATCAAAAATCAATGAAACTTTTAAAAAGAAACTATATATTTGTGGATTTGTTCTAAAGAAATAAACCCGAAAAACGCCACGTGTCGCATCCAGGGAGCTCCCGCCGTGCGGGATGGCGGGAGCTCTCTGGAGCCGCCACGTGTCCCAGCGCTGCAGCGCCCCTTGCCACGTGTCGCCGCCTGGAGAGTCCCTGCCGTGCCGAGTGGCGGGAGCAGAGCTCCCGCCGTTCCGCGTGGCGGCCGCCATCTGGGGTGGCGAGAGCAGGTGCCATTTCGGGTATTTTCTTCAAACTGTGGTTTATTTTATAAATTATGATTTAAAAGTGGATTATTTCGGGTATTTTTCCCAGCAAGACGTACGCCCAAAGATGGATGGATGGATGGATGGATGGAGAGACACGCTGCCATGGTCCGGCGCCAATAATGTAAGAATCTATATACCATATAGAATGCCAAACCTAATCATGGCATTATTTAATTCACTCGCCTTATCATTATTTTTACAAGACTTTTAATGGTTCTTTTCAAAAATGCCTTATCTCTTGCCCTCACCACCTACGCTTCACCGCCCCGATCAATGTATTCCAAGTATTGCACTTACTGCATGGAGAAGGGCGATAGGAGAATAGCCATCCAATATAGACGGATCCATTCGGTCGGTGGCCTCTAGCATCCTCTCTGATGTCGAATATGTATGCCAATCAACCGAAGGTCTTGAGGCTTCGTATAGCAGTTGCCAAAGTTAGGATTACGTATGGCTTGTGCCTTTTTGCTAGTCAGCTGCGTCGGGGCGGTCGGAGATAGGACATATGAAAATAGGGTAGTGGAAGAGCGCACTTCGTGATCTCCGCTTACAGGACCTACCTAGATTTCTAACTCATATAATATATAGGGATATGACAAAGTGACCGACCTTGTTCTGTGTGGAGGTGGTGTCTCATGTCTAGGTACTACTGACATTATGGTGCGTGCATGGCTATGTGACCCAAAAACATCTCTCGCAATGATGAGTTCTTCCAGATGGATGGGGTGCTTCTCGATGTATCCCAAGATACGTTATGCACTCCCTCCCTTCTCATCTATAAACTTTTGTAAAAAAAAACTATGTTCCATCAAATTCTGGATTGATATCATTCCTCCACAACCTCACTTGCTTACAACCTTGCTTGCACTGACTAACTTACCTTGCATCGCCTAAGTTGCAGCTCGCTAGATACTTGGCCGCGTCTCCTCTGACCTCGCAAAAAATTATGAAAACCCCACAACCTCGAAGAAATTCCGCCGAAGATGAAACCTTGCAAACCTCAAGAACCTTGAAGATAATGGAAACCCCAGGTCTTCGACGGGATTTTTATCGAGGTTTTTGTTTTACGTTGGGGTTTTTGGCAAGGTTTTAGAATTTTTGTTGAGCTCTCCAATGGCGACAAGGTTCATGAAAAGGCGCTAGGGGCGAACTGCGAAGCCGCTATGAGCATTGGCATGGGATAGCGGTGGCTCAGCGAGCCCCTATGAGCGGTGGTGTGGAAGATCCATGGCAATGAAGGATGAGAGAGACAATGGAGGTGAGAATTGGTAGTTACTCCCTCCGTTCCAAAGTATAGTTTACTGTTGACTTTTGAACAAACCTTTTGACCATTCGTCTTATTCAAAAAAATTGTGCAAACATGAAAAAATGTAAGCGATGCTTAAAGTTTGTTTAATGATAAAACAAATCATAAAAAATAAATAATATTTACGTATATTTTTTAAATAAGACGAAGGGTCAAAACAGAGATTCAAAAGTCAACAGTGAACTATAATTTGAAATGGAGAGAGTACAATTTAAAGAAAATGGAGCGTCTCTGAGTGCAATATATATGCACTAGGGTGTGGAACTTCTGCCTATTGCAGAAAAATGTAGGTTCTTGTGTTAGGATTTTAATCGCTACATATAGCGATCTATATGATACCGAAGACACGATATTTAGAAATACAGTTCAGTACGACTGCCAGGCTCCGACTATGGCTGGCTCCTTGTCCTGCCGTGCATAACCAAAGCTCATGGACTGCTTCAACATAACATGAACACTGATGGAGATCGCGTTCACAAGGCTAGCAACATGAAAACATCGATCCCGCCAAAATTCCCGTGGGCAAATTAGACCTGACCATGCAACCACTCGAAGTAACCGAGTGATTAACAAGGAAGGGTAGATATAATGGTCAATCGATCGTCTCTGTAGTCTGTACAAGACACAAACTTTCATTTCGTTTCGATCTAAAAAATCACCTAAGTAACCCCAAACGACCAACCCTTCTGTTGTGCAAGGAACAGCACAGAATTCTGTTCTAGCAGAATTTATGATGCTCAGACATCAGATGGAGGAGGCCAGGAAGCCGAAAGCCTGTGACGATCTCTGTTGGCTGCGCTCATCCATCTGGCCATCACGCGGCTTTCTTTTCAGATCAATCTCTTCGTTTGTTGCTACTGACCAGAAGCTGCAGCCAGATATGTAAGAAGTGACATTATCTTGGCAGCTAATACATCCTTGACATGCCAGAGGAAACAACTCCAACCTTTCTGTGAGTACCAGTGCTTGCCGATTTCGCGGCAGCAACAATGCCGTTAAGAGATCTTGTGTATAGACTGGTCTCTGCTGCTAATCTATCGAACGGGTCACTCTTTGGCCCTGCTGAAAGTTGAAATTGAGGTGCACTCATGTCCAGAGTAACATCAGGTGTGGCTTTGGTGCTTGCACAACCAAAGGCCTGTGAGTGCAGTCTATAGCCACTCATGGCCTGTGATGGCATTTGATGATAGCTATATGCTTGTGGCTGTGGGATTTGTTGCTGGGGAGGATACCCTAAACTCATCGCTGAGCTGCTTGTACCATAAGGATGATTGGTGATTCCACTTTCATAAGGTAAAACTGAACCAGCAACTCTTCCTAGTCCCACTGGCAAATAGGAAATTATCTTAAGAAATGGGCCGTGGTGCATCAAACAATCAGGAAATAATGTACAATAAATGAATGCAAATGAACCTGCTTGTGCCCCTTGTGGAACCTGAGAAGCGCTGGGAACATTTCCAAGAAATTTTCCCATCTCCCAATGACTTTTGGAAGGATCAGCAGGGACAGGCCTACCCCTCGATGAGGCTACAACAGCTTCTTCCTTGGCAGGAATTGGAGTTGAGTGAACAATAGTTGACCTGCAAAAATAAGCTTCATCTTAGCAAGAGGGGCATTTTTTTTTTTTTTTGGAAATGGAATCATAATGACACAAGTGTAGAGGGAAATACAAGAAGAAAATTATGACACTAAATTCATATGCATCAACGCATGTATGACACGTGGGACCATCTAAGTCTCTGACAGTGGATCAGGATGTCATACGTTGAAACGCGAATTTTAAAGTGTGTCATACGTTGAAATCTCCTGACAAACAAGTGCACCAACTGGGTACCAGCCTACCAGGTACTAACATTCTGGATGCATACTAAGTAACTCAATTTGATGATGATGATGATGATTGACTCAGAAAATAAAACAGACTAGCAAGTGGTGGTGATGCATTCACAGCAAGCAGACCTGAGAATTCGACAACCTTCATAACAATTATGTGCAACCCAACTCATTTGACACAACTGCAGATCCCTGTAAGAGATTTATTAGGTACCTCGCACTACCTTAAGAAAAAAGAAGCGGTGAATACATACTAAAATAAGGACCCTAACTGATGTGGCTTATAGTAGTCGTGGTGTTTGGGTGGGCCGGGTGGTGGTTGGTTTATTGCTTTCTCCCAATACATAGCTGCCTTTATAGATCAGGTGTCTTCCTGAACAAATTTGTTTTTTTAGGAAAGAAACGTTATGCAAGAAACCTACTGTCACACATTAAAGACAAAAAATCCAAACAAAAATTAAGGGTATCTTCCAAATATGGAGATATACTATCTAACAAAGCATAAATAAATAATCACAACCAAATTATCTTTCTTTTCTCTTTTCATGTGGACAAGGCAAGAGGTCAGACCTCAGCACCGCTGTTTGCCATGGTTCCAGTGCGAAAGTGCTGCTGATGTTTGGCTCACTAAAGCATGCACAACACTAAGAGATCTTGACATCATCGGATTGAAAAAATGGCAGTATGTCAGTATTAACGAAGGTCCAAGGACACGCGGATAAAGATGACCGTATATCTTTGAACTCCTATGGTCCCTAGCACACTTCATTCCCATGTCCATATTATATAACCCAGAACACTGTCCTGAGAAAGGACTCTAGCCAATTCAAAATTGTTTCATCATTTGACACCAAAGCCAGGCATGATGCAGCTCAAAATGCACATTCAAGTGGCAACTGCATAACTAATAGGGGAAAAAAACAGAATGAACACAGAACTAGAATATGATACCATGTTACCTTGGAAGGGATGCATGTTTCCTTTCCATTGGAACAGCAGGGCCACTAGCACCGCTTTCTTCAAGATACGAAAACTGCTTCTTAAATTGATCAACAGCACTGATCAACACAGGGGAAAAATACTGTACTCAGTAAGCATTGGCTAAATGAACAAAATGAGTAAAACATGCATGCGCAAAAGCACCATACATGTGCAACCATAGAAAATCTAAAACCTTGGGTAGAGAAATGTCGTCCTCTCTGTGCCATTCATGTAGTTTTTCAGCAATTGTGGATGATATTCCAATATCTCCTGGAATATCAGCTCCCTTATATCTTCCTTTGACATTCTTCTGTGCTCAAACTCAAACTCCACTTTTCTGATCGGCTGACAGGATGGTTCTCTCTCGGCCCTGGAGAGACCTTTAAAGTATGGATCCGTCAATGCCTACAAAACATAAGTATTGAAAAAAAAATGTCACAACCTAATACAAATACACCAACATAAAATTGCAAGCAACAGAGAGAAGAAACTGAGGCATCAAAAGTTTACCTCTTCTGCAGTTGGACGGTCCTTAGGATCAAAGGCTAATAGCCTTTTCAAGAGTTTTAATGCCAAAGGATCTACATTAGGAAACTTCTGAGGAAATGGAAATGGATCTTTCTTTCTCATGCTGCTCAAGTAGCTTCTTGCCTTATCATTCCGAACCTGGAAAAGGAACAACACAACAAAGTCAAACTTACAAATCAATTCGTTCACCAGATGAACAAATAAGCAACGGTCCTCCCTTGGATGTAGTACCATACCCGAGAAATTGTATCCATCGAAGGTGTGCCTAGGAGATCTGTCATTAAGTCTAACTGATGGACAACATTTTTACCAGGAAACAAAGGCTTTCCTGTCAACACCTCAGCAAAGATGCACCCAATGCTCCAAATGTCAATAGCGGGTGTATACTGCATTGTTGGGGGGAACAGACTAAGATTACATACATAACAAAAACCCTGGAAATAATTTGACAAAAACATACAAGTGCTGTGGAATTACTACCAGAGTGCCTCTAAGAAATCCTAGCACAATAAAAACAAATTAGACCTTTTTTTGGATGGAGCTACAAATTGAAAGAATGCATACAAAACACATTAACATTTCACCAGCAAACCTATTCATCAAAGAACACAAAAAGGAAATTATATGTATCATATGTTTGTATAATCACAATTGATAGCTCGTGATATGGCACCATAAACATTTTTGCATGTCACGGTTCTTAACTGAATCATATTTCTGTCAAGAAAACAATAACATAAGCTCACCTTTGAGAAGAAGGAACCGCAGAGCTCTGGAGCTCTATACCATCTTGTTGCTACATAATCCTGCAAAGCATATGTTTGAATATGAAATCGTTGAATCATGATAGTTTAATCCAATCAATTGAAAACTTAGATTTGGGTTTGTACTAAGATACCGTCCAGAAGACAGTTGTTGGGGTATCGTTGAATGCAACTCGTGCTAGTCCAAAGTCACATATTTTCAATTTGCAGTTAGAATTTGCCAAAATATTCTTGGGCTTCAGGTCACGATGATAAACACTAGCTACAACCATCAAAGTCAGCATAAGCACAGTTAATGGTGATAAAATGTTAAAATTACAATATTCTAAGACGAAACCTATTAACCAATCAGACTGTTGTGTCTTTAGTAGGGTGGATGCTGTACAACATTTTTGAAAGAAGTGATAATGAGTAGTCTTTATTAAGCCGAAACAGGGGTGATCTAAGGATCATGGGGAAACTACTTTGAGAAAGGTTACCAAATGCAGAATGCTTACTAATATATAAATGGATATCGGATGATATATATGGTCATATTAAGGGCCTATTCTGTTCTCGTCAGCTTAACAACTTAACGACTTAACAGCTTATCAACTTATTTACGTTTTGAAAAGACATATGCTTTGAGTTTTTGTAGTTCATTTTTTCGCTGTTTTAAATGTGATTCCTAACGCTTTAAAAAGCAAGTCAAACGAAATGAATCCGAATCTCAAGACTATCTCGAGAAGCTCTCGAAATTCAGTCATTTCAGCCGTTCAGCTGTTTAGCTCAAAAGAACAGGACCTAAAAAACTTGAGAACCAGTGACATATATCATGGTAGTAATATACAAATGCCCTAGCACAAAGAAATGAACTAGTTCAATAGGCCCACTTTGTAAAAAAACACATCCACAGGGATCATACGAAAACTGTAGTTGGCTGAGAGACGATAGTCTCCGAAACTTTTTATATCATCTAGGAAAATCATGTTGGCATGTTGCTAGCTTGGGTCGTGAACAACTACAGTTAACTATATTCTCTGGATTGACTACGTCTAAAGCAAACAACGCTTTGGCAACTACAAACAACAATTCAGAATTTGCTGACTAATTCACAGTGTAGATTGCCTAGTTCTGGTCAATGGAGCAACCATATTGACCCATCACTTTGACTTTGTTATATCAAACAATGTACAGCAGGGTAAGGTGACTGCCCTCTATGCAATAAGTGCAATACATATTAAATCAATCACAGAATGAACTGCAATGTAAAAAGAGATAAAAAGGACTTTCAACAGATCTACGACGTGGACTAAAACTCGCATCACCTTCATGACTTTTTCAAAAAGCAATAAGAGACTCGAAAAAGATGGTTTCCTACCAGTATGGATGTATTTGAGGGCACGGAGTAACTGGTAGAGGAAGAACTGGTAGTGCTCTTTTGTTAAGTCATCATTAGCCTTTATAACTTGGTGGAGATCTGACTCCATTAGCTCAAAAACAACATAAATATCTTTGAAGTCCTTTCTTGAAGGGGGTAACATGATATGCTTGATCTCAACAATGTCAGGGTGCCTTAGAAGCCGCAGAAGCTTGATCTCACGGAGAATTCGTGCGGCATCCGAGACATGCTCAAAAATATTATGTATCTTCTTGATCGCCACTTTCTGTCTAGTGTGCAAATCAATGGCAGAGCACACGACCCCGTAGCTTCCCTTACCAATGACTTCTTGGATCTTGTACCGGCTCGCATCACCATACTCCGTGAAAAACTCCACCTCCGGGGAACCCTGAAAACCCAAATGAGCTGTTAAGCAGATCGCCACTAAAGAGAAATGAGATTACACCATGATTTGTGAGGTTGAAAAGCAATGTAGATCGGCAGAGGTTTCCAATGGACATAATGCAACAGAACATGCCATTAAGATGCTGCCACCAGCAGCATTAAATCATGATCGGGGAAAAAAGGAACTGTTTCACCAATGAAATCGGCTTGCCCGTGGGCGTATCTGAAGATACCCTCACAGGCAAAGGGAACAGCTTTGCGCACCGACAGGACAAAGCAGCAGCTTGTGGCGTTGTTTAGTTTGGTACACAAGGCACCTCGTAGTGACGGTAGTGGCATGAAAATTGGTCAACTTTTGCATGTGGAGTATGAGCTGTTTGTAACTGACCATTCACCGCACATGACATTTATCCCTTTCTTTCTTTCTCCGCAAAAATAGCCAGATCATACGTTTCCGCAAGAGGGAGGAAGCAGATGCTAAAATTTCACTAGAACATGTAGAAAATCTACAACCTTTTGACGGAAAAATAGCAGCGATGAATCGAACAGGGGAGGGGAGGCCAAATAAATTTTCTTATTTTGCAATGTAGAACTGAGATCAACTGTGAACTGCTCCACTTCGACACCACAAGTCCACAACACAGTTCAAATACTAAGAACAGGCTGGGATCACATAAGCATTCAAAAATACTGGGATCATGCACCAAAAGAGCAGCAGCAACAGACACGCGGAGCCGCAGAAGACGCGAGAGGAAGCAGAGAGATGGCTAGAGACCCAAACCCACCTTCTTCCGCTGCTCCTGCTGCATCCCGCTCCCCGCTCCCCGCCGGATCTCCCCACCAAACCTCTACCACCCGCCGCCTTCAAACCCACCTCGCAACCACCGAAACCTACGCGCCACCACGCGGCATTCGCCCAACCTGCCTCCCGCGACGCCGCCGCCCCAAATCCACGCGCCGACGGTGGAGGCGAGCGAGCGGGAGCGACCCAAGCGCCGGGGAAGCGGCGAGGGTTTGGGTCGCGAGTCGCGAGCTCGCCCTCCTCCCCCCGATCTCGCGGCGCTCGCGTGGAGGCGGAGGCGGAGCGGAGGAGATGGGGGGGAAGGCTTCAGTTCTTGAAAAGGGAGGAGGATTTCTTGCTTTCTTTCGCTCGTCGTGGCTTGCTGCCGACTTGCCGTTGGATGCGTGTTTTTTATGTGGTTTTCGGGCCACATGGCAATGACATGTGTGCAGCGGGTGGTGCTCGATTACTCTTCACCGTCCGATCCGCATCTTTATGGCCTTCACCGCTCGTCCGTCCACCAACCTCTGACAGCGTATGTAGGAGTAAGTATTATGCATGTAAGGCAGGTAGCATGGACAAAATTCATGGAAGGTGAAACAACCTTTTTAAGAAATCTACTTCTCCTGCTCGAGTCTTTGTATAAAAAAAACCCTATTCATGAGTAAATTTAGTATTTTTTATTACCAAATGACCAAGTTGTCATGCATGTTTTGCACGGTCAGATTTGTGTCAAAGTATAAATGACTTTTTGTATGCATAAGGATGCATTTGTTTGTATGGGTCATGCTAAGTCAACCTCATTGTGAATATATACATATATAAGAATTTGTATTAATCATGGTAAAACTCAATATAATTCGATCTCAATCTCATCACAAATATGTAATTGAATGGTATTAGTCATTTGAGTTGTAACAAAGCTCATCTACAATCTAGTACATATATAATCGTATTGTATTAGCAATCGTGGTCTCTTATATAATTTGTTGTGTTTTTTTATTTTTATCATATTAGAGCGATACTTTTAACATGGCTTTATCAATAATATAATAAATATGTTTTAAGGTTGATAAAAAATTGTCACGGAGGTTGAGCGGTTGTCTGGAATACGAATAGCAGAGGACATGGTTTCTTACGAATTCCTTGAAGAAAATGTTGAGATTCCTCTATTTCAAATATACCTTAAAAGGTGGCTACTTTATGTTAACAAGATCAATTATATCGGTTTTCTAAAAAAACTTAGTTCTTCAATTTTGTTTGGTTAAGATGGAAATACACATGTTAATAGCAGCACTAATTCTATTTCTTGGGTTACATTGTTAAAGTCATGTACAATGCAAAGTGACTATACACCAATACTTAAGTAGAGAACATTGACATGTTGACACGTCACTAAGCATCTAAACAGAAAAGTTAAGATGCTTACACGTGCTTATTTGTACTAAGCATACTCTAAACTTTGATGTTTAATTACACGTCTATCCTCCTTATTTAAGCACCGGATGCTATTCTACATAAATAAAAAAAACCATTTTTCTTTTCTAAGCACCTCTCTAAACACTTGTATCGTACGTGGCCTAATTATATTAATAGTAGCATTACTTCTTTTCATTAAGTTAATTACATTGAATTGGCTCGTGACATTTGCATTTGCAACCGATGTAGGTTGGGGTTGGTCTTATGTGGCTTTTAGCACGGGGTACTGGGGTTTAGGTGGCGGGCATTTGTGACAGAATTGAGATGCCAACTAATTAGCTGGCTTGCCTTCAAGTCACAATTTGGCCTTTGCCATCAGGCTGACCCTAACCTTTTGTAATGTACAAGAAAATTTCCTCTTCCACAATCTAAAAATCTTCCTGTACCAAGCCCTGTCCGCCGCTTACTAATAAAATGTACAATAATGTGGCAGCTCTACATCACATGGTAGCAGCAGCATCCATTTCACTGCTCCAAGCAAGTAGTATTATTCTTTTTTTTAGTACAGTGCGGCGTCCAAATTAAAACAGGCAAAACAACGCGCTTGCATAGCACAGCAGCATTACATGTGGAAGCATTTGCGTCTCGCTACGAATATGGCATTTACATTTCCCAGTTTACTACGCTCATCGCGAGCCGTATCACTGCCATCACTGCACTTATTAGTGAGTAAATTATCAGCATTGAGTAGCACCGGTTGGAGTCACATCAACAAGGAATTGTGGCGACTGCTGCAGACTGGCTAGGCCAAGGAGAACATCGCAGAGAATTATCGGTCGCTGCAAAGAGAGGATGGCCGTAACCATCAAGCTGGATCCTGGATGTTTACGCAGAGGAAAGAATCTGATGCCACCGACAATAGCCTATGTGATGCCTGGCACAAGCAATACTTCTGTCTATTCATTTCTGTTCAGTGGAATCTATCGCAACGTCAGAGTTCAGACTTAAGCGGCGCCTAGTTCACCCACAACATTACAGGAGGAAATGAGGAATGAGCATGGGAGTCATTTAGGGCCAGTTTTTGTAGCTTATTTGACATATCGACTTATTTATTTATCTTTATTTAAAATATAAATATTTTAGTTTTTCAATCCATGCTTTTCTATCTTGAAGACGTGTCTAAAAACTCTCTAAAAACAAGTCAAACAATAGGGACCCGGTTCTCGAGTCTATCTAAAAAAGCTCTCAAAGTTAGAAGATAAATCAGATAAATAAATAAATGAAATAAGATAAACCATAGTAAATTGGGCCTTAGATATACTATACATAGTTCAGAGTATAAAAAGAGTAAATTACACCGTTGCCCCTGAAAGTCTCGCTAAAGTTGCCCTCGAACTTCGAAATTAATTTGTCCCCCCTAATGTTGACATCGTATTCACCACAGTCCCACACCCGTTAGAACAGTTGTTAAGCGATGAGGTGATCTTTAGTTGACCGTTAAATATAGATGTGGCGTTAGAGAGAATTGTTCATGAATGCATTAGAGAGGATTGTATAATAAATAAGGATATATAAGAAAAAAAACATCAATAATATTCACATGCACGACTTATATTTCAAAACAATATCATTCAAACTAAATACCTTACATAAAAAATGGAGATAGCACTAGGGAATGACATATGTAAGTAATTGATACAAATTATTACATGCTATAGCGTTTCTATTCCAAATTTTCCAAGCTATTATTTTTAGATTTGTATAATTTTTTTGGACTATTATATCTATTCAAAATTTATGCAATTTTTTCTTTTATATAGACTACTATAGTCTTATTTTATTTTTTAATTTAAAATTTCCATCATTGTCTTTGTTGTAGTCGATACAAATTCTTTTTTCATCTGGCATGAATTCTTATTTCTAATATTTTTATAAAAAAATCGACTTGGTGGTGCGGACACTTAGGCCCAGTTCTTTTCAGCTTAACGGCTTAACGACTTATCTACGCTTTGAAAATACATATGATTTGAGTTTTTTGAGTCCTTTTTTCGATGTTTTGAAGGTGGGTCCTAACGCTTTTAAAAAGCAAGTCAAACGAAATTTATCCGAATCTTGAGACTACCTCGAGAAGCTCTCGAAGTTCAGTCATTTCAGCCGTTCAGCCGTTCAGATCAGCTCAAAAGAACAGGGCCTTAACCCCTTCAGCTAGGAAGGAAGAGGGCTAGAGATAGGCGGAGAAGCATGGGGAAGGGGGCGCCAATGGGAGGGGGGGGGATCACGGCGTCGGCCGCCAGGGACAACAACTATCCTAGTGAGGTGGTGCGCCACCCATCCGGCTAAGACGGCGATAGGTAGACGAGGCAAGTGGCGCGGCACACTTAGGGCTCCTCCAACCGCAGCGTGCGAGTGAGGCGGGGCGAGGGAAGGTGGATTGAGGACCGAAAAGACATGGGCAAAAATGCAAAGGGAAATAAATCAAGAAATGTTTGATCAGCCGATCGGATCGGATCGTCCTAAATACATGAGGTTTTCATTGTAAAATTAGGAAGATTAGCGACTTTTCTGCAACATTAGCTAGCATAGCCTCAGCCTAGCACCAGCCGACGCGCTAGGTGTCGTGTGAGCGAAGGGCGGGCTAGAGTCTTGTATATTGTAACATCCCAAATTTTTAAAATTAATTTGGCACGTTAATAATTTCTAAATTTCATAATTTTAAAATCGCAAATCATTTTAATTGCATCGAGTCTATCTCAAAAAACTCTCAAAGTTAGAAGATAAGTCAGATAAACAAATAAGTCAAATAAGATAAAATAGTAAATTGGGTCTTAGATATACTATATATAGTTCACAGTATAAAAAGAGTAAATTACACCGTTGCCCCTGAAAGTCTCGCTAAGGCCTTGTTTGTTTCAGATTAAAGTTGAGTTGAGTTTTACTATAGCAAATTTATGACCCCTCAGAAGATATTTAAAAAATTCAAAAAATATATTTTACGAACTATAAGAATAAGGGAGTGGCTGCAGCCCAGGCGACTGCGCACGCGCGCGCGCCGGGCCCACCCGGCGGCGGCCGCGGCGGCGTGCCCAGTCGCCTGGGTTTAAGCAAAACCGTAAGAATAACTATTTGAAACCGCATAAAAATGACTACAAAATATTACATCATTTTGCTTATACGATATGATAAATTTTCATTTAATTTAATTTAATCCGAAAACAAACAAGGCCTAAGCCCTCAAACTTCAAAATTAATTTGTCCCCCCCTAAAGTTGACATCTTATGCACCACATTCCCACACCCTTTAGAACAATTGTTAAGCGATGAGGTGATCTTTAGTTGACCGTTAAATATAGATGTGGCAATAGAGAGGACTGTATAATAAATAAGGAATGATAAGAAAAAAACATCAATAATATTTACATGCACACCTTATATTTCAAAAAAGGATCATTCAAATTAAATACCTTACATAAAAAATGGAGGTAGCACTAGACAATGACACATGGTGTACGTAGTTGATACAAATTATTACATGCTATAGCGTTTCTATTCAAAATTTTTCAAGCTATTATTTTTAGATTTGTGTAAATTATTTTTTTGGACTATTATTTCTATTCAAAATTTATGCAATTTTTTATATAGACTACTATAGTCTTATTTTAATTTTTAATTTCAAATTTCCATTGTTGTCTTTGTTGTAGTTGATACAAATTCTTTTTTCATCTGGCATGAACTCTTATTTCTAATATTTTTATTAAAAAAGTCTACTTGGTGGTGCGGACACTTAACCCCTTCAGCTAGGAAGGAAGAGGGCGGGAGATAAGCATAGAAGTGTGGGGAAGGGGTTGCCAATGGGAGGAGGGGATCGCTGCGTCGGCCGCCAGGGACAACAATTGTCCTAGTGAGGCGGTGCGCCACCCATCCGGCTAAGACGGCGATAGGTTGGCATGGGAGAGGCCACGCGGCAGACGGCGTGGCGAGGCAAGTGGCGTGGCACACTTAGGGCTCCTCCTACAGCAACGTGCAAGCGAGGCGGGGCAAGGGAAGGTGGATTGAGGACCGAAAAGCCATGGGCAAAAATACAAAGGGAAATAAAACGAGAACTGTTTGATCAGCCGATCAGACCGTCCTAAATGCATGAGGATTTCATTGTAAAATCAGCAAGACTAACGACTTTTCTGCAAAATTAGCTAGCATAGCCTCAGCCTAGCACCAGCCAACGCGCTAGGTATCGTGTGAGCGAAGGACGAGCTAGAGTCTTGTATATAAGGTATGATAGGGTTTGTCTTTGTGTAAGATAGGGAACTAGAGACTCTACATTCTAGAATCTGAAGCTTTATGGTGCTCTCATTTATAACAAAAAAAAGAGAGAGTAACTTGGTTATAGAAGAAAACACAGTGGAGTCTCTCGTTATTTTTTTTCAACAAGGGGAAATACCTCGATTTCCATTTCATTGAAACGGAAACATATTTACATGGTTTCATATTACAAATCCTTTTCTCTACTAGGTCACATGCACATGGCCTCTCTTTTTTTTTGCCCCCTACGTTAGGGATGCAAATAAGTCGACCCTAGGGTCACTTTTGGTCCTCTTTAGTTCATTTGTCTGTACTAAAAACTTAATTTCTAATCTATTTAGTACAAATAAATGATCTAGGGAGGGTCAAAGATGGCCCTAGGACCAACCCATTTGTATCCCTACCCTACGTACAAATTCCGACTCTCTGCTAGACCACATATGCCCCCTGTTAGCCTAGACTGCTACTCCTTCCGCTTTTCCCGGCGTCTCAACGAGCACAACATCGCATGCTCTTGCTTTCTTTTTCTTCCCGCGCATCTCGTGGCCTTCATCAGCGAGCACCAAATCTCACGCTCTTGCTCCACACGCGCAACATCTCATCTCACGTGTCTGTTTTTCTTTTTTCTTCTCACGCATCTTGCGGTGAGGGTGCAGAGGATCAATCCCCTGATCGGTTGCTCCTACAGCCTAGGATGCAACCAACTGAGCTAACCTCACTCCTCGATCGAGTCTCTCGTTACTAATTCTAGTATCTATAGCTTTACAAAATCTGATAACTAAAAACAAACTTGGTCACATTATATGTTTGCTTGCTAAAAGATGAGGCTAGCTGACTTTTAGTTGGAGGAGCTTGAATCTGCCAATCGCACACACACACACGCACACATATTTGCAAAAAAAATTGATACAACGGTGCATGGTACAATCCTACAGCAACTCTACGTTAAGCTGAAATGTACATGGCCATAATCTATCTTCATCTCTCCCCTGCACGCTACACGCACACACGTGTAGGAGTATATGGTTAGAAGGTACAGTAGAAATTAACTAGCTAGGCCAATGCATCATGAACATAAAAAACATTTCCGAAAGGTGTTTGTTTTGTCAATAAACCGCGCGCCGGCCGGTGTACAGATCGATGAATGTGTGGCATCAACCCTTGTCAATCGGTGCTGCATGCTTCTAATACCGGCACCAATTCTAGTCCTTACTTGCGAATCAAAAGTATTTTTCAGGTGCAGTTCTTCATTGCACTAGGCTGGTCTGTCTCAACTCGCAGTCTCGCGCGCAACGAAGAGGTTAATATATATGTGACTGTGAGGCACGCCTGGATCGATCGAGTTATACTAATAGACAAAGACACAAAGTGATATATCGCTCGCGAATGCATGAAGACGATCGACTTTGGGTGTCACCTCACCTGTGGTCTGTGGATGTGCATGGGCTGTGTACCGGTGCAGTTGGGGCACCGCGTCAGCCGTGGCGGGCGTCGTCGCCGGCTAGCTGCATGGTGCGCCGCCGTGCTTGCGCTCCGCCGGCTTGCCGGTGCAGCTAGTGACGCTCGCAGGCCACTGGCCCCACCTGCTCTTCTACGCGCGCCACAAAGACTCCGTACTATGAGCATCTCCAATGGTGCCATGTCAGTTAGTTATAAGACTTTCAACTCAGCTTTTTGCTTATGTGGAGGAAAGAAGAAGATTGTGTTTACAGCCAGACTATAGCTGATTCCAAAGCAATGGCCATCTATTATATATGGGACCATATTTAATCTTGTAGACATTAATGTTATAGCTAGTTCATTGGAGAAGTTGTCTATATGCTAGCTATAGATGACATGTCCACTTTTTATAGTTAGTGACTAGTGACCATCTATGCGCAGGACCCGATATCGATCCCAAAGGTCAAAAGTCAAACTAGGTACAGATAGAGGAGTTGCATGCATCATGCATGGCATTGACATCAGAGCATTCACGTGCCGAGATAGTTAGGCCTTGTTTTTTTCAGCGTATCGTACCGTTATGTATTACTGTAATAAATTTTGTTATTTTTATATAGCCTATATGTTGTGATAATTTGTAACGATTTTTTCGTGGTTTTTAGTTATCCTTCCAAAGATGCTAAAACTATTTTTTAATTATTTTTTTTATAATTTTTGGAGCTCTTTTTTAGTGCTCTTAAATTTGCTACAGTAATACGCCAACGCAACGATACGCTGAAAAAAACAAGGCCTTAATGAGATGCCCATGGAGACAGCATTGGCAATGCCAATGGCGCAACAGCATCAGATCCGGCAGCGAAATTAATAAATAGACGCTGTATGTTAGATGATCGATATTGTTGTCGCGCGCGCACCGACGTCCAATGACTCCCACCGCAAGTTTAATGGGATCTGGCTTAGTAAAATAAATGAGCTATTAGTTGTAGAATATTATCCTCGCCACACTTGAATTTTAAAAAAGCTTCATAGAATTTTCTTCCTCTTTTTCAAATCCTCCGTTTCAAATTGTAGTCCACTGTTAACTTTTGGAGACGTTTTTTGACCATTTGCCTTATTCAAAAAATTAGCGCAAACATGAAAAAATATAAGTCATGCTTAAAATATGTTTAATGATAAAACAAATCACAACAAAATAAATAATATTTTCATTTTTTTTTTGCATAAGACGAATGGTCAAATAAAATATCCAAAAGCCAACAGTGAACTACAATTTGAAACGAAAGGAGTAGCAGAAATGGATTTACCATAGAATTATATTTTCCTTTTTTCTTTCTTCTATGTGTATTTTACATACCATAGTAATTTCTTATAGAGTATTTCTATTAAATAAAGGTATTATTGGTGGAATAAACTAAAAATGTATCCACAAGATTTTGATCATATTTCTATGTAGCTTTCATTAGAATATATAGGCCGATCCATTGAATTTGTGTGTGTTGTAGCTACATACATGTCTACTTTATACATGTGTTTCCTGTTTAGCTGGTTAATTAAGTTTGTCATGATTTATCATATAGATATTGTATTAGGCCTGTATCTCCGTGTGCTCTGATGTGCGGCCTGCGAGCCGTTGTATGTGTTTGTACTGGACTATGTTCCGTTTGTAATAATAATATCGTTGGCACTGTTCCGTTTCTGTATATCTGTGTGTACTAGTCATGATCCTTGGGACTAGTACGTGTTTACGCAGGTGGAATCCGATATTGTAAATCGGGTGCCGACATATATAAGGTATGATAGGGTTTGTCTTTGTGGAAGATAGGGAACTAGAGACTCTACATTATAGAATCTGAAGCTTTATGGTGCTCTCATTTATAACAAAAAAAAAAGAGAGTAACTTGGTTATAAAAGAAAAAACAATGGAGTCTCTCGTTATTTTTTTTCAACAAGGGAGAATACCTCGATTTTCATTTCATTGAAACGGAAACATGTTTACATGATTTCATATTACAAATCCTTTTCTATACTAGGTCACATGGCCTCTTCTTTTTTTCCCCTACATACAAATTCCGACTCTCTGCTAGGCCACATATGCCCCCTGTTAGCCTCGACTGCTACTCCTTTCGCTTTTCCTGGTGTCGCGGATTTCCCTGCCTTTTTTCCTTCAATGAGCACAACATCGCACACTCTTGCTTTCCTTTTCTTCCTGCGTATCTTGCAGCCTTCATTAGCGAGCACCACATCTCACGCTCTTGCTCCACACGCGCAACATCTCATCTCACGTGTCTGTTTTTCTTTTTTCTTCTCACGCATCTTGCGGTGAGGGTGCAGAGGATCAATCCCCTGATCGGTTGCTCCTACAGCCTAGGATGCAACCAACTGAGCTAACCTCACTCCTCGATCGAGTCTCTCGTTACTAATTCTAGTATCTATAGCTTTACAAAATCTGATAACTAAAAACAAACTTGGTCACATTATATGTTTGTTTGTTAAAAGATAAGGCTAGCTGACTTTTAGTTGGAGGAGCTTGAACCTGCCAATCACACACACATACACACACGCATATTTGTAAAAAAAATTGATATAACGGTGCATGGTACAATCCTACAGCAACTCAAAGACGACCTTAAGAGATGTATGTAATCTTGCTAGTTTAACGGTCAAATGCTCAAATCAAATCTACCTAGCTAGTCATCGACCACGTACGGCGCAAACACAAACAAACAAACCCGTTTTGCCTTGAGACGATCAGAAGATCGACAGGAACGTGTGCTAGCTGGGAGAAGGGCCGACGTGGACAAACGGGGATGGCCAGATTCATCCCGGTTTCTTCCGCCGTCTGCCTTCGGAACAGCGCCGCTCCATTTTGCACGGCTTATTTTAGCAGCTTTAATTCTCTTTTTTTTCCCTTCAAAATGGAAGCTTCTCTATTGTCCATGACTTTATTCGGTCGCTTCCGAAATGTTTTACTATTTTCTTTTGCGCTATTGCTATTTCGCAGTAGCCTGAAATTTGCGATTTCGTGCAGGCACTAAAAGTTCCAATAGGCTTGTACTATTTTCCCACATTTTCATTCACCGGAAGAAGTGTTGTGAGAAGTTGAAACTTTTAGCGTGATGGTTGTTTGCGCGTTTTGCTGTGTGTGACGTGGACGGCGATCGTCGTCCTCTGCGCAAATTGCGAAATCGTGCGGACGCTAATGGTTCCAGTAAATTTATATTGTTTACCACCTTTTTAATTCACTGGAAGAAACGTTTTAAAATGGTGGAAAAAATTATGCAGGCAGGAGAGGGGGACTGTTCCATGAGGGACTGCGCGATAAAACTGTTGTTGTATGTTGCGCCTGCAAAAGGTGCTAAAATACAGGTGTCTGCACAATAGCATGTCCCTTCTTTTTAAACAAAATAGTCTATTTTATGGGCTCTTTTACGATACATGCTAATAGACATGAGCCGTCTAATTCACTTGATCTAACGGTTTAGATTGTTCTTAACATTTTTTATACTACAATGTTAATATATTATACTACAAACGTAGTATATTTTTAGGGAGGGTATAATTGACTTTAGGTACAATTTGATATGAGAACAAATAAGTAATTATGAAATTAATAGATTAAATATTTATGCATTTGGATTAAATGAATTTAAGACCACTAAAACATAGAATCATACGATGAAATCATTTCTGCTGTTAAAATTTGATAAAAAATTAGAAATTTAAATTTAAATCAAATGGATTTTAGAGAAAAAAAGAAATTACTAGGGTTCTTGAGAAATCGATCATATATGGAAAGTTTTTCAAAAAGAACAGGAATTTCAATGGTTTATTTGAGAATCGAGCATTTTTTCGTCAAACAAGAGATCAGGTTTAAAAAGTTCATATTTAAAAAAAAAAGGAAATCGCGGCAATAGATCAAAGAGAAACTTACTTAACGCACTTATTTGATTTCCATGGATAGTTTTAATTAGTCCGGTTTTCATGGCATCACACGTGTGATATGCATGCGATCCGCTTACCATTTATGATCGGTTTAATTTGTGGCGTGATGACCCTCCTAATTACATTCCATGCAAGATGCTAATTACATTCCATGCAAGCTGCTAATTACATTCCATGCAGCGTGCATGATGATTCATAAGTGATTTTTCCCCCAAAATTGCACGTATGCCATTAATTACTATTTCCTTTTCCAACTCTTTGCCATGCATGCGACCATAGAAAAAGACTAAACCGTCCCTAAAAAACGAGAGGTCGGATCTAAAATATACTACCATGGTAGTATTTTTTTTAATAGGTACCGTAAAAGAGCACTATTTTATTCCCCCAATAATAGGTAAGATGTATAATTAACCCCTGATTTGAAAACGAGTTTTTGTCATTGGCGCAGCTCAGGCGAAGATACATATAACATTTGCTTTTCTAAAAAATATTTCTTAAAACAGTCTTACTCACTTGTCAGCCTCTCTATATCTACTGCACGCCCGCCCGTGTAGGAGTATATGGTTAGAAGGTACAGTAGTAATTAACTAGCTAGGCCAATGCATCATGAACATAAAGAAACATTTTCGAAAGGTGTTTGTTTTGTCAATAAACCGCGCGCCGGTGTACAGATCGATGAATGTGTGGCATCAACCCTTGCCAATCGGTGCTAGCTGCTTCTAATACCGGCACCAATTCTTGTCCTTAAGTTGCGAAGTCAAAAGTATTTTTCAGGTGCAGCTCTTCATTGGTTCATTGCACTAGGCTGGTCTGTCTCAACTCGCAACGCAGAGGTTAATATACACGGAGTATGTGACTGTGAGGCACGCCTCGATCGATCGAGTGATACTAACAGACAGAGTGATATATCGCTCGCGAATGCATGAAGACCAATCGACTGTTTGTGGTTGTGTTATACTAACCCAAAGGTGTCACCGGCCTCACCTGTGGATGTGCATGGGCTGTGTACCGGTGCAGTTGGGACACCGCGTCAGCCGTGGCGGGCGTCGTCGCCGGCTAGCTGCATGGTGCGCCGCCGTGCTTGCGCTCCGCCGGCTCGCCGGTCAGCCAGTGACGCTCGCAGGCCACTGGCCCCGCCTGCTCTATGCGCAGGACCCGATATCGATCCCAAAGGTCAAAAGTCAAACTATAGGTACAGATAGAGGAGTTGCATGCATGGCATTGACATCAGAGCATTCACGTGGCGGGATAGTTAAGGAGATGCCCATGGAGACAGCATTGGCAATGGCAATGGCAATGGCGCAACAGCATCAGATCCGGCAGCGAAATTAATAAATAGACGCTGTATGTTAGATGGTCGATATTGTTGTCGCGCGCGCACCGACGTCCAAGGACTCTCACCGCAAGTTTAATGGGATCTGGCTTAGGCCTTGTATACTTCAGCTTACCGTAGCGTAGCGTAGCGTTTCAGCAAAATCGAGTCTTTTAACTGAAATGCATCAATCCACAATACTAGTATCTGCTCTACAATCTCAGTGGTTAATGATGCATGTTAGTATGATGTTACTAAGCTATGCAACTCTTTTGTGCGGATCCTTATTATCCGCCGCTCTTCTAATCATTAAATTTCAAAAAAATATCGATTTCTTTTCTAAAAAGAATTTTTTTTATTTAACACATTTTTCTTTAGTGGGTTTAGTGAGATTGAATATTTCTATGCAAAAAAAACTGTTTTAAAAAACACCCCTACTCCAAAGTCCACTTATTTATTTTAAGCGTCGACATTGGGATTGGCGCCGCGTGCTGCTGGCCTGCTACAGAAAGCGCAGGAGCCAGGCCTTGACGGGCTTTATTGGGCCGAATGGGCTGATACTCGTCTCAAAAGATCACGGGGGGCATGTCCCAAACGTTACAATTTTTAATCAAACAATCTATCTTGGAGAGAGAGAAAAAAGGACATACACAGAGTGACGCGGTTTAAGATTTACTAAGACGAATGATCAAAGATGTATAAAAAATCAACGGCGACTTGTTTTTACGATCGAAGGAAGTATGCTTTTTTAATAAAAAAAACACGTTTACATATACGATGATATTTAAGTTAGCACTTAATTTTAATTATTTTTCTACGACTTATTATAAGTTGAAAGTTTTCGAGATCCGTTTTGTTTGACTTTTTTTTCAAGAGCTCTAGCGCGTGGTTTTGATAAAAAGAGGGTTTGAAAAATCAAAACGCTTGGCTTTTCAATTTAGAGTTAAGTAAATAAGCTGACATGTTTAGTTAAGCTGTAATGCTTCTTTAAATATAATGTGTTGCCACTATCTCTAAACATAGTTGTGTTGTACATTCCTGATAGCACCGTACCACTTTGGCACTTTCCCTCCACCTCTCACATTGTTCTTTATCAAACCCTTAACCAACCAATCTGCCCTGTATGCTTCCTTTTTCACCAATCAATAAAAAAAAAACTCCCATCATCACTCCTCGCAGCACAGCAGTGCACCACCAAACGCCAATAATTCACCGAAATCGGAATCATTTCCCTTTGGTACACCAGCAGCTTCTGCCCCCCATCGTCCCGTAAAACAAAAAAAACCAAATTTGGATATCGCAAAAAAAAAACCAAACCAGCGGCACGACGTGGGCTCAACTATAAAAAAAACGAGAAACTACAAGAAAAAGGAGGATACTCCCTCCGTTTCAAATTATAGTTCACTGTTGACTTTTAGATATTCTATTTGACCATTCGTCTTATTTAAAAAATATATGTAAATATTATTTATTTTATTATGATTTAATTTACCATAAAACATATTATAAGTATGGCTTATATTTTTACATGTTTGCACTAATTTTTTTAAATAAAAATTACGGTTAAAAGGCGTATTCAAAAGTCAACACTAAACTACTGCTATAATTTAGAACGGAGAGAGTAACATTTACCAAACGCAACCACCTCCTCCGTCCCGTCAAGTTGTCAACCCAACCAACCGCGGGCTATTTCCACGTCTCCATTTTTCATTTTGATTTCTTCTCGTCTCCCTTCCCCTCCCTCTCCGTCTCCGGCTCCGACCGCGACCACCCACCCGCCCCCGCCCCCGCCGCGGTTGCTTCAGATCTCCTCCTCCCCTCCCGACCGGCGCCATGCTCTACTAGCCCCTCCCGCCACCACGCGCGCGCGCGTATATAAGCCCTATCCCCATCACGTACCCTCCCACCCGCCATGATCTGCTGAGCCAGGCTGCTGCTCCGGATCTCGCCGGCGTCCCCGTTCGCCCGTGCTCGCTGCTGGGAGCGGAGGAGCAATGGAGGTCTTCGGCCCCGTCACGCCCGGCCAGGTGCGTTGCCGTCGCCGTCGCCGTCGCCGTCGCCGTCGCCGGAACCCCGCCGGCGTTCGCTGCTCCTCTCGCCCCGCGGGGTTTCTTCCTCTCGCTCGAGGGGTTTAGCTGCTTGGCTCCCTCCATTTGATTCGTCTCTCGGGGTAGCTGCTGTGCCAGCGACGCTTGGGGCTCTTGCCGGGCAAATTCGGCGAGGAAATGTGCCAGAGTTCGTGTAAATGGATGCGCTTGTTCTCAGCAGCAGTGGACTTCTCTTGCTGTGTGTTGGATCGTTCATTGCTGAGCAACGTGGTTTACGGTTTTAATGCCATGGTTTAAGGTAGCTCCAGGGTGCGAGGGGGCGATTGAATTCAGGGCTTGACTACTACGTTGTGACTATCACATCCAACCCTTACCTAACGAGTTTGGTGGGCTTCTGTCCACCGGAAGCGGAAGGTGCCGTAGCCTTCACGCATTTCAGCTTGATGCTCGAAAAAATTTGAAAAGTTCGTATCAAGATTTGCAAAGTTGACTTGGATATGGAGGAGACCAAGTTCTTGTCTGCTGAAAAACAGCAAATAATCCTGGAAAATCCACTCGGCTGGGATATGGCGATAGATCTTTTTTCCCCTGAAGAAAAAATAACACAAAAAAACTGGATAGCTGAATGCAATTGTAACTACGACCTCAATGCAAAAATAAAAATAAAAATAACACACACCCAATGTTGGCTTCTTTTTTTTTTTTCCTGATTCGATGCCTTCTTAGTGGACTAACTGCTAGCCAAGCTCAATCTGTGATGTTGGCATGGACTTATGTAACTAGATACTTTCCTTTTTTGCAGGTGTCGTTTTTGCTTGGTCTTTTCCCTGTCCTCATTGCATGGATCTACTCTGAAGTCTTGGAGTACAGAAAATCTTTATCCCACGGGAAAGTGTAAGATTTCTTTTTTGTACAAACTCTGTTTTACTTAGCTTTAGGAATTTAAATGCGAGTTGGTATTATATAGTATATGTTCATCACCAACTGCATACCACTATTTCAATTAATTCTAGTCTGCAACCAGACTTTTCATGACTAGACCTGGCCGTAATTTTTCATGAATAGATCGGAGAACCAACATGCTAGCTTTCCCCCGTTTAATGCATTATTTTTTTTCCATCTGCAGCCACTCAGATGCTAATTCGGAAAATGAAAATGTCAAGGAAGATGATAAGGCTGTATTAATTGAAGGGGGCCAATTGAAATCACCATCTGCAAAGTTCCGGAACATGTCTACGAAAGCAAATTTGATGCGGTACTATTTGAATGAATAGTGCAATGCATCTTTTATCTTTTAGGATTATAGTACATGCAATCGCAGATTATTGATGTCTCAATGTGGTTGTGAGTTGTAGGTTTATAACAATGGATGAGTCTTTTCTGCTTGAAAACCGTGCTGTGCTGAGAGCCATGTAAGTGAATTAATTGCATTAATTCTAGGCCTTCTGTCTAAGACATTACCTATTGATACCTCTGTGTCCTTTAAGCTAGGATATTGCTTGTTGACACTCTGTGCCCTTAAACAATCTTGCAGGGCCGAATCTGGCATTGTTCTGGTTTATTTTTACATTTGTGACCGGACAAACATATTTCCAGAAAGTAAGAAGGTAATAAACCTCCCTTTCGTATTCTTGACACACTCAAGTGTTTTATTTTGCGGTTGATGTAAACTGCAGCAAGTGTTTCCTCACTTTATTCGCTAGATTGTGGTCATAGCATCCTCTCTGTCTCTGAGGATAGCTCTTGTTGCTTTTGCTGTCATAACCTCCCATGACTTGTTCCCTCAATTGTTCTTCCAGCAATTAATAACTGTAAGTTATAGGGATTTGTCTGGTCTAGCTTCAGTTTAGGCTTATCACCAAAATGAACCACAGCCAGTGAGCCATTGCGAAGCAGGTGACATTCGTAGGCCTATCTGATAAGCTTAAGTTTTCCATCATCAGTAGATAGGCTGTAACCAAAGGATGGTGGCTTATAGGCTTGCAACAGTTTGCAAGTTGAGGCTACCCATCCAACTTTTGGCACTGTGCAATAAGCTACAATTTAGGGATAAGCTTCAGCTAGGCTAAACAACCCTTACATGTTCTTTGTTTTCAGTGCTCTCTTTTACTTGTATGGTAATCTTTGGCTTGTTTTTTACAGAGCTACAACCGAGACCTGTTTCTTTTTTTGTATATTCTACTCATCATAGCATCAGCACTTACTTCACTCAAGAAGCACCATGAAAAATCAGCATTTTCGGGAAAGTCCATACTCTATCTTAATCGCCACCAAACTGAAGAATGGAAAGGGTGGATGCAGGTTTGTTATTTTACTTGTTTACTTTAGTTCTTTTGTTAAACTAGCACAGTGGACCACACACTTGTGTGGGCATCCTCTTTGCAGTATGTTTAAAATGCTTGGCTGGAACATTCACCTAAAATGATTAAATGGGCATGCAAAAGTCGATGGTTTTTAAAATTCTTAGGGTACATCAGATGAATTGCTGCCCTTTCTACCCAACCCAGACCTAGAATTGTTGTTCTCCCTATGTATGCATCACTCTTTTTCTCTCCTACTGTGAGTTGGAACTCTATAATCTATTAAACATCCAATTGTTGTGGCTTATTGACCATACTCACTTTATGATGGACCTTTCCTCTTTTTTTAAAGAATTCTTAGCATATTTTTCTCTTTTCTAGTTTTTTAGCAACTGTAAAGTGTTTGCCATCAACTTGTAGTATGTAATAGATTGATTTGATTTTTTCCTCTCTATTGTTGGAAGTTTCAATAGATTTGGGGTGTCATGACATTTTAATGCACTTATTGGTCATTAATCCTAACATCTTGGTGTGTGTATTTAGATGTCATTTAATGAACCTTCCATCTTGCACTGCATAAGCTGGTGCATCCATTTCTCTTATTTTACTTGCTCTCTAGTCTACTTGCCTTAGATTGAAAGGATAAAGACTAATAAAGATGCCAATGGACTACGATGATTGATTATTGTTTCATTATGCATTATATTTAAAGAAGACCTTTTACTTCTATCGTTCAATATTTACAATCTGTTATTCTGTGTCCAAACTGCTCTCTCAGGTTTATGGCAATAGATGATTTTATTGTGGGGAATTACTTTGATATATTTATGTTTCTTGAATGTTACAATAATTTCACACCACATGAATAGACAATTATGTCATTAGCATTTTCGCATTATTGAATTTCGGTTGTAATTATGTCCTAATTATTCGATATGCCTTTCCAGGTCTTATTTCTGATGTACCACTATTTTGCTGCCTCAGAGATATACAATGCAATTCGTGTGTTCATTGCTGCCTATGTGTGGATGACTGGATTTGGGAATTTCTCATATTACTATATCAAGAAAGATTTTAGCATTGCGAGATTTGCTCAGGTGCTATTCTACTTCAGCCTTTATTTCATCTATGTTTTAATCAATTTAAGTCTCCTTGATTTCCCTCAACCATCTTGAATGATAAAGACCAACAACTATACTTATAATGCAGATGATGTGGAGGCTCAATTTCTTTGTGGCATTCTGTTGTATTGTCCTTGACAATGATTACATGCTGTATTATATCTGTCCGATGCACACTTTATTTACACTTATGGTATATGGGTCACTTGGTCTATTTAACAAGTACAATGAGATACCATCTATCATGGCTATAAAGATCGCAGGCTGCTTTTTGACTGTCATTTTGATATGGGAAATTCCTGGGGTATTTGAACTTTTGTGGGCCCCCTTTACATTTCTGCTAGGTGAGTTACTTTTATATTTTTGTATGGCATTATTCTTGTTAGTCATGGATCAGGATTATGATTATCCATCTTTGTTCTTTTCTTTTTTAGATAATGAAATGAAATTCCGGCCTCTACAACATACGATGTACACAGCCTCATCTTTGTTCTTTTCTTCAATACAGGCTATAAAGACCCAGAGCCTTCTAAGTCAAACTTAGCCCTGTTACATGAGTGGCGTTTCCGATCTGGCCTTGACCGATACATATGGATTATTGGAATGATTTATGCTTACTTCCACCCTAATGTAAGTGTTTCAGATATGGATATACATATTTTCCTACCTTTTAAATTGCATGCATGACCAGTACATATTCTGAGTTCTTTTCATATCTGTCTCCCTTTGGAATCTCTCTCTATATAAATAGCATTGGTGACATCAAATTTAAACTTTATGTTCTATTTTAAGTGTTTGTTGTCTTGTATTAGATATATTAGAACCTTTTATCCTAAATAGGTTGAAAGATGGATGGAGAAGCTGGAAGAATCTGAGACTAAAGTTAGATTGTCAATCAAGGGAGCCATCGTGACTATTTCTTTGATGGTAAGTTGCATGGCCATCTTTTACCAATGTACTTCTTTTATGGCAAGATGTTGTACTACCTTGGTTGTTTTACCAACTTGGCCGTGTTTGTTTTGAAGTTAACAATGCTGTATCAACTTGAAATGTTATACTAACGAGTGCTTCTGTTCCTTTTGCAGGCTGGTTATCTATGGTATGAATATATCTATAAGCTAGACAAAATTACTTACAACAAGTACCATCCCTATACATCATGGATTCCTATCACGTATGTTTCAAAATGCTATTGTTATGAAATATGGCATGGATGCATGGTGCATAATAAATATGTTTCAATGTAACTGACATAGCACCTTTCTTCTTATAGTGTTTATATCTGCCTACGCAATTGCACCCAGCAGCTGAGAAATGCCTCTCTGGCTCTTTTAGCGTAAGCTTCTAAATCTGTAGCCCCTTACATTGACGACTGTTCAAGTGTTTGCTTTCTATTCCTTTGTTTTCACCTTTGCTAAGCGTTTGATCCAAATTTTTTTTTATAGTTGGCTTGGCAAGATCACACTAGAGACTTATATTTCTCAGATTCACATTTGGCTCAGGTACGGACCAAGTTATTTTGGCATATGCCATTCTTTTGCTTAGTTTTTTGAATATGTTTCCACACATGTAGTCCGGTAATGAATAGTTGAATACCCTATACCTTGCATGGTTTTCAATCTCCAGCTATAGCAGCCGCTGTAGCGGGATATAGCCGATTTTGTATTGTCGAGTTATGGAAAATAGCTGGTTATAGCGGGCTATTAGCGGCTAAATGACATTTAGCGGCCGCTATAGCTGTTTGGAGAAGGCATCCGCTAAATGTCATAGCCGGTTATTTAAAACATTGATACCTTGTTAAATATAAGGTCAAGACTCAAACATGAAAAATAAAAATGAGATTCAACTGTGTTAGTGTTAATACTCTGAAAGAATTTAACTTTAGAAGTATATCCACTGGTATGCACCAAATAATATATTCAGATTTTCTCTTACACTGATCCAATCAGTGACCTCATCTTGAGTAGAAGTACCTGCAATCCGTGACCTCATCTTGAGTAGAAGTACAGCCATTGCAGGCCAAAAGTAAAACATATTCTGTTTACCTGGATAGCTCCACTATTTATTTTGCAACAATAGAATTCTTCTTGCTTTGCCAAATGGTACCATTCAGAGCAAATTAGAATTATTGTTTTGCCAACAATAGAGTTCACATAAGGACATTTAGATAATCCGTTTCTACATTCGGTTAAATGTTTGAATTTATAAACTGATAAGTGAAGATTCATGGTTAGACTGCATCAAAATTCTGTTTGGTTGATGGCCTTTCACTTAACTGTGAAGGTGTGAAGTGCATGTAGGATTGTTCTCATTCTGCTTGCAATTTGCAATTGCAAGGTCTTTATTTCTTTTGGGTGCTGTCATATATGTTTTGAAGCTGCTATTTTTTATGGGAGCTACTAGGCAATGGATCATCGTTGCAATGAATTAGTTGTTTCAGGTAGTTTCAGATAGTTTCATATAGTTTTGTAAGATGTTTTCATATAGTTTCATGTTGTTTTCATGTAGGTTCATAAAGTTTCATTGAAGTTTTCATATAGTTTCAAGCACTACGGAGCTCATCCGTTACAATGGTCCTCCGTTCATTAGCATTTCTGCTCTTTTTTTTACAGGTCTAGCATGCCAAATGGGCAACCAAAATGGCTTCTATCTTTCATACCAGATTATCCCATGCTTAACTTCATGCTTACTACAGCAATATATCTTTTTGTAAGTAACCAACCTCGGTGGATTTCATTCAACAAAATCATCAAAGATACTCATTTCATAATCTATGCTGCAGCTATCCTACAGAGTGTTTCAGATCACAAATGTACTGAAGGGAGCTTTTATACCCAGCAGAGATAACAATCGTCTATATCAAAATTTTATTGCTGGGATTGCCATATCTGTATGCCTGTATTTCTGCTCACTTATCCTTCTGAAAATTCCTATTGCATAGGTAAACAGTTGGAACCTACCATATTAAACAATCTTCAGTGTCTCTGCCTCTATATGTCTGTGCCTTAATTTTTCTGTTCCTTGTAAATCCAGGTAGACAATTATAATCCCAGGGATGAAAAATTTCCAAGTAAATGTGATATAAGGTCGTTTTGTCGACAAAAGTCTGCTCGGTAGGATGCTCAGTAATGGCCTCAATTCCATTTGTATCTGGAGGTAAGCACTCTTGGAAGTACCTGCTCATTTTCGTAGGTGGGAAATTGGATAGTCAGAGGGTGCAGATAGCCATATATACAGAAGCAATTTTTCATCTTCTTTTAAGAAGTTTTCCCCTGAAAACACTGTAAACAGCTAGCCAACCCGTGTATTCTTTGAAGTTGTAACAGCCATGTGTAAGATTGAGACAACCGTGTAAGAATTTTCCCCGACCACTGCACCGTGTTGTGTACTATAAAGATTAATACAACGAAGGGTTCTCTTGTTGAAGATATGAAAAGGCAAGCCCACGCTTTTCTGACATGATATACATAATACATATGCAGTTCAAACCATCCATGGTGCAAAAAAAACATGTGTACTCGTGTGTTCCAAGCTGCCTCAGGCACCTAACACAGGCGCTCTGGTTTATGTAGTGTAGAGCATCTTCAAGAGTGTTAGTAAAAGTGAATCCTTGCATTGCATTATAGATACTCTGTAAAATGTTTTAGGACATGAATAAAGAAAACTTGATCTTCTATCAGTAAAGCAAAGAATGTTGATGCCTAAAATGTTTTTTAGAATCATTCTTTTGATTTTGACTGTTGAGTTACTCTCTCCGTTTTTTTTGTTTGACGTCTTTGACTTTTTGACATGTTTTTGACCATTCGTTTTATTCAAAAAATTAGTACAAAGATGTAAAAATATAAGACATTTAAAGTACCTCTATTGATAAAATAAAGGGCGCTGCTTGGGGACGGACGTCCGATGCGCATGCGCGTGATCGGACGTTACCCCTCCGGCCCGGCCCAGATAATTACAAACGGTGATGATTAATTGAGCAACTAATCACATATCGTGAGCTACTAACTACGAACAGTGAGCCATGAATTGAGCGATGTTTGCAGATGAGCACTGCATGCATATAATATATATAGTATATTATATGTAACGACGCAAGCAAGATTCCTTTTGTATTAAATCACAACAAAATCTTTCTTCCTCCCGCGCCCGCCTAAGCCCGGCCCGCGTCCCTTTTTTTTGCATTTCTTTGTTACCCGGCCCGCCTTGGTGGGACCGAAATGATATTTACAAAAATTAATTTGAATAAGACGAATGGTCAAAGGCGTATTGAAAAGTCAAAAGCGTCAAACTAAAAAAACCGAAGGTAGTACCACGTTTAGTAACTTCGGATATATCCTAAACTTTCTTTTTGGGTTTTTTTTGTTAAGATATACTCTATTGTTGGAGTTTGTTTTTCTAAAAAGAAAATCCCAAAACATAACATAGGGATAGCAACCCATAAAGGCTTTCCTTGAGATACCCTTGGGACTCGATTTTGGACCACCGGTCCCGTAATCTTGCCAAATCCAGCTCGGGTGGAGAACCTGGGACGGAGTCCTTTTCAGCTCCGAACCGGCACCGGCACCGGCACCGGCAGTACGTAGACGCGCTGGATACATGTTCGCGCACCCAACGGACACAAGCCGCCAAGCAGCTGCTCCCGCTCGCTGCCGCTCGCCGGAGACCACCACGAGCATGCACGTACGGGCGCATGGCATTTCAGGCTTTCAGCGGAGCGAGGCGTTTTCTCTGTATGGAAAAGTCAGGATTTGACACTATCTAAAGTTTGTATATTCCTTGTGTTTCTGATATGTCATAATGTATCATGTGAATTTCAAGGTGGTTAGATAAATCTCCATTTTTTCGGAGGCACTAACATGACACGGTGGCCCGAGTGCCGACCGGTCAATTTATCGTGGAAATATACAGTACAACCTCCATTCTTTTTTGTGTAACGCTTTTGACTTTTGGACACACATTTGACCATTTGTGTTATTTAAAAAATATATATTTAAATATCATTTATTTTGCTGTGATTTGTTTTATTAATAAAGGTATTTTAAACATGACTTATTTTTAAACATATAGTATTTCAGAATAAACATGAAAATTTATAAAATTATTAGATTAGCTTGATTACCTGCTATGTATATGGCTAGATTTGTTAGCCGGACTTGCAGTTTCACATTTTGACTATAAGAGCCATCTTTAATGTTGTAGATGGTTGCTAGCTATAAACAAATCACTACAGGAAACGCACTCTATGTGGGCGGCCAGAAAACTCAGTGTCGGCGGCCAAGTGCCGCCGACAATACAATGTCGGCGGCCAAAACTATACCGCCGACATAGATAGATGAAGTGTCGGCGGCCATATAAAGTGCGACTTGAGTGGCGGCGGCGGCCCGCACTTGATGTAGTTAGGGACTTCGTTTCATACTTTTCATATATTTCATCTGTTTCAACTATGATAATGTATCATGTGAATTTCAATTCCTTGTGTTTCTGATATGTGATAATGTCTCATGTGAATTTCGAGGTGGTTGGATAAATCTCCATTTTTTCGGAGGCACTAACATGACACGGTGGCACCGCGTGCCGACCGGTCAATTTATCGTGGAAATATACAGTACTCCCTCCTCCGTTCTTTTTTGTTTAACGTCTTTAACTTTTGGGCATGCATTTGACCATTTGTGTTATTACAAAAATATATATTTAAATATCATTTATTTTATTGTGATTTGTTTTATTAATAAAGGTATTTTAAACATGACTTATTTTTAACACATATAGTATTTCAAAATAAACATGAAAATTTATAGAATTATTAGATTAGCTTGATTACCTGCTATGTATATGGCTAGGTTTGTTAGCCAGACTTGCAGTTTCTGACATTTTGACTGTAAGAGCATCTTCCAATATTGTAGATGGTTGCTAGCTATAAACAAATGGCATGTCATCTATAGATATCATATAACCAGTTTTTTCAATGGACTAGGTGTAACATTGCTTATAGGATTGAATATGAGTTCACGTGTAATAGATAATAAGGACATTGGAATCAGCCATAGACTAGGTGTAAGTTAGTATAATACAACCTCATTCTTTCAACATATGCAAAAAACTGAGCTATAATTCTTATAGCTAGCTGACATGTCATCACTGGAGATGCTTTAATAATGTTTTAATCGGCTGAATTAGCGAATCCTGGCTTTCGCGTGCGGATGTTCAACGGCAGCCTGCCATGGCTGACGTGCACGGAGGAAGGATTTTTAGTGTTTTAAGAACAATTGTGTGGCCATCAAACTAGTAATTAATTAAGATTAGGAGCTTTGTTGGTTGATTGCATGACGAGTCCATGCGATTTTTGTTTTTGGTGGAGGGGAGGCTGAAGATTAGACTGTGGTCATTGGAATTGGTCGAGATTAATGGCTGAGCTCGCGTGATGAGATGGCCGGCGGTTTCTGTGGTGCTGCTGGGCTCAGAGATATACATAATTACATACCACACTAATTAAACTCATTATTACTATTTTGGTAGGCCAGTGTAGAACTGCGTGTCCACCTTAGTTTTGTCCCCGCTATTACAGTTATTAATGAGATTTTTTTTCCAAACCGTTACATCAATGGAAAATTGACCATGGCACCCTTATTTTCTCTCCTTCAGCAAGACCATACATGTCATTCCACATTACAAGACTTACAACGTGAGGAGGAGAACGAAAATACACTCCCACCAACATAATAAAGCAGGATTATTAGAAGATTTACATCGAATACACAGTTATGACATGTTCCTAAGGGAAGAATCTAATGATGCACATTCTAAAACACAATGGACCCATAAAGTATGGTTTCTCCACCAGATTTTTCGGCCCTCATGTTGGGTTCCCGCAGTGCATAAGACGTTGTGCCATCACTCCTTATTGCTCGGTGCGCGAGTTTGCTCCATGATCAACCACTGCCCTAGCTCCAGGTCTTCCTTGCTCTGCCTTGCACCCCCTTCCCCGAGCGAGGCAAGCATAGCCAGGTGAAGGAGGGATGTGATTGCTTCACTACAGTTGTGTCGAGCGCCAAATTGCTTTGCATCGTTGTCCTCAGGATCATCCTTGTGTGCTACCTTATGGGGAAGCTTCCAATGAAGCACGTTTCATAGACTGTCATTGCTCCATCCAACCTCGGCCTCGTGTGGTTTGAGCCTCACTCTGACGGCCCTCATCGTATCACAGGGATGAGTGCATTCCCCCTACAACAACTTCTATACAGGGCTCAAGTCCATATGTCATTGCTACCGACACATATAGTCTAAGCTTATACCAAAGTCATGTTTTTTTTCAGTGTCATAGCTCAATTGCCTTTTAAAAAAAAGTTGGTATTGTACCTATCTATATATATTATCATACTATATATGTATATCTAATATCATAGCTAAATTATAATCATGACATGAGATATCAGTGGGAGTAGACAATCGATATACATGTATTCCATCAATCATTCCCGTGATTACCATGAACCAACAATAACCTGAAATCGTGAATGCAGCAGATACATGCACGCTCATTTGTCCCCTGCAACTGCAAGCTAGCAGTATAGCAATATGTGTTAGCACCGATAATTATTTCGATAGGGGCGCTGGATGCTGCACTGCACCCAACTAAATATCTGGCAAGCTGACGGGCAATGCACCTAACGCAAGCCTAATCATTCGGCCACTCCGACCTTAAAAATTGCCATTAAATAGCCCGCGCCACTCGCATTATTGTCAGACCAACACCACACCAAGCTTCCAACGCCAAGCCGAGCAAGCCATGGAAGCTCCTCTTCTCCTCCCCATCGCGGCCACCGCCTCCTCCTCCACCGCCGCCGCCGCCGTCGACGACTCTCCGTCGTCCCCTTCCACCCAGAGTATCGTCGCCCGCGTCCTCGCCGTCCTCGCCGTCGCCTCCGTCTCGCTCTTCGCGCAGCACGAGGCGTCCAAGGGCTTCCACATCGACGTCGTCAACGCCGCCCCCCGGGGCACCGCCGCCGCCCGGCTCTTCGACCTCTTCTTCGTCTCTAACGGCGAGGCCGCGCGCATCCTCCACTACGCCAACCGCCGCGTGGAGCGGGCGCTCTTCCCGGACGAGTCCTTCCCGCGCAAGCGGGTCACCCGCGTCACCCTCATAATGGAGGGCGGCCGCAACCTCACCGCCGACGACGCGACCGTGGCCGCCGCCGCCGGCGTGGCGGCGCCCGGGGAGTACGTCATTTCGCTGAACCCGGGCCTCATGTCTGGCGCCGCTGCCGACGCCGTCGCCACCGCGGTGCACCGCGCCGTGGCGCGCATGTGGCTTTGGGACGGCCGCGGCGCCGCGCCGGCGCACGTCACCGAGGCCATCGTCGACTACCTCGCCACCGGCGGCGCCTCCTCGCCGCCGGCGAGCCACCCGGAGCAGTGCATGTCGGCGCGGTTCCTGGAGCACCTGGAGCGCCGCCGCCGCGGGTTCGTCGCGCGGCTGAACCGAGCAATGAGGGACCGGTGGAGCGACGCCGCCGTGGACGCCGCCCTCGGGGCACCTTCCCGCCCGCTCTGCGCCGCCTACCTCGCCGCCGGCGAACTGCCACCCGCCGGCCGACTGGTTGACTCCACGTCGGACGCCGCTGTGTCCAGGGTGGCAACAATGTGAGGCTCATCGCTCGGTAGCTCGCTTGCTAGGGTCCATGCGCGCGCATCACGTCGATCCATTGTAAATTAATTAATCGATCCAACCCAGTAATCCACCATTAGCGACGACTAAGCAAGGGGGTGGGACACAACCGCGCCCCTAATCGTGGTGGAGGGCGAGCCAGGGGTCACTCTCCGCGCCATTTTATATGCCATTATGGGAGCTCTTGCTTGATTAATCACGCCATTGTGTTTGTTCAAAAAAAATCACGCCATTGTAGTGTGTAAAATCCAAATGATAGCGTTTAGAATATATATGCATGTCATGTCGTCACTCCAAGATTTTTTCCGTGTTTGGTGTTTACGTGGGAGATGATGGTGGTCGGTAGTGAAGAGGCTGCGAATCCGCGAGAAGGGCCCACCTGCTGGTGAGTGGTGAGCCGTCATTCTACTGTATCCGTCTTCCACGTCGATCCATCAGCTCGCTCCCTCTGTTGCTAACGGCGAGAGAGATATTTGGCATGGCTGTTGAGTTTTGGTGCAGTGTTCAGCCTACACTCCTACAGTGCCACAGTGCTGCTAATGCTAAGACGACGACCCTGCCCGAAGCGGTGAAACGTGATCTTGCTTTTCCGGGAACGGGTGTACTTCTTGAATTGGTGTCGTGTTTGGAGCATGCGATGATGCGAGTTCCTAGCTTGGAGGCAGCTCATATATGTATTCTCTTGACTCGAGTCACGTGGATTTCTTGTATTACAATGTAATCTTGCTCAAAAATAATACGAGAGAAAAGTATACTATTAACTTTCGAAGTTGTACAAAAAAAAAACTTATTTAGCCATCGAATTTCTTTTTTAAAAAAATTAGCTCCTTAAAGTTTGTTTTATTTTGCACAATAGGTCCTGCGCCGTTATTTCTGCGGTTAAGTGTCGAGCTGGACACCGAGATGGATATTTTATGGAGAAAAGTACATTATTGTCTCTCTAAAGTTGTCCAAAGTTTCACTTAACCCCGAATCTCGTGAGCAGCGACGGTCAGGGGGTGAACCTTGGTTTAGATAGGGTGGTGCATGGGAACCCGAATATAAGAGAAGATTTAGCAAGAATTAACTCATATGTTCTAATATTTGCACCTCCAAACCTTAATAGTCGTGCATCTGGCAAGAAAATTCAATTAAGAAGTGCACGAGTGAACCCCTATCATGTTTGGTTGGTAGGTGAGCTCTGAGCGGCTATCGTGATAGAGGTAAGCAACCATAGCACAATGAGCATGGAATTGACGCAGCGTAAGGATGGAGATTCACCACTTACCTACATCTTGTGCTCAAGAATAACTAAGATTGGTTTGCATGATCATGTCCGGAGAATCGTTGATGTTCGTAGTGACAGATTGATGCATCAATGGGAGTTTTTTTTTATATATTTCTTTTTGGCAACAAGATTTAGGTTTTTATCAATTTTTATATTCGTTGGTGTGATTTCAGCGGCCGATGTTTTGTTCCTCGCCAAAATCAAATGGTTCCTTGAGCGGTCAAAGATTTTTTGACCAATCAAAAGATGGTTTGATCAAGGTGTTTACATTTTTTATATAAACATTTCCTGAAATTGAAAGTAAATTATATATTTAAGTTTCTAATTATTTTAATCATTTGGTTAAGAAACCATATATGTCCGGTTTTGATATTTTAATCACCAAGGTAACATTGTTAAGTCAGTCTGCAACGATAGAAATCGATAAAACAGGGATAACAATGCGGGAGGCCGGTCAGACAAGAACAAAGACTGCGACCTTTTTTTTTTTTTTAATAACTGACGGTGTCCCACTTTAATTCTTACGTCCGGAATAATTATCGAAGGACGCTTTCACGGACCGGATCGAATCTGGCATGGAGAATTCTTGCCTCCGGCGACGCCAGATGTCACCGTGGCGCGGGATATTCAATTCACTCTTGATTTCACTGTCCCATCTAGCTCTGGCAGCCACAGAAAACTCGAGGCTGAGAATGCCTCGAAGAAACTAGACCATGGCCCATGCCCCAAGCTCAAGCCATGAGAATCTAACAACAAGCTTCAGGTCCCAGGTATCAGCATCACCATGCCGATCAGTAGATCATGGCATCGCTGGCTGGAGCTGCATCGATCGTGGCCGTGTAGCGTGAGCTGGATCACTGACAGGCGAGTACTTGCTTGTTCAGTGGCGCCAAGTTTTGCCGCCATGTGCGCCCAGCTCTGCAACCAGCTGCCTACTGTAGCTGGGGTTGGATTCAGTGTCTGCTTAAGTTATGGGCGTTGCGTGCCGGGAATACTGGTCACGCGCGCTGCAGGGAGTTAAGATATGGTTACATTATTGGATTAGACTGATCGGGAGAAAACACTAAAACGAATTATTGACGGGATGGGTTTTGTCCAAGTTTCTTGAGTTGATTACAGTAGGCCCGACATGAACAGAGCTGAGCGTTTCGGTTCTTCCTCTCTCAGGATCTGATGGTTCATACTCATCTCCCATGATCAATCGATTTTTTTTCTCTTCATCGCCTTGCTGAATGCTGAGGGCCATGAGGTTGGTAAGAACGAGCTATCGTGCAACAGAGGCTCTTCGGCCCGCTTAGTAGCCTTTCAAAAGCTAGACATCTTATGGGCCGGACTAATAAATAGCGGACCGAGAATACAGATTTACCGAATCGTGTCTCTTTTCCTCGTCCCACGGCCCAGCACGTAAACCCCGGTAAAAATTACTAACCAGCTCTTCGGCCTGTGAAATAGACATTATTATGAGTTTATATAATCCTTATTGTAACGGTACGAGGCTTTTAATATGACATGGATTCTGATTACTTAATTTTTGTTTTTATTTTTATTATTCTATTTTTATATCAGGCATGGACTCTTTTTTTTTTATTCTAAACCAATATAATTTGATCCACTATAATTGACATATAGATCTCTATTTTTTAAATCTAAGCCGTCGTAATATGATCCGCTATAATCAACGGCGTAGATCTTTTTATCCAACTAATTTGAGAATTTATAGTATTGTATTTGTAGTCGATTTGGACTGTTTCTATTAATCTGACATGACATGGACCTACTTTTCTACTTTTTATTATAAATTTTGGTATTTCTATTTGTAACTGTAGTAGATACAGTCTCTTTCTATAATTCAACATGGACTCTTATTTCTATTTTAAATTTCGAATTTATATTATTTATATTTTAATTGAGGTTGACATGGACTTTTCCTTTTAATCTAGCGTATACTATTATTTTGTTATTTTTAATTTCAAACTTTTAGTATTTTTCTTTTTATCTAACCCTTTTAAATCTAGTCTCACTGCAATCAATAGTATATATAGATTTTTTATTGATTTATGTGAGAATTTTTACGATTAACGTGGAGACTTCGATGCTTCATGTTTTAATTATATGGAGTAATATAATAGGTAGATTTCATTGTTTAACCATGCCGGCCCATTAGCAGCAATCCCGAGCGCGGCGAAAAGCAGCTCTAGCCTCTAGTTTGGTGCAGGCGACTAGTAGCAGTAACCAGTAGGCAAGGAGGCGACTGCTACTCGGTGAGGTTGAAAATTTTCAAACTTTCCTTTTTCTAAAAGTTCATGCGGCATGCAAGTTCTGTAAAATTCATGCGAAAGCAACTCTGTTTTTCTATGAATTTTTTGTGATCCAAGGCGCCCCTGTCACTGATCATTTGCTGGTCAGAAGGTATGGCAGGCAAAGAAATCTGCCTGTGCGTTGGACCCACGAGCGACGGCTATGACGAGCCCACCAAGAAACCATGCGATGTGCATGCTGCTCCATCTCATCTCGTTTCAGTATCTCTGAACGACTGAGCCAATGGCCAGCAAAAGCCACAAGCAGCATCAGTTCAACTTCCAGCCCTGCGCTGCGCGTCTTGTCCCAAGTTTCAGCATCGAGCCGTGCACTGCGCCAGAAACTGAAAGAGTCCATGGGAACATTCCACGATGGCCAGTGCCTAAGCACCTACCAATAAACTAGTATTAACATATCAATATAGAGTGACACCCAATGGATTCCTTCATTCCAATACTCCAAACCTTTATACCAGCCTAGAGAAATAGCTAAACGTGGCGTGTATTGTTGTTTATGTGATAACATGGAGATATTTCAACACTTGTTCTTTGATTATCACTTCGCTTGGTCTATTTGGCAAGCACCTACCAATAAACTAGTATTAACATATCGATGTAGATTATAGAGTGACACCCAATGGATTCCATCGTTCCAATACTCCATACCTTTATACTCGTACCAGCCTAGAGAAGATTCTACAATAATATAGCTAAACGTGGCGTGTTTTGTTGTTTATGTGATAACATGGAGATATTTCAACACTTGTTCTTTGATTATCACTTCGCTTGGTCTATTTGGCGTTTAACCTAAATAATCCTAGGTTTTAAACCAATAAAAAAATCTCATATAGTTAGAAACTGGTCTATTTGTTTGAATTTTAGGTCTTAGAAAATTGTTATAGTTAGTCTGACATCCATTTTACGCGCTACATGAATTTTCTGTAATGACATGATTTTTGACAAATCAAGGCATATCATTTTTGTAGCATTTTTCAGAAAGTCTATTGGCGGCACTAGTGGGTGTTGCTACAAGATAAGGCTGAGAATTAGGAGCTCATTTAGGCAGGAACATTTGATGTCGTCGCCATGACATTTCTCTCAATCATGCTATTGCCTAGAGTTAAATAAGAGGATCAAAAAGGTTGTGTTACTAGCACTCCTTTTGACCTGTAGTTATTTATTATTGGGAATAACAATCAATCTGTATATTAATAGAGTTATGTATTCGTCGTATACCGCATGTTCGTTACTCATGTAGATGTAGAGGTTGGAACTTTGTTCCATTGTTAAAAAGAAAAGAAAGAGAAATTTCTTCACAGATCCCACTGTTTCATCGGGCACCCAGGAATTCAGAAATCAGAACGGCGATCGGCCAAATTCTTCCAGTAGGCGGCGCGTAGCCCTGGACCTAGAGAGCGCAGCGCAGCACCAAGCCATCAATCCGAGAGGGACAAAAGGCAAATCTCCGAGCTTTTTTCTATGATCTGCGCGGCTGCGAAAGGAGATGCAAAGGTTGGAGCGCCGGCTTGGCGAGGCGAGCTTGCTCCAGGTGACCTGCTTTTCCATCTCCATGCGTTCTTTCTTGCATGCAGTGACCAGCAAGCCCAGTGGGCACAGTGAAAAGGAGAGAGGCAGGCAGGCCGCGGCATCAGCCAGAAAGTGCAGCTTCTTCGATCTCTTTTGACACCAACTTGATCCGGCGGTCGAAAAGTCAATCCGGAGGCGGTGAATGCTATGCTAGTAGTGTGTGCTTCTGTTCATTTCAAATGGGAAAGAAAAACCGGTGTGGATTTGAGTGAGGTACTTCTCTGATGAACTGCATAATGGGCTAGGCTGGAGAGTGAAGTCACTACTCACTGCCGAACCAGCTACAAGCAGCTGGTACAGTGGTGCAGATACAGTGTGTCAGTGCAAGCTAGGGGAAAGAACATTACAACATTCTCATACGAATCTGAAATATTCGCTCCAATCCCGGTGTGGCCAACCGCACACCAAATTAAAATCCATGGGTCATGATAGCAAGGCCATGATGAAGGAACCCCACATTAGAGGAATTTCTCCTCTTTCTCCTCTTTCTTTCACCCAGCATCTCTTCCCTTTTTTTTACTTTCCCACCTCTTTCGCTTGATTAATCAATTGCTTATCTCTTAATTGCGTGATCCTGCAAAGCTCTTAGCCTCCCGGCTCAAGTTTCCTCTTATTCCCCGACCCCCCACCCGGGAAGAACCCTGTGATTCTGTGGCTTGCTCGTGCTCATCAGCAGCATATGCAGATGCACGGAGTGGAAGCGGAGTGAGGCAGCAGCAGCAGCAGCAGCAGCAGCAGCTAGCTCACTTTACACTTGTTCTCTCAGTGAGCAAACCCTACCGGCTGGCTACTACTACCTCGCTGGGAGGCAGAGCTGAGCAAGCTTTTCTCCAAGTTGTAGAGCTCTGCACAAGCTTGAAGCATGGGTCTTAGGCTGGTCCTTTGCCTAGGTCTTCTTGTCATTCTTCTCTTCTACTGCCATGGTGAGCTGCCGGCTTACTGAACTCTGCATGTTTTCTCTTCAGCTTCTAATTGCTCCTGGTGTTCTGTCCTGTTGCTGTTAGAGGTTACCGTGTTAAGTAGTACTCCTAGCATTCACTCTGTTCAGTAGAACAAAGCTCGGTTGATTAGCGCGCGAGAGTAAACAGTGTGTTGCTCGTTTAGTTTCTATAATAGTTTGCTTAGTTGGTGGAGCTGACGAACAACACACTGTCATATCAAGCAAGAGACAAACGCATACCTTTTTTTATCAGAGATTTAACTCTCAAACAAAAGTGTACTTTTGCTTCGCAACAGAATAAAGATCAGGGCACCGAGTGAGAATTTATGCAGGTGGTCACACGAATTATCCTTCGGTTCACTGCAGGGAGAGCGGCCGATCAGGGAGGGCACGGGGACGCGCCGCGGCAGCTCTCCGTCGCGGCGAAGCTCGCGGCAGCGCGCGACATGCCGGAGCTGGACGTGACGACGCCGCTCGCGACCGTCCCGGTGGTAAACCCTACGGCCCCCACGGTGACCACGCCCACGGTAATGCCGGCGTCCGCCACGCCGTCGCTGGCCAACCCGGTCGCCGCTGGCGGCGGCGGCGGGAGCTGGTGCGTGGCGAGCCAGGGCGCGAGCACGCCGGCGCTGCAGGTGGCGCTGGACTATGCTTGCGGGCACGGCGCGGACTGCTCGGCCATCAAGTCCGGCGGGAGCTGCTTCAACCCCGACACCGTCCGCGACCACGCCTCCTACGCCTTCAACAGCTACTACCAGAAGAACCCTGGCCAGACCAGCTGCGACTTCGGCGGCACCGCCATCCTCACCACCACCAACCCAAGTAATCAACACCATTTCTTCGCTTACTAATCACTCCATCTCATGATCACAAGTTCACAGCCGCATTAACGATGAATCTATCGACCTGCTCCCGATTTTGCAGGCACTTCGACGTGTCAGTACCCGGCGACGAGGTAAATATCAAAATGCTTCTAGCGACTCAAAGATAAGCTGAAACAAATTCGAACCGGTGAAAGAGCGTGTCGATTGAACTGAAAGCATGGTCGAATTTTTTTTCCCTTTTTGATTTGTCTCTGCTGCGTGATGGAACTGGCAGCACCGGCGCTTCGGTCCTGAACACATCGACGCCGGCGGCACCAGCCTTCGGCTCTCCTGTCTACGATAACTCTCCTCCTGGTGGGTATGGGAGCTCGCCTCCGCTCTACGGGTCGCTCTCGCCTCCGGGCTACGGCGACAGCATCGGCGCCGCCGGCAGCAAGAGGGCGGCGGCCTTGTCGCTGAGTTGCCTCCTCGCCGCGACGATGTCACTGAGCCTGTGCAGGTAAAGATCCAAGCTGCTGAACAGGTGTTCATGTCGCTGGCAGAGGTAGCAGAAGCAGAGTGGCCGTGGCGATCAACCAACAGGGCGGCACCAAGGTGTTGTGCTGGTTGTAGTTTTGTAGTGGCAAGCTGGCAATACGTAGCAGGTGTTTATAGTTGCAGAAGTGAATTCATAGGGAAAATTGTTGGCTATTGACTCAGCAAATGGCATGAAACTAGAAAGTTCCTGGCGCAATTTCCCACAGTTTATATTACCGTTGTACTACCTAGAAACAATTGCTGAGCTCCTGGTCATTGCTATCTTCTTGGCGAGCTGATGTGAAAGTGATTTTATTTTTGTCCGTCGATGAATGGCAGGGATCTTCGCTGATGGTGCTTATATCAAACTTATCAATACCGTTTCGATGGCCATTCCGATTTTGCTATTAGGATGGAACATTTCGGTAACGGTCCATTCTGGCGTACCGTTCCAGACTTTTAATATAACAATTCAGATATTGGAAATAGAAATATGTTTACCAAAATTTACCTTGACATACAAAAATCAATCAAACAATTTAACACATAGTTTTTTTTTGCTGATAAGTCTGAACGGAACGGTATTGATAAGTCTGGCTTATATGTTGAATTGTTTATTTTATGGGAAGCCAATCAAAACGAGTAGCAAATAACCCAATTTTCCTTGGCTACATGGCAGTGCAAACAAGTGGAACTATAGATGCCAAATGGGCCGGGCTAAAAGGGTCGGCACGAGGCACGACATTTTGGCCCGGCCCGAAGCACGACACGCCACGATGTAGATAGGGCCCGAGCCGGCACGGCACGATTAGCTGGGCCGTGTTTTTGTTTTATTTTTATTTAATAGTACGTATATTATAACAAACTACAATGGAATAAACACAAACGAACAAGTGTCCTACTGGTTATCAGAGGTGGAAACAAGTCTTAGATCTCAGGTTAAAGCTTGGTAGCCTCATTTTTACTTATTTTGAGGATATTTTCTTAGCCATTTGTTAAATGGGCCGACATGGCCCATCTAGCCCGTCGTGCCTCAGGCCGGCCCGGCACGGTTTTGCAGGCTATCGTGTTGTGCCTGGGCCTTGGCCTTGGCCCATGGGCCGGCACGGCACGGCCCGTTTCTTAGCCGTGCCTAAACGGGCTGTGCCTAAATGGGTCCGTGCCTAGTCAGGCTTGGGCCGGGCCGTGCCGGGCCGCCCATTTGGCCATCTATAAGTGGAACTGTGACAAACTATTTTTTTTTGGCATTCTCAAATACTTTCTTCGTTTTTTCCTATCAGTTTATCATTTATGATAGCAAAATTATAATCATTGAAAGATGTTTTTCAAATACGAATGTACCCGTATGATTTTAATATCACAAACATATATATTATTAGATAAATTATTGATCAAAAAATACAAAGTTTAAATATTGAAATGTGTGGACGCCTTATAAAAAAATGTAGGGTGTAACACTACTATTTGACACAAATTTGCTGTATCATATTATTCATACGTTGACTTAACTCAAAATATAAAAAAACAAAACTATGATTTTGTTTGTATTTATTTTGAATATTTTGAGTTAGGACAACATGTGAATAGTTTGATGGAGCAATGGGATACAACTGTAGTATTATTTGATTGCACCCCCAAAAAGATAATGTGTCATAACTTAAACTACCAATCCGCATTGCGCTCTAGTTAATTCCCCCTTTTTATTGACTATTCTGCATCTGTCTAGGTCCCTTCTAGTACTGGGAGTTTGGGCCGGACCATCCGAGATGGCTCAGGCACGGCTCAAAAAAAGCGGCCTGAACCACGACACGACAGGTGAAAAAGATGGGTCGGGACGACACGACCTGAATGGCATGCCGGGCCAGGCCTGGAAACCAGACAAGACGGGCCGCCCGACCCGGTCCGACTGTTCTGACCGTGCTTGGGCCGAGCCGACCCGAAATGAGGCACTAGTCAGTAGTTTGTATTTTCATGATCTTTTTCATGTAGACAACGTTTTCATTTAAGCAACGTATGAATTATAAAAATTATTTTCTTCGCTGTTTGCTTTAGGGCATGTACAATTTAGAAACATGAGGATGACAATTCTTTTAAAATCACATCAAAACAGTATAATGAGACAACTCATCACAAGTATGCTTGAAGGGGTCTAATAATTCTAAGCATCATGCAAAACCTAGATCATGGGTATGACAATATAAATAAGTGAAAAATAATAACCTATGACGACGACGACAACAACAACAACAACAACAACAACAACAACAACAACAACAACAACAACAACAACAACAACAACAACAATAATAATAATAATAATAATAATAATAATATTGGATGGGTGTACCTAAACTAAGTAATTAGCATTTTTAGTTTTAACATAGAATGTTTCTAATAAATCTATAAAACAATTTCAGAAGCATAAGTGTCAAAGGTATAAAACTTGACTTGTCTTTAACAATAAACACCCCCCTTTCGGAGCATCGTCAAAATTCCTTCGTTTGTTGGAATCTAGCATAAGCTAATAAAACAATATTCAAATATGCAGAAAATCACATAAATAAAATGTATGAAAATTGTCATGGAAAATTACAGCAAGTAGATATGAATGTTATGCGCAATTTAAAATTTATTTTAGATGCACATAAATTAATACATTAATTAATCATTGCTGATAGTAAATAAAATAAACAAAAATTCGGCCTTCTGGACCAAACCGGCACTGGCCTGCCCCGTCCGCAACTCGCCAGCTCGCTACAACAAGTTGGCCGCGCCTCCCGCCGCCTAATAGGCCGCCGTTCCAGTCGCCTGAGCCACGCTCGAGCCGGCTGGGCCACGCCACGTCCCCGCGATGGACTGGGTAGCCCCGCTTCAGACCGCCTGCCCTGCGCCTGCTTGCTGGGCCGCGCACCTTGCCCCGCATGGGCCGAGAGCCGGCCTTCCGCTCCTCCGCCTGCTGGGCCGCCTCCCCACATCTTCTTACCCTCCAGTCTGGGCCATTCGCTGCAATGGGCCGACGCTCCAGCCGCCTGGGCCACTCGCGCACCGGCTGGGCCTTTCTCCCGTCCTAATGGGCCGCCGCTCAAGCCTCCTGGGCCATGCAAGCGCCAATTGGGCCGCCTCGTTTCAGAACGCCTCCCTCGCGCCAGCTGGCTAGGCCGCATCCCTTGCCCCTCATGGGCCGAGCGCCGCCCTTCCAGCCTCCTGGGCCACGCTCGAGCTGGCTGGGCCGTGCCACGCGTCCCGCGACTGACTGGGCCGCCCCGCTTCAGACCGCCTGCCCTGCGCCTGCTTGCTGGGCCGCGCACCTTGCCCCACATGGGCCAAGAGCCGGTCTTCCGTTCCTCCGCCTGCTGAGCCGCCTCCCCACGTCTTCCTACCCTCCCGCCTGGGCCTCCCGCTGCAAGATGGGCCGGCACTCCAGCCACTTGGGCCACACGCGCACCAGCTGTGCCGTGACGGACTGGGTAGCCTAGGGATGGCAGAAAAACCCATGGGTATTTCGGGTTCGGGTTCGGGTATAATTCTGTACCCATGGGTAACCCAAATTCTGACACGTGGACCACATACATATATATCAGTATGTCACAGGCTTATAGCCTTACACCGTCCACGGCCCATGCTCCCACAGCCCACCACCCACACAGCGCCACAGCCTAGTGCGGCACGGTGGAACTAAAGTACCCAAACCCAACCAAGGCCAATCCCCAATTCCCCATTCCCTAAAACGGTAAAACCCTAGTAGACATCAGGGCATCAGGCACTGGCAGCAAGCAAGTTTCTTCTCTCAAACATGCCATTATGGGCGTTTTCTAGGCAATACGGACACAAATACGAGAGAGAATACATATATACGATGGGTCCCACCTGTCATACACTGTACATCATCTTCTTCCCCATCCTCTCATCCTCTCTCTCTCTCTCTCTCTCTCTCCACCTCCACCGCCGGCCATCTCCACCGCCGCCGCCTCCCCTGCTCCCTACCCCACGAGCTCGCCGGCGAGTTGGCTCGCCGCCTCTCCCACGCCGCCGCCTCCTCCTCCCGCGCCGCCGCCGCGCCGCCTCCCTGCCGCCGCCGAGCCACCACTTGCCGCAATGAATGGCTTGCTGTTGCTGGCTTCAGCGGCTTGCTATTGCCGATAGGTTAATGAATGGCTTGCTGTTGCTGGCTTCAGTGGCTTGCTGCATATAAATTTTCAAGCTTCGGGTACCCATCGAGTATCGGGTACCCATCGGATTTGGGTATGGGTGCGGGTTTATACCCAAATATGTTTTCGGGCTTGGGTATGGATAGTTTTTTTGGGTTTCGGGTTCGGATAGGATAGACGCGTACCCGAAGATACCTGCCTGATAGCCATCCCTAGGGTAGCCCCGCTTCAGACCTCCTTCCTCGCGCCAGCTCGCTGGGCTGGGCCCCTTGCCTCGCATGGGCCGAGCGCTGGCCTTCCGCGCCTCCGCCTGCTGGGCCACCTCCCCGTGCCTTCCTCTCCTCTAGTCCTCCCGCACCAGGCCTCCCCTCGCCGCCTGTGGGCCGCTGGCCTCACTCGCTCCTTCGCTGGGCCGCCTGGCCGCCCCGCCCCGCGCCCCCACTTGGGCCGCTGCGTGCACCAGCGCCAGGGTGCCAGGAACCGCCTCCCCTCTCTCTCTGCTCTTCTGCCGCGACGGGCGACGGCAGCAGCCATCACGGCGGTGTGGTGGCAGCGCAATTCGCCGGCGCCACCCAAACTCTCTGGAAACTAGAAAATTGGAACCGTACGACTACCTAGATAATTTTAGGGAAAAGAAGAAGGGAAGGTTATACCGATTTGGAGACGGATTTGAAGGAAATGGGGAACTGCGACGAGTTTTCCGGCGACAAATCCACGAAGATCCGACCAACGTCGTCTGCAGATCAATAGCAACATGGGTTTTTATGATTCCCAATAGGGTCCACCTTAGACGATTCGTGGATCGGAGACTTACTTGAAGAGAAATCAAAGAATGGATCAAAAGGGAGAGAGGTGTTGCTGTCTTTTGATGATGGGAACAGAGGAATGACAGGGAGGAGAGATCGTGAAAGAAGATAAAGCGTAGCACTTAAACCCATTGATGGCAATATATGGTAATTGATGGGGTTTAATGGGAATTGGAGGGAATTAGGGAAAGGGAAAGGAGAAGGAGAAGGATCGATACTGGTACAGGGAGAAACCAATCCATCTCCCACGGACAGCAGCGTCGCCAGCCTCCCCCTCTCTCGGTTTGGGCTTGGCCCACCGGCCCAACAATGAAAAAGAAAGACAAAAGGAAGATGAATTACGCCCAAAAGAGAAAGTAATAGACTAAAATATTTAAATTTTTTAGATTTTACTTTAAATATTTTAAAGAAATTATAATTTATTTTTTTGGAAAAGAATATAAATTTTTAATTTGCAAATTTTCCCCAAACACTTTTAAAAATGCATTTAAAATCCAAAATCAATATAATATTTCTCTTTCAAATAATATACTCATTTTTATACTTTAAAAATATGTGAATTCAAATTTTAAATATTATTACATGGGATGCATTGCATGATTTCTTTATTTTTTATAAAAATAAAGATGCTATAGCGGCGACGTGACGTGACATGGAAGCAGAACAAGAGGGTAGAAAGGGAAGAGAGTCAAGAAGAGCTGAAGAGGGAAGGGCAATCACATGCCTAGGTGAGGTACGGTGCATGCTACAATCTCAAGGACATCCTCTTGGGCATACACATACAAGTACACTAAACATGTAATTTATAATTAAGTTATGGAAAATGAGACAATCGAGTTTGATCCCAGGGATCTAATTCCAACAAACAGCGTACGCACTACAATGTTGGCCAGTCGAGGTTCACTCACTCCAGGAATTGGGAAGAAGATTGGGTAAGAGGGTTTCTTTCACTTGATTTCGGTTGGTGCGGGTTCGAGGACCCGTGGAGTTGGAAAAGCGGCGCACTAGAATGGATAGCATAGGTCGGAGGTGAAGCTCTAGACCCACCCCTTCTTTATACTACTCCCTCCATTTCAAATTGTAATTCACTGTTGACTTTTGAAAACGCCTTTTAACCTGTTCGTCTTATTCAAAAAAGTCAAATGAATAAAACGAATGGTCAAATACGTGTACAAAAGTCAACGGCGACTTCTTTGTGTGACCGGATGTTCCAGCTTTGTTAGACTATATTTGGTATAGGACTAATGAGCTCCCTTTCTGACTCATAGTCTAGTTTGTTTTTTTTTTTTTGCGAAAAGAAAATAAGGTCGGCTGTGAAATGGCTAGGCGCCTAGTTGGATGGGCTCACAGTCTAAACTAAATGTAATGACCGTCTTTCAATTAGGTTGAGCGTCGACATTAAGGATGAGGCGTGTCTAGGCACATTACACAAAAATAGCTCTGACTTTAGGCTTGTATGTTCCTATTTTTAGCGTTTTCTTTGTTTTCTAGTTACGCTATTGCTATTTGGTAGGCGCGTGAAATTTGCGATTTCGTGCAGGTGTTAAAAGTTTCAGTAAGTTTGTACTGTTTTTCTACATTTTCATTCACCGGAAGAAATGTTGTGAGACGGTAAAACTTTTAACGCGAGGGTTGTTTGTGCGCTCTGCTGTGTGTGGCGTTGCCGGCGGTCCTCAGTGTAAATTGCAAAAAAAAATTGCGAAATCTTGCGGACGCTAAAAGTTTTAGTAAATTTGTACTGTTTTTCCACCTTTTCATCCATTGAAAGAAACATTTTAAAATGATGGAAAAAAAATTTGTTGCCAGGAGGGGGACTGCTGCGTGGGAGGCTACGTGAAAAAGTTGTTGTTGCATGTTACGCTTGCAAAAGATGCTAAAATGCATGCGGCTGCACAATAACACATCCCTTATAGTTATAACTTATAGGCTGTAATAGTTTCTTTCTATCATCAATGAAATAGATATAATTTTCTTTTTTTTTTCTTAAGGTGGCTTATAAGTTGTAATAGTTTCTTTCTATCGTGAATGAAATAGAGATACTTTTCTTCTTATTCTTAAGGATACCCTCTCGCCGCATCTCCACCTTCGCCTTCTCATAGAGCCTACAGCCTCCGTCCCGCCGGACTACTCTGCATGTTTCTACCATTGCTCTTACCGCCTCCGCCACCACCCACGGCTGGCGACATCCTCGCGGAATCATTCCCTTCCTCCTGCTGCCATGACAGCCTTGCCCACCCTGACTCCAAACACTGACACCGATCCACTTGCCATCACTGCAACACCCTCTTCATCGTACCCACGGCTCCCATGGCGGCACCACTGCCTCCCCGACCATCCTTTTTGGGCTCGGTGAACCCTCCCCCACCCCCAACCCAATACACAAACCCTAAACCAAGGGGGAGGGATAGTGTCAACGACAAAGAAGAGGAGGTTATGTTGCTGAAAAGGAGAAGATGCGGGAGCAGAGTCGCTAGCAACAAAGAAGAAGAGGGGTGCGGCTCAAAGAAGACTCAAACATGCACTACCCATCAGTTAGTGGGGAACTAGGAATAGGATGGCGTTTCTATTTTTTTTAGTTTAGGAGGTTCATTAGATTTTTTATTTTCTCAATGTTTAGTAGTGTAAAATAGACGTATTCAAATAATAAATTGATAAAATCACCTTAAAAAACACTCTAGAGCTACTTGATCTTGTTTTCATAGTTGAAGTATGTATATCGGACCATTTCATGGTTTGGAGTGGTAAGTGGATGGATTTATAAAAAAAGATAAACACCATGATTTTGTTGGAACGGCCCACCGAACGTATAAAAAGCATGCTGTACGGAGCGGGCCAAACGAAGATGAGAGTGTAAAGGACTCAAGTGTCATGCCTGTTAACCTGTTGTGCAGTCGATCAGCCCGCTAAACGCATGACTTCCGCTCTTCTCACGTCGTTTGCCATGAGCCCACGAGCGTGCCCACTCACGTTGTCTGCCTCGTGCTCCTTCATAGTTTTGGGGTGTAAAAGGTGAAACGCTCTTTACGGGCGGAAGCAGAGAAAATGCATAGCATGGCCAGTTGCTGCTACACTGCACAGGCGACCAGACATAGCCAACGGTTTGGCCCGGTTCAGACTCGGTTGGACGGTTACTATGCGAACCGAGCCAACCAGGCCATTGGGCCTAGGTCTCGGCCCAAGTTCGGTTCGCACGGTAACCGAATCGAGCCGGGCCGATCCGGTTTTATATGAGCCGGTTCATTTTAATTAAAATATCTAAATAAACTAAGGAAAAACCCCTATATTTAACAAATGTACACTATAAATTTTGTAAATACATTATATATCATCAGAAATATATATAAATGAATATAATTAATTAAATAAATATGCTACAGTGACGAACCGAATCGGGCCGGCCCGATGGGCCGAGGCCTCAGCCTAAGGTCGGTTCGGTGAACCGAATCGTGCCGGCCCGGTTCGGCCTTGTTGGCCCGGCCCGTTTGGCCACCTCTAAATGCGCCCCTCCTCCTCCACCTCAGCCGCCGCCATCACCCCGGCCGGCGGCGCCCTCACCTCCGGTCGCTCCGTCCCCAACTCCCTCACGTCATTGTGCCGCCCCGCCCACCGTAATCCGGCGGGCACCTTCGACCCCCCCGGCTACCGCCGCCCCAACCACCTTCACCCCCTGCCATGATTAGAAAGCACTGCATTGTCTGGTCTGTAAAAGGTAGCAAGCTAAATTTTAATTTAGCTTAATTTAATTTAAGAACAGGCCAGAATCAACGAGACAGGGCCACAGGGGGGACAGGGACGGCATACTGGTACAGCTGATCCTTCACCAACTGCGCATGCAGTGTCTCTGTCATGTCGCTCACACCTATATTCCACGTGGCAGCCAGCGTGGGGTAATCGTGCGTGCTCAGTGACACGGCAAGTTAGCAAAGTACCAACAACTCCATCATACTGCTAGTAAACACGTAGTCCGTAGACATCAACATCAATGTTCTTGGGGTTTTGGGTTTACAAGGGCTCGAAGCCTTTTCCAAAAGCAAAACGATTTGCCTTCTTGAATTCTTCCTCTAAAATTCTTGAACACATTTTTTAGAACTTTTTAAAACAGGTCAAACAAGGCAGACCAGATCAAAGCTCTTGTAGTTTGCTAATACCTACTGATCTGTGAACTTTTCTTCTCTCTCTCTCTCGCTCTCTCTCTCTCTCTCTCTCTCTTTTTGCTATTATCCGTATGAATTTTTCTCAAACCATAGCTATGAATCTATGATCCTCCCAGAAGCTGCCGGGCCCGTGAGCCTCAAGACTTTTTAGCCTTGACCAGCAACGCCCTTCCGAATCACTATACTCAGTCAAGTCTTACGCCGTTAGCTGTACCAGCTTCATTAGCATTGACATCCATAATTACGGAGTATAAAACTGTGAAGACGACGGCGTGAAACCGCGTGGTATTCCAACATAAAAGGCTCAGGAACGATCATCGCGGAGACCAGCGAAGAAGAGGCAGCTAAGCTAGCTAGAGGGGCTGCAAAACATCGCCGCCGATGGCCGGCGGGAGGAAGCGAGAGTGGATGTGGAGGAAGGCGACGACGCTCGCCGGCGGCGGGTCGTCTACGCGGTGGGCGGTGCGACTCCGGGCGCTGTCCACGGCGCTGCGCCGCCGGGATGGCCATGGGCTCCCGCACGTCGACCTCCTCCGGCTCTTGTATGAGAATGTCGTCTTCCACCTGCTGTGGGTGCTCGAGTCCGTCCTCGTCCTCGCCAAGCTCTGCTTCTTCTTCCTGCGCTTCGGCTTTCGGTTGTAGCAGACGGTTGCATATCCCGTTGCAAATCCTCTCTGAATTTCCTTCCGAAATGAAATGTACATTTTAGATAACTCAAATATCGTGGAATTTTGAAAAAACCTCCAAAGGCCCTCCTTAAAAGGCCTATATTCGGCGCGAAAAGGGCCCGAATTTGGGTCTAAAAAAATTTCCCCGTTTAACTATTCTGTCTGCTTGGGTAGACCGGTATTGAATCTTATTTACATCCGAATTGGACCGATTCACCTGAAAATAAAAAATCTGCTCATTTTTTATGCAAAAGGGCCAAAACCCCACTTTCATTTCCATTAAGAAGACGAAAGCAACCACAAACAAGGTTTTAGAACCAACGTGATAACCAACCATTACAGTACTTAGTGACAACAAGCACCTAATTAAACGACTAAGAACAAGTACCACACCCCTCAACTAAGCATCCAGAATCACACTGGGAAGGGTCACAAGAGAACAGCAAAATAACAGACAAGACTAAAACATAATATTCCAGCAAGGAGCTTCTTTTTTCTGAATCACTTGCCATCTCCTCGCTTCTGAATCGAACTCGCTTCTTGGACCGTCTTGAAGATTAAATCTAGCCCCATCTTGACCAAATCCTGATCATCAGCCTGTAGCAAGCCTGACCAATATTGAACAAAGGCACAAAACATGTAAGCTATCGATAAGGGGTCTCTGATCCATTTTTTTTCGAAACAAATTTCATTATGTTTTCTCCAGATCCCCCAACAGACAGCTGCTATACAAATGAATTTTAGATTTCTGTTTTTTATCAATATAGCGTTTTCCCACACCAGAGCTTGTTCCCAGTTCAACGGCCTCCACCGAACACCCATGCTTTTAGACATAACCCCCCAAAGAAGTTTTGCAACAGAGTGAAAGAGGACGCAGTGCTACGCTAGCCGGAAAACAAAATTTTCTACCGCGACCATCCAGGAAGCAAGCGAGTCAAGGATCACAGATCGTTAACGTGTTGTGAAGTAGCCGGTAGCGGCGGATCGACGTAGACGTAGACGATGTAGACGAACTAGAACGGCAACACAAACAACAAACACAGGGAGATAGAAGTAGAGAGGGAACACACACGACGGTGGTAATCTTTATTGATTTTCTGGTACAAATTACAAGGGGTTTTCTCATCTATTTATACAGGCGACAAAAAGCATCCGGAAGCCTGTATCCTACTAGGGATAGAATTCGGTGTGCCCACAAGTCTCCTAATCCGGCCGACCAAGGTGGGACCCACCAGCCTTGCCGGTTAGGGACTTTACAACAGATATGACTGCAATTTGGACATCAGTAGACCACGGATGTTTGACACGGCCACTCACTCACTGGAGTCAACCCATAATTCAATGAAAAGTAAATTTTTTTTTTGAAGATCTAAATTGGATAGAATGAGCACAAATCAAATACCGGAGATTAAATATTAATCTAAATATTGGAATACGCTATTATTAACACAACCCCAAAACTAGAAAATTAAATGCCTCCTATTTTTTTTAAAAAAGAATAAAATTGAACCTGTTTTCCCTAGTGGCTAGTGGAAACGTTGTACTGCTCCTCTCGCATAGCCCAACCGGCCCATCTATACGTTATTCCTCTTACAAGCGGGCCCAGTCCCATCTGGCAGCCGGACGTCAGGCTCTCCTGCTTCTTCTTCCTTTGTCGTCTTCTTCCTTCACCTCACGGAGCGTCGGAGCCCCCCTCTCTCTCTCCACACGCCCGCGAACAGACTCGGGTCTTCACACCAACACTCTCCGTGGCCTGTTGCTTTTTGTTCAAACTTGTGCCAAGTCTGCATGCTGCGCCAGTCTGAGTTTGCAGACAGTCTGCACTGTGCAGTTTGCACAAAAAAGAAGCTGCTGCTCCGATCAATGCTTTTTCTCTTTTAGAACGGAGAACGCCGCAGCTTGTCCTCCCAGCGATACGCACCCACTCACTGGAACGGAGAACCCATCTCGGCCTCTCCGCGTTCCCCAGCGACACACCAAAGCACAAGAAACCTAGCAGCGAACGCGAGCGGCGGTGGCGCTACTCTCCCTCCCATCCCTCCGGCCTTCGCTTCTATTCACTTCGATCGTCGCGGGGCGCCGCCGCCGGCCCAACCATACGAAGCATCAGGCACCCCCGGTCCGACGAGGCCACGACCACGAGCAAGCGATACCCGGCGCCGGCGTGCAACGGTGCAAGGTGCACCCCCCATCCCACGTACTCTCTCCTCCCCAGATCATCCTCTCCCCCTCCAGGCTCCCAGCAGCCACCACCAACCCTCAAGCTCACGTTCATGAGCCGTCTGGTCTATGCAGTTCGCTCGCGTCACCAAGTCACGCACCCCGGCCGGCCCTTCTCTTCTCCCCAGGAGCTCGATCGTGTGAGGTACACATACTAAATTAATGTATTCCATTCCATCCCCGCGGAATCAAAGGTCACGTACTACAAGATGAATCCATCAGTCATCAGGCTCGCTGTGGGTGGCGTGGGTGACGACGAGTCCATGGGAAGAACATGCCGTAGATGTCCAGGAATTTGATGGCCAGAGGCCAAAAACAACAGATTTTACCAAAAAAACTTCTTTTCATATAGTTCTATCACCCAAATATACCACTCTATATATTTAACAAGCAAGATACCGATTCTTTATATTAGTTAGAAAAGAAGATGACGGTGTCATCCTATTGGAGCTTATTTTGAACTAGAGGAAGCTTTTGGGCCAGACAGTTCCCTTACTACTAACTTGGTGATCCCCATGCTTATTGTTCAGCATAGTCCACATTAGATTTTGAGAGTGAATGTTTGAATGCTTGGTACTGCTGATGAAATAGAACCACCATATTGCTAGTCGCCAAACCAGAATTTTTCAGTTTGGCCCGATGCATAAAGCCCCTTTCTTAGGTAGTGGGTTGGAAATCATGAACCTGTATACTTGTATCCTCGAGTTTAGCCCATATATCAATCAAATTGTGTAGTTCCAAGCTGTATGCCTAAAAAAAGATGCTTTTTTGTTGATGTGTAGATTATCAAAAGCTGTAGTTCCAAGCCCATTTTCTCCCTCCTAAGGCATGAGCTCTGCAGCGAGCAGGTGGATCTACATATTTTAGGAAATTGCCTCTTTAATTCGATGATCTTTGAGCGCATATATAACTAAAGTTTGAAACTTTAATCGCAGGCTCCTCCAGGCACCGAGTTTTCTTGGATCGGCCAGGAGTTCCACGGGAAGCGTCTCCTACCTCCGATACGCGATCAAGAGAATAGGGGTAAGAATATCATGTTGCACAAAATTTAGTTTTTATTTTGCAATTTTCATCGACTAGATTCGATCCCTAGTATTGATAATGGGTGCTGTTTTAAGGTACATGTACAGATGGTAGTATGATACTAGATCGGAATTTTGATATATTTATAAAAAAGATACCGCTTGAACTGAGCAATGCTTAGGATTAGAGTTATTTCTTCTTCCTTATGTCTACTACTCTGGAGAGTGCGCCATGGCCATAAGTAAACCACCATTGTGTTGTGATTATTATATGTTAAGAAGTGAATTCTGCTCTCCCAAACGCACCATGGGCCGGCGACGCCGTGCATGAAAGCTATAGTTATCAATTGGTTGGGCTTGTTCCTAAATCAAAAAAATGGTTGGGCTTGTTGGGCTGGTTTGATGGATTGGTTGGCCTGGAAGTAAAGAAATCATGGGCTTAATATTATGCAAGGATTGGGCAGGCCTGATGTTGATCTCCGAATCTAAATTGAACTAGAATTTTTGTTTAATATTTTTGGCTTGCATTTCCAACTTAAAAATCGTTTTTGTGACTTTTTTTTTTGTCTCGTGATCAAATATTTTAATAATAATTTTGGACCTATTTTAGGAGTAAAGGTATATAATAAGTTTCTAATTTTTAGAATTAATAAATGTGAACATTGATAAAAAAAAGTATACAAATGACAACTGTCACAAGAATATTCACTTAGATAGCAATCGAGGCTCACTATATTGCAGCTGTAGTATATATTGAACTAGTCCTCAAGCTTGGCTTACAAGTGCTCCTACATGTCCTATTTATAGGCTAAGTTAAACTAACCTTAGCTCAATCCATATATCTAGAATATTCTACATCTAGCTATTTAATATTTTGGTCATAGTAATAGTTAGATATTTCTAGTATCTAGTATCTAGTTCATCTATGAACTAGTAGTATAGAACTGAATGTTCTAGATGCTTCTAGGCTCTAGCAGCTCCATATAGCTACCAACTACTCCTTCTACAATCTTTTAGTATATATCAAGATTATATCTAACAGTGTCAAGTAATTTCATTAAATGCTTGATACATAGATCAAGTCTTCTATTACTTTTCATGCTATTTCGTTGCACTTCGTTGGCTGCATGCTTGCTGATCAGGGTTCACCAATTTCGAGCTGGACGGTGCACACATGGGCTAGAGATGCTGAAATAAGCTAAAAATCCCAAGTCACCCGGTGTCCTGTCACACAGGGTAGCTGAATGTGGCTCCGCCTCTGGTTGAACTTTATAACATAGAAAAATACATGCTTTAAATATTAAACCATGATCCGTAACACTGTTTATCTCTTGCAGCTACGTGCATGATTAACGCCCTGTGCACAGCAACAGAGTCCCAATACAGAGAAAGGGTGCTCTCTCAAACCCACAAGAGGATTTCGAGGTTATCTTGTCAGAAGACGATTTTATCCAGAGATACAAGGTTGCACCAAGTAAGTTCTCGTAACTAAACTTATATCCTTTAAATCGCATGCACATTCGTGTCTTTATCTTTTTTATGTTAGTCTTTAATTTTGTTAGTTTTTGTGTCAAATATGTGTTTAATGAGAGTTACAATTCGACTCTATGTTTAATACTACTTCCATCCCAAAAATAAATGTAGTTTAAGGTAGATTTGAATAAACTAAGGAAAGAGTATATAGGTGGGAATATAGAAACTTTGTAGTGGTGAGAGAGGAATATAGGTGTACTTTGTGGTGGTGGGAGGGGAATTTAGGTGTACTTTGCAATGATGGAGAGGAATCTATGAATACTATGTCCCTAAAATTACATTTATTTTGGGACAAATTTGAATCCCAAAACAACATTTATTTTGGGACGGAAGGAGTATACGAGTAAGTTAGCGTAGGTCGGACTCGATCTAGCTTAGACTCTGCTATATGAAGGGAGATAATATTGGTATAACCCATGACAATGATAACACTATAGTTGTGTAAGTCTGAGGGGGTCGTGGCCGGCCTATGGCCATGGCACAAGCAGACGATATGCTATAATATTATGGATTGACAAGGAGCGCACATAATCAGAAGCCCCCAAAGATGTAGGCGTAAGTCGAACTGCGTTACCAACTGTCTTCTGATGTTGTTCATGATATTTCATTAACGCCGATTTCTAATAAATTCATTTGAACGGATTGGTGTCGACTTTAGACATACACAACATTAAACCACCGGTGGTTAAACATGCTTTGCAGTGTCGCGCCACCTTGTTCCTCGTGTGTGGCATCCTTGTGTTTCCTTTCTGCGCTCCACTGTTTATGATGTCGTCGTGTCATGCTTCTCTTCTTTGCCATCGGTGTTGTCGATACTACCTCATGGTTAGGGTTTGGGGTGGGTTCCCCATATTTTCTTGCTTGGAGGGGGGTTGAGGAGGCGGCATCCCGAGGTACAAGATGACAATATAATGACGGTGTTTTCGGATCCACGGGAATAATCGAAGGTGATGGAGCAGCGACAACATATGGATCAGCCTCGGTAAAAGTTAGAGTAGATAGGGGTCGTGCGATGGCGAGAGGATGAGGACAGAGTAGCGAAGGTGGTAGGAGTGGTGGAGAAGGCACACGTAGCAAGCCAAAGAAAGAGAAGGTAGATTGGAGCAGAGCTCGGGCATTGTACAGTTTAGGTTGGGCCAAACGATAATACGGTTCCAAACCACCCCTTTGAGGAGAGGTAGAAAGAGAGTGTTTGGCTGCCGACGATAAACCTCGAATATAAAACGCACGCGTGTGTAGTAACTAATTAATTTGGAGTTCGTCCTAATATGTCTGAGGATGGATGCTAACAAAAGCAACGTCTGACGTAAGTAATAGTACAATTAGTTAGGTTACCATATACCTAAAATATATTATAGGCATTAGATTATCAAAATTATTTATTATTGGACTACACCTAACTCAAAAGGGCGCTTTCGGGTATTTTATTAATTCATTTTACCGATTTAATTTTTATTTTAATATTTTGTATAGGTTACATACCATCTTAAGTATTTACGTAAAAAATTTAATATTTTTTGAGATCCGACAAGTGCCCTGGAGGTACTAAAATAGAAATTCGGGCTCCCAGGTCACGGGCTTGGCCATGGGCCACTGTAGTATTTCCTCAGCGAGGTCTAGGGCCGCATGGGCTTTGCCCTGATATCTAAGCCGACGAACAGCCTGTATAGTTCGGATAAAACGTAAATACGATACCCTACAGATGAAAACGTATTACTGGGATTTACGCTTCCATTTATCGGGTCCCAGACGTCGCATTAACTGGGAGGCGATACGGCGGCGCCATTGACGGTGGCGGAAGAGGGCTCGGGCAGACATGGCGACGACGCTCCAGGCCTGTCCGTACAAGAATAACGAGCGCGTGATCATGCTAGTAGTGGTCAGTAGATGCTGACCGAACCGTCGGCGAGGCCGGACCGCCGGAGAAGGGCCGGTACGTGCTGTCACCGTGGATGGCTGAAACAGGGACGTCGCCGGCAGAGAACTCCGGCGGACGGCATGCAAAAGCAACTGCAATGGAAGATTGGAGGTTTCTTGGGGATGCTTTTGGCGAGATGGCATGGAACGAGGCTCACGGAGGCGGCCGAGAATGGGGTTGAAATCGGCCGCTGTACGAATCGAGGCGCTGGAGAGGTGGCAGCGGGGATGTGGAACAGAGGAGGGGTGACGGAAATGGTGATGGGCGTTGGTGGGGAATGGCTCGACCGCTCGGCCGGTCAAGGACTGCGTGCGATTCATGCGAAGGGAGCGAGACTGCGAGAGAGATAACAAGTGACGAGAGAGACCGAGCGGCGGCGTTGTTTCGTCGAGCAGCTGAGGCATGGGTGCTGCAGTGGCGACGCAGCGACCATGGCATGATCGAAACTTGAGAGGGTGGGAGCGGGAAGCGGGTTGGCACTTGGCAAGCGAGCCAAACTAAAAGGTCCAGAATGGCTGAAATCCAAAGCTATATGATTTTGACTAAAAATGCATCTGAATTTTGAAAATGCCAAATTCGGCCGTCTTCGGTGAATTATATGCAGGTGTCATCGCTGCGGAAGCTGCCGGAAAGAAGGGATTTGACAGGTTAGAGAATTGTGCAAAGATTCTCAAGGATGAGGGAGTTATGCAGAGGCGGAGCCACATTCAGCTATCCTGTGTCACAGGACACCGGGTGCCTTGAGATTTTTAGCTTGTACCAGCATCTTTAGTCCATGTGTGCACCGTCCAGCTTGAAATTAGTGAACTCTGATCAGCAAGCATGCAGCTAACGAAGTGCAACGAAATAGCCTGAAAAGCAACAGAACACTTGATCTATGTATCAAGCATTTAATGAAATTACTTGACACTGTTAGATATAATCTTGACATCTACTAGAAGATTGTAGAAGGAGTAGCTAGTTGGTAGCTATATGGAGATGCTAGAAGCATCTAGAGCATTCAGTTCTATATTACTAGTTCATAGATGAACTAGATACTAGATAATAGAAACATCTAGCTATTACTAGGACTAAAATATTAATAACTAGATGTAGAATGTTCTAGATATATGGGTTGAGTTAAGATTAGTTTAACTTAGCCTATAAATAGGATATGTAGGAGCACTTGAGCTTGAGGGCTAGTTCAATGTATACTACAGCTGAAATATAGTGAGCCTCAATTGCTTTCTAAGTAAATATTCTTATGAGAGCTTTGCTTGCTGTTCGTGTGAGCTCCTGGGCCAATAGACACTTCTTTTCCCCTGACGTGTAGCATTGTCAGTGGATCACAAATAATAGGAGATCACTGTCATCTTGTCAATTTCATCTCTCCCCACGTCTTACAACGCTGTAGGTTATTGTTACAAATATCCCACTTTTTCTGTTTTCTAGACAGTATGTTCAATTTGATAAATGGTGACTTTTTTCTTTAAACAGTTTAGTTAAGAAATAGGATTCCACATAGGATTTTCTTTGGTAATGATTGACTGGTTCATTGCATTTGGTTATCTTTTTTTCTGTAGCAAAGTTCATGCATTTGGTGGGTATAGTCATATGTATGTTTAATGAGGAAGTGGTAGGAAGTGGTGAACCCCAGTTATTTTAGTTGTAGCTCCGCCCCTGGAGTTATGGCTGAAGGCGGCCAGCCCAATCAGCTCTACAGAATCATGGATTTTATTTCTCATGGAACAGCTGACTTTTCGACGATTAAATCAATGATAGATGAAGGGCGCATTCTTCTAACATCGTTTAAAATCTCCGCAAAATTTGCAAGGATGCAGCCATGCGAGATTTACACGTATGACCCTGCAACTGTGCAGAAGAAGAATGGGAAAACTTTATCTCACTGCGTAGCAGTGGTGGGATATGGTACAAAGAATGGTCTTCTATACTTCGTGTTCCAGAATTCGCATGGTGTCGTATTTGGAGAGGAGGGATTTGGACGAGTATATGCTACAAGCATATTAAGGCTCGCTTCCGTTCATGTCGATTAGATTATTTTCTAGATGAAACTACTGAGACATTTTATGTGACTATATATGTGAATGGCTTAGGGTTAGGGTATTTTATTTTAAGTATTTAATACCATCGTTGAACCACCATCATTTGTTCCAACTTTTTAAGCTGCTAGCTGGCTACGGAAATCATTGTGGATCGAACAATTCCAAATTTTTAACAATTCCATATTTTTAACATTTCCATTACACCACCACTATCACTGTCTTCGTCCTAACCGTGGAACTTTCCTTATATTCCTTTTTTGCATTCTCTATAATTTTTAAGATTTTTTAATCTTTAAAAATCAAAAGAAAGAAGCGAGGATAACTAGGAAAAATGGGGAAGCGTTGGTTCAAGAGTGTGTTTGGTTTATAGCCCTAGATGGCCATGCTAATCATGACCAATCCAGAGCACGACTGTCAGTGCACCGTGCATTGGGGTATTCTTTCCCTTGGGAGCACTAGCGGAAGAACAGACCACGTGGCGCCTCGGCGAGCAGGCAGGCTATCAGACCCTAGCGCTGAAAGACCAGGCCACGTGGCGCCTTGGCGAGCAGGCGGGTTATCAGACCTAGCGCCGAAAGACCAGGCGACGTGGCTCCTCGGTAATTTATCCCTAACCACAGGTGCATCTACAAAAGCCAAAAGGACCACACTGTGTGTGGCGGGAAACATGGAGGACTTGGGCGAAATTATTCCCTGAGGACGGAGAACTGGCCGGGGGCCTTAGTTGGAAATCCGAAAACTGGGGGGTTTTTTGCTAATCGTTTTCAGGGGGGAAGGGGTAGCGCGTGGCGTGGGGAAGGAGCGCCACGCGGGAGGCCGGCTGGGAGGAGGCTGCACGTGGCGGGGCCGCGTCGCGGCGCGCGTTGAGGTGGCTGGACGCTGGAGGATGCAACGGGGGACGATCTGGCCCGTTCCGCACGCCGATCGGACGGTGGGGAAAAAAGGATGACATGGCACTTTTCTTGTGCAAGATTACGCCCAGTTACGGGCTAGTGTAGGGGAAACTAGAAAGGAATTACGTGCTGCGCACGTAGTGCAACAGTGTTAGGCTAGGCTTTTTTCAGCGGTGGGCTGGGCTTTTCTGAAAAAAAAAAGCAACTACTCTGATCGCCTAATGGTTTCATGTATGACTCAGTGAAAGAACAAATTAATGACGTAACTTGTTATTCTCACTATAAAAGAAATGCTCCGACTCAAAAAGGATTATATTTCCCTGGCTGTTAGGCATATGAGGTAATAATAAAGTTCAAGAAGTGTCATGTTCCTCATGCAATAGCATGTCTGCAAGTTCAATAATTTTTGAGTTTTAATGATTATAGGTCCTGTATTGCTGATTGAGGCAAACATGAACCAACAACTGATACATATCGCATTCATAAATTTCCATGCTGGAGTAATCTTGTCTAAGAATATCCCAAAATGGTAGGTCACACAAGAGGCACACTGTAACCAATGTGTGCAGTGCGAGTCTTGTTTTCGCTCTTTGCATTCTACAAAACTTAACTACATATGTCTAATGCCGGCCATGCAATTCATGTGTATTCTCATGATGTGCCTATGCACATATAGTAGTGTTGAACCATCATTGTTTTAGGTTGTGTACCTCAAACATGCATACCTCTTGTTATAGCCCCAATGCCGGCACAATGTAGCTAAACAAATCCTAAAGAGTCCATTGAGGTTATCTGTATGAACATGATATGAGAGATGGGCCCAAAATCAACATGGCTGAGATTAGTGACTCATATTCTAACCTACCTGGAGTAGCCTGCTAGAAGTAATAAATATAATCAAATTATAATTACCACTTACCTTTGCATGTACAGGCTTGAGTGGGCTAATGGGTTGTTTGTGCACGGCGTTGTTAAAATTGAAATCTATTGTTAGCAAACTATTGCATAGAGAGCATCTTCACAACAGGTAAACAGTAATGGAACAGAACAACAGAAAATATAGCATTCCATAAAAAACAAAAATATAACATCTATCTAAAAATAGAAACCGCACTAAGCAATTTAAGGCATCACGAAATGGGAGCTTATTTTAAAAAATAGAACCTAGATGCCTACAAACCTTGCTTTCTGTTGGAAATATTAAAAATTTTCTTAATATTTTAATCCATAAAATTAAGTAAATCATGTTTAAACAAAAGCATGTTTCTAGTTCAAGACCATAGGTACTAGATATGAAAATATCTCTCTCATACACAAGGACTAATGAAGAGGAAAACAATGAGACAAAAAAAGGTATAAGCGATTATACTCTTGAGCCGGAGCCACTACGGACATAGGCGCAGGCAGAGGAATGACATGTTCATTCTCATTTGCCATGACGGTTGATGTAGCCGATCACAAGTTGTTGCGGCGAAGACCGTTGATGCAGTGGAGGTGTTGTTGCCGCGAAGACCGTCGAGGCAGTGCAGACCAGTAAGCAGAGTAGTCGTACAAGGCACCGCCTTGCCTCTCGTTTAGGAGCAGTCGCGCGGAAGCGCTCCCCAAAAACCTTATCGGCCTTCTGTCCCGAGCAGGACCACGAGAAATACGAGGTTCTGGAGGCTTGCTCTCTCGGCTTCCTGTGCGCGCAGGAAACAGAGACGGAGATCGCAGGAGCGCAGCGCTACAGAAGGAACAGAAACTGGAGTATGGAAAGTGCTGGTGTACTCGGAAAGGAAAGCGCAGCGTCCTTTATAGGCGCCAGGTAGAACAACGGGAGGCAGGACAACGGGCGTACGATCCCAGCCATCAACCGCGTCGGTTTCGTAACGGAGGCAATCAGGACATCAGATACAAACGGATGCCATCAAGTCGTCGATTTAGAAACGTTCGTCGATTACTGGTAATAAGGCAGCCGAATTAATTCCAAAATGGCAAAACCTTCCACATTCGCGCACCGCGCCCGTGCACGACACGCGCACGCTCACGCCCGGCTCGGCGCGCGTGGGGGTGTGGCTCTGCCTTTTTCTTTTCTCATCTTGGTAATTGAAAGACACACTACTCAACTATTTAAGTTAGTCAATCCCTCTCTCAATTTTTCGTACGGTACAAAATTTTTATTACTCCTAGTATTTTACATGGGCCTTTGAAATTTTAATTAATTAAATTAAACGGGCCAACCCAATTTAATCTAACAATCCCCACCAAATTTCAAGGCGAATGTGAAATACTCTCAGTTCCACTGTAGTTTGATATATCATTATTTCGATGGAGACTGTTAAATTGAACTTCCATCTAGAACAGATGTTACACTCATCCACAACTGAACAATGGACTAAGCCTTTAATTGTCAGTTTTGTGCGAATAAGTTTCACCAGAGTCCTTTACTGATACTAGGCTGCTAATTTTATCCCCTCGATTTGGGGCGTATAAGTCATACTCCTTGGCGTTTCATGAGCTTCTAGAGATCACCCAATCTCATAGACTGTGACTAGCAGTCAAACTCATATAGGTATATTCCTTATAAGATATTTTGTAGGACATCTCTGCTTATCAAAAAGCCACTCAAAATATATTAAGGTATAACCATCATGCCATACAGAAAAGAAGAGTATTGCATCTCCAACGGAGTAGGCTACGTACAAAAGTTCTCTCCTCCCAGCCAGTCACTAGCTTGTTTCAACATCCTACTTCATGGGATCTCCGATCACATAGGATGAGTTACCACTAAGACATGACTCATGTGGGTCTCAAACCCATATCCCTCAATGATTCATCTATCACATTCCGTGATAGTCCCTTTGTAAAGGGATCTGTCAGGTTTTTAGCCGTCTGGACATAGTCCAACGCTATTACTTTGGAGTTTCTCATTTTTCTGACAGACTTCAACCGTCTCTTAACATGTCTTGATGACTTCATGTTATCTTTTGAACTGTTGACCTTGGCAATCATCGTTTGATTGTCACAGTTTAAAAGAATAGCAGGCACCGGTTTCTCAACCATCGGTAAGTCCATCACAAGTTCACGTAACCAATCGGCTTCAACAGTGGCAGTGTCTAATGCTGTGAGTTCTGCTTCCATAGTTGACCTCGTTAAGATGGTCTGCTTACAAGACTTCTAGAAAACAGCTCCACCACCCAAAGTGAACACATATCCACTTATAACTTCTATTTCATCAGCATAAGATATCTAATTTGAATCACTATAACCCTCCAGTACCCTTGGGTACCCAGTGTAGTGAATACTGTAACTTGATGTTCCCTTTGGATAGTGTATCACTCTCTCAAAAGCACGCCAATGATTATCTCCCGGGTTTGAAACAAACCAGCTAAGTTTGCTCACAGCAAACGAGATAGCATGCCTTATAGCACTAGCTAAATACATCAGTGAACCAATGATTTAGGAATATCTCAATTGCTCCTTTGCTATTCTTTGATTCTTCTGTAATAGCACACTTGGATCATATGGTGTTGGAGCAGTTTTGCAATCGCTAAAACCAAAGCGACAATTTAATGTTCAAGTGTAATCGCACCATCATCTTCTCGTAACAATTTAATGTTTAAGATGACATAAGCTACCCCCAAATCTTTCATTTCAAAATCTAAGGAGAAAAGTCCTTGACTTCCATAAACACATTAAGGTTAGTCCCAAAAATCAGTATGTCATCAACATACAGACACAAGATCACTCCTTCACCCCTATCATAGCGGTAATACACACATTTGTCAGCTTCATTCACAACAAAGCTGGCAGATGTCAAAGTTTGTCGAACTTCTCGTGCCACTACTTAGGCACTTGTTTAAGGCCATACAAAGATTTCAACAACCTACACATTTTTCCTTCATGACCTTTTACTACAAATCCATCTGACTGTTTCATATAGATTTTCTCTTCCAACTCCCCATTAAGGAATGCCGTCTTAACGTCCATCTGATGGACGAGCAGACCGTAGGAGGCAGCCAAAGATAGTAGTACTATAATAGTGATCAATCTGGCAACAGGTGAGTAAGTATCAAAAGAAGTCTTCACCTTCTTTCTGGGTATAACTCTTGGCCACAAGTCTTGCCTTGTACTTTTCAATTGTACCATCAGGTCTAAGCTTCTTCTTGAACACCCACTTGCACTCTACAGGTTTACGGCCGGTCCACGCTCATCCCTAATTCCATCTCACTTCGGACCGCTTCATTCCAATAGTCAGCGTCCTGAGATGAAAAAGCCTCTGCAATGGTTCTTGGAGTATCATCCACTAGATATACAATGAAGTCATCATCAAAAGACTTGTAAGTCCTTTGTCTCTTACTCTTACGAATTACTTCATTGTCCTCATCTATTGGATTTTTCTCAAGTGGTGTTTCATTGTGTATTATAGGAGCGGTAGGTTTAGGAGAGAAGATAGATTTTTGGCTAGATGAGCTAGGTGTCTCTTTCAATGAAAATATGTCCTCAAAGAATGTGGCATCATTGGACTCCATTATTATACCTTCATACATATCGGGTACTCTAGATTTTACTATTAAGAACCAATATCCAACGCTGTGAAATGCATAACCAATAAAGACACAATCAACGGTTTTTGGTCCAAACTTACGTTTCTTTGAAACTAGCACATTGACCTTAGCCAAACAGCCTCAAGTACGTAAGTAAGAAAGATTTAATCTTTTTCTTTCCCATTCCTTGAATGGAGTGGTTTTTTTTATTCTTTGTAGGAACCCTGTTTAGGACATGACATGCAGTCAATATAACCTCACCCCACCATTCCTTGAAAAGTCCCGTTGTTTCTAACATGGTGTTAACCATCTCAGTTAGAGTGCGGTTTTTTTTTCGGCAACCTCGTTTGACTTAGGTGAATAGGGAGGCGTTCTCTCATGGATTATTCCATGTTCCTCGCAGAATGAATTAAACTCACTAGAAAAATATTATCCACCACGATCTGACCTAACCCGTTTTATCTTTTTGTCAAGTTGGTTCTCAGTTTCAGCTTTATAGATTTTAAAATAGTGAAAAGCCTCATCTCTTAACTTTAATAAATACACATGGCAAAATCTAGTAGAACCATCTATCAAAGTCATGAAATACTCTTACCACCCTTTGTCAACTCCCCGTTCATCTCGCACAAATCAGTATGAACTAGTTCTAACGGTGTCAATTTTCTCGCCTCTGCTGCCTTGTGAGGCTTACGAGGTTGTTTTGATTGCACACATATTTGACACTTAGAACCTTTGACTTGAGTAAATTTTGAGATTTAATTCATACTGGCTAACCGTGTCATGCAACCAAAATTAATATGACAAAGTTGTGAATGCCAAACATTAGATTCATGATTGCATACATGATTCACCACATTATTCATGTCCAACAAAGACAAGCAGAACAAGCCTCCGCTCTCATAGCCTTTTTCAATAAAAGATCCAAATTTAGAAATAACACATTTATTGGATTCAAATACTAACTTATAACCATCTCTACACAGAGAGACCCGCTGACAAGGTTTTTATTTATTGCAGGTACATGTTGCATGTTCTTCAGTAGCACGACTTTGCTGAAGTAAACATCAGGTCAACTGTGCCGACTCCACGTACAAACGCCTACGTTCCATTACCCATCAGCATGGAGGCAGCCCCTGCGACCTGGTAAAAAGAAAATAGAGATCTGTCAGCACAAACATGTATATTGGCCCCAGTAGAACCATCTATCAAAGTCATGAAATACCTCTTACCACCCTTTGTCAGCTTCCCGTTCATCTCGCACAAATCGGTATGAACTAGTTCTAACAGTGCCATTTTTCTCGCCTCTGCTGCCTTGTGAGGCTTACGAGGTTGCTTTGATTGCACACATACTTGACACTTAGAACCTTCGACTTGAGTAAATTTTAGGATTTAATTCATACTGGCTAACCTTGTCATTCAATCAAAATTAATATGACAAAGTCGTGAATGCCAAACATTAGATTCATGATTGCATACATGATTCACCACATTATTCATGTCCAACAAAGATAAGCGGAACAAGCCTCCGCTCTCATAGCCTTTTTCAATAAAAGATCCAAATTTAGAAATAACACATTTATTGGATTCAAATACTAACTTATAACCATCTCTACACAGTAGAGACCCGCTGACAAGGTTTTTATTTATTGTAGGTACATGTTGCACGTTCTTCAGTCGCACGACTTTGCTGAAGTAAACATTAGGTCAACTGTGCCGACTCCACGTACAAACGCCTGCGTTCCATTACCCATCAGCATGGAGGCAGCCCCTGCGACTTGGTAAGAAGAAAACAGAGATCTGTCAGCACAAACATGTATATTGGTCCCTGTGTCAATCCATCAATCAGGTGTACGACATACTGAAAGAACAGTAGGTATTGCTACATACCCGGATGTTTCTGCCTCAGTATTGCCAATAACAACGTTGGCGGACTTTTTCTGTTTGTCTTTACGATCAGGGCAATCCTTAACCCAGTGATCAGTACCATCACAGACAAAATTGTTTCCCTTCCCTTTATTCTTCTTCTTCTTGAAGCTAGTTGTTTGATTGGCTTTGTTCTTGTTGTCAGTCTTTTCAGAATTGTTCTTATTCTTCTTGTTGATTTGAAAATTTTTCTTTTGTACCAAACTGACACTAGAACTTTCATTTTCTTTTCCACATGTATCTTTTGCCCTTGCCTTCTCCTCAACATCTAGAGACCCGATGAGACCAACGACGCTGAACTCTTGTCTCTTGTGTTTTATAATAGTGGCAAAGTCTTTCCAAGAAAGTGGCAGCTTTGCAATAATGCAGCTAGCCACAAACTTGTCAGGTAATACACATGTAAAGTTCTCAAGTTCTTTCATAAGCGCTTAAACCTCATGGGCCTGTTCGACTACAGAATGATCATCGACCATCTTGTAGTCATGAAACTGCTCAATGACATATAGTTCACTGCCCGCATCAGAAACTCTGAATTTTGCCTCTAGTGCATTTCATAATTCTTTACCACTAGGCAAAATCATGTACACATCAACAAGATTTTTCTCAAGAATGCTAATCACGGCGCCTCTAAACAAATTATGCACAGCCGCGAAGGCACGCTCCTGCTCAGGAGAGAGTCCTCCTTCAGGCTGTGACTTGTCTTGCGCAACGTGATATACGTTCATGGCAGTCAACCACAAAATTATCTTGGCATGCCAACCCTTGTAATTTGCACCGTCAAATACCGTTGGCTTAAGTGTGACAGCGAACCCAGTAGTTGTAAAATTTCTAGAATAAGGTTTTTGGATTGTTGAAAATATTAGAAATTTTCTCAATATTTTAATCCACAAAATTAAGTAAATTATGTTTAAACAAAAGTATGTTTCCAGTTCAAGACCATAGGTACTAGATATGAAAATATCTATCTCATACACAAGGACTAATGAACAGGAAAACAACGAGATAAAAACAAGGTATAAGCGATTATATCCTTGAGCCGAAGTCACTACAGGCACAGGCGCAGGAGGAGGAATGACATGTTCATTCTCATTCGCCATGACGGTTGATGTAGCCGATCACAAGTTGTTGCAGCGAAAACCGTTGATGCAGTGGAGGTGTTGTTGCCACGAAGACCGTCGAGGCAGTGCAGACCAGTAAGTAAAGTAGTCGTACAGGGCACCGCCTCGCCTCTCGTTCAGGAGCAATCGCGCGGAAGCACACCCCAAAAACCTTATCGGCCTTCTGTCCCAAGCAGGACCATGAGAAGTACGAGGTTTCGGAGGCCTGCTCTCTCGGCTTCCTGTGCGCGCAGGAAACAGAGACGGTGATCGCAGGAGCGCAGCGCTACAGAAGGAACGGAAACTGGAGTATGCAAGGTGCGGGTGTACTCGGAAAGGAAAGCGCAGCGTCTTTTATATAGGCGCCAGGCAGAACAACGGGAGGCAGGACAATGGGCGTACCATCCCAGCCATTAACCGCGTCGGTTTCGTAACGGACGCAATCAAGACATCAGTTATGAACGAATGCCATCAAGTCATCGATTTAGAAACGTTCGTCGGTTACTAGTAATAAGGCAGGCGAATTAATTCCAAAACAGCAAAACCTTTCACATCCGTGCACGTCACGACACGCTCACGCTCACGCCACGCCTCGGCTCGGCGCGCGCAGGTGTGGCTCTGCCTTTTCCTTTTCTCATCTTGGTAATTGAGAGACACACGACTCAACTATTTAAGTTAGTCAATCCCTCTCTCAATTTCCCGTACGGTACTAAACTTTTATTACTCCTAGTATTTTACATGGGCCTTTGGAATTTTAATTAATTAAATTAAACGGGCCAACCCAATTTAATCTAACAGTTTCATCTTTCATTTCCCTGAAAACTAAGTATCCAGTAACCACAAATATGAAATAACTCAGCATACAATAGATGAAAGTGCTATCATTTTTCAGCTCATCTTATTGATAGCACAGCAAGTATGAAGCACAGGTGGAACACTGATAAGTTTCAAAAGAAATAACGCCACACGGATCATTGTGTCCCTTTTTTTTGCTAAAAATAATCTATTATGTTTTTGTTTTCAGTCTTCAGGTCACCTTATCAATGCATTCTGTAGGACATCAACATGCACATTGGAGAGAAGAGACCACTACAGACATTGGAAAACAGAAGAGTTTTGTTTCAAGCAGTCTAGTAGTAATCATACTGGCAGTTTGGATCAACACTTAGATGGTGACATAGGCCATCATCAAGTGATCAGCTAGCGCATCAACCTAACAACCAGGGGGTAGCAAAACATCCTTTGAATTGAGAGTGATGACTGCTTAATGAACCATGACAACTGTTTACCTGCACCCATAGCTTGTTTAGTGCTGTAGGAATTGGACTTGGCTGCACCAGTGTCCACAGTGCTGCTCTCGGTGATGGAAGTGGATGCCTGAAGTAGGGTGAGTGGCAAGAGAAGTAAGCAGGAAAACTAATCCTATGGCAGAGCAAGAACACAGGAGGAGAAAACAGAGCCTGGAGAAAACAGGGTGGAGTGAGAGATGATCAGTATTGTGGATGTGGATGAAGAGCTCGAGCTGAGCATCAAGCTTGCTCTTGCTGGTGAGGCTCTCAAACATGATCTTGTCCAGCACCTGGAGAGACCAGACCCAAAAGCACACAAAATGAACAGCATTGAGGTGAAATAGAGCTAAGGTATTGCAGAATACCGGCTAAGTAAACATTGAGAATCATATATTAGACCAATGCCAAAGAAATCTTCAAAATGGCTGTAATAGCCTAAAATGTTCAAAATACAGCCACCTAAGTTTTTCTATTTGAAAGATGAAGAAATCAATGGAACAATGATACATCCTCTTCCCAGACAACTACACGTAACATAGGCTCCAACACATATCAACTTTGTTCTAGAGACCCTGGCTTAAACAAAGCTGTAGCAAGAACCATAGTATTTTCAATCCCAAAAAAGTAAAGCAGGAAGCCTAATAAGTTTTGGTCTTGTGAAACATGAAAAAACCAAACTTATCATGAAAATAAGATTTTTACTGTCCAATGGATGAAATGAAACAATCATTTTTGTAAAATCAGCAACAACCTCATTGCAGAAAAAAGAAGCCACCTGGCCTGAAAAACACACCAACAGGAGGTTGTTTAATTCACTTTGTGAAATCAGCTGAAGAAAATACGAAGGATACCTAGTATCACCCATCTGCAAGACACTACCCAAGTAGCTTTGATGTAAGCATTTTATCATACGGCTTATATGCATACAATTTGCAGCTGCCTACACTTAAAAAAAGTAAAATAGATACCATGGATTAAAGGCATATAACAACAGGTAACCTATGGTCTGGTTGAGCATGATGGCAAACCATATGCATATATATGAAGTGCATATTCATCAGTATGCCAACACATTAAAACAGAAGCTACCATTGAAATTGATGTAGTTCAAAACTGTGTCCCACCATATGAAAAATCTATGGTAGCAATGTAAACAGTTGTTAAAGCTTAAGCAAACCTGATAGAGAACAACTATAATAGGTTTGACACAGAGCATACAGGAACTTGATGTCCAATACTTGAAGCTCTTCGAGTCTGACATAAATAAGGGCTAACTGTAAGAATACTCTCAGAACATCTAAGACAATGAAGTCAAATATTTACTAAAAATCAACATTCTAAATAAAACATAAACCTCTACCATGAACTTCTGAAAAAAATATGCTATAGCATCTGATCATTGCTATAACGCTGGAATAAACATTTAGACACATGCAAAGGAAGCGATGAAATAACCACAATCTAAGTGTAGGCAATGATCAGATGCCATCCATAGATGCCAATATCTAAGTGAAATTAAAGGAATAATACACCAATATCTAAGTGCAAAAAATACAGTAACCACCACAGATGCTGTTGGAGCCCGCTGCGGTCTTACCATCTCATGGCTCACCAGCGATCCGTCTCCCTCCGAGACAAACACCTGATCTCGGGCCCAGGTCCCCACATCTATTAGCCCAACTGGAAGCACAACCCAGATTCTGACCCAACTCAGACCAAAAGACTAGCCTGAAGGGAGAGGGGGTGCCTCGCCAGCGATCCGGCTCCCCCCGAGACAAACACCTGATCTCGGACCCAGGTCTCCATATCTATTGGCTCAACTGGAAGCACAACCCAGGTCCTGACCCAACTCAGCCCAAAACACTAGCCTGAAGGGAGAGGGGTGCCTCCACCTTTTAAGTTGTACCCCCATCACCAATAACCGATGTGAGACTAAACCCAACACTCTTCCCCGTCACACATCGGACCATCTTTCCTACACCGTGTGATCTCATGGAGACGTTCCGGGTAACCGACCATGGCTTTGATACCACTTGTTGGAGCCCGCTGCGATCCTGCCATCTTCTAACTCGCCAGCGATCCGGGTCCCCTCAAGACAAACACCTGGTCTCGGGCCCAGGTCCCCACATCTATTGGTCCAACTGGAAGCACAACCCAGATCCTAGCCCAACTCAACCCAAAAGACTAGCCTAAAGGGAGAGGGGTGTCTCCACCTTTTAAGTTGTGCTTCCCCATCACCAATAACCGATGTGGGACTAAACCCAACAGATGCCATCCCATTGGGATCAGGTGGCCTGAGGAACCTAAATGATGGATGCTCTGACTACAAACAGGAGCGGTAGGAGGGGACGACAACGCTGTGCTGTCGGCGGAAGCTGAGACGAGAAGAGGAGGCGGCGGTTAGGAGGTGACAGCGGCTCGCTGGTGGTTGTCGTGAATGGATCTGGCGAGGCCGACGGTCACCATCATCAGATCCAGCCACCGTAGAGGTCGCCGCCGCCGGATCCGCCGCCGTAGAGGTCGCCATGACGGGGAAAAGGGACGGTTAGAATGAGACGGCTGAGCAACAGAGCGGACGGGAGGAAGAAGAGGCGGCTGGCCTATGGGGGGGTAAAGGAGGCGGGTAATTTCTCCACAACTCCATGTGTACCTACGAAGCCAAAAAGGGCTCAGCTGCGAGTGGCGGAAAACCTCAGGGGCGTGGGCCAAAATGTGCACGGAAGGAGAACCACTAACCACCGGGGGCCGTTTCGCGGATGGACGGGACCCAAATATAAATCCGTGAACTTCGGGGGGGCTATCCACAAAGTCGATCGGCTGAATCGAACGAACCGGGCTGCGGCCACGCGGGCACGATCGGACGGCTGAGGTTTTGCGGGTGACGTGGCCTCGCGCGAGTGAGGTAAAGCGCTATAGGGTATTTAAGAATAAGAATAAGAACTAGCACTATGAAAGAGCTCTCCCGCAGCCTCCCGTTTCTTCCCTGCTACAGTTAGGAAGAGGGCAGACTGAGAGGCGAGGGGCTCGGCGGCACAGGTCTCGGTGGCTCCTTCGTCGCCGGAGGCCTTCGGGTTGCCAGCGGAGGGAGGGAGCCCCGGATCTGTACCGGCCTTTGTACATTAGTAGCTCTAGTATAGGATTAGCTCTAGGGTTGTCTCGTCGGCTGTGCCGGCGGAGGCCTTGTTCCCTCGGCGTCAGAGATGGAGGTTTCCTCACCGTCGGAGATCTCCGCTGTGGGATTCGCCGAGCCGGTGGAGGTTTTGTGTCCGCACCGACGGTTTCGGCGGCCGGTGGTGGTTTGTTTTCCTCACCATGAGTCTCGTGGTGGAGGATTTTGTGCAAGGTTGGGGGCGGAGGCTATCCTCACCGTTGCTTCGTCCCTGTGTCAGGGCTTCTCTGGGTGAGTGCGCCGGGCTGGCTGGTGCAGCGGCCGGTGGTCTCTTCTTGGGAGGTGACGGCTGCGTCAATTTCCTCCAAAACGCTTCTTCGGGGTGCCGCGTTCCTTCGTCAGAAATTATCCGGTGCGGTGCGGTGCGGCCGTATCGCAGGGTGTAGCCGTGTAGGTGCACCTCGAAGCTTCAAAAACCCATGTGGTGATGGCGGAAGAACATGGCTCCGGCGGCTCTGCTGGCTGTTCTCGTCTTCCTCTCCGTTGGGCAAGCTGCGAACCAAGGTGGGCATGGTGTGCTTGTTTGCAGGAAGGTCCTCAGAGTTGCCTCTTTGTAATTTCTGTTTAGTTGTGGACTTCTCAGTAAATATGCAGTGTTTTGCCTCCATATATTAATAATAAAATTTGCCCATTTGTTAAAAAAAAAACTAGCACCAGGTAGAGAGGAATAGATGGATGTAAAGGTATCGTAGCAGCAGTTATTTACTTTTGGCTGCTGCTGGAACGAAGAGAGGCCACCAGGTGTGAACGCATGGCCACACTAAGAAAATCAACTAGCGCGTCTTGATCGGCCATGGAGCCAACCTCTCACGCATCTGATTTCTTCGGTAGACCGGACAGAAGTGTTATCGTAATACTCCCTCCGTCCAATAATATAGAGGATAAAAACATTCAAAAATTATACCAAAATATAACTTATTTGAGCTGCATTAAGGCACAACCCATTTATTCCCTCCGTCCACAAATGATCTTCATATAAGCTTTTTTGGTTTGTCCAGAAAAGATCTACGCAATGGTTTGGTTTTAATTGCATGAGGTTGTTTTCAAGGTGAGAGTTATAGCTGTTGTGGGCCTGCTACAAGCATGCAGTTCTTGGATTGGTGGGAGGACACAACTTTTGGGGTGAAAAGATAGAAGGAGTAAATGATGGCACTACTTTCGCAGCAATATTCCTAAAATTAAATGGGTAGTTGATCCATTAATTGTTTTTCTTGGTCTTTGTGATTTTTCTTAAATGTAGATCATTTGTGGACGGAGGGAGTACTCCGGTACTACTAATCGGGTCCGCTTCGGTTGATCTGCATGTATTTGGCGATATAATTTTTTATTCCATTCCGTGATTTGCTCGGTGGCTGAGCCTAAATATTTAATGTGAGGCCTAAACATACGTTGAGTCATTAATAGCCTGTGCTAATTAAAAAAAGGTCTCACATTGAGGCGAGGCCATGTGAGTCTTTTCCATGCATTCTAAATTTCTCCTTAAAACTCTGGGATCCATTATATTACAGGACGGAGTGAGTAGTTTTTTCGTAAAAATAAGTTGTCAAGATAATTTATAGGGAGGGACCAAGAGTACCACTTGGTCTTGGACCCATGGGTTGGACACTTCCACGTGTAACCCATCTGCCTCTCCACCGCCTCACCGTTCTTCGCGGGAATTCCTCTTCGCGCACCGCGTAGGCGCCTACGGCCCAACACCCAGGCCCAACCATACTCCAGTACAGTGTCCACAACTGAGGATTGCCTGGACGCGACTTCCCCAGTCCCCACTCCCCACTCCCCAGGTCTCCGGCTACTGTCTCGGGTCTGCGCGATTCCTTTCCGTGTGGGGTGCTATATAAGGGCTAGATCTGAGGGGATAAGGTGGAGAGAGCCTCATTTGCAGCCACCCAAGTTCATCCCTATATAGAGAGCTCCTCCCATGGTGTCTCCTCCTCCTAGGGGATCCATGCGTGCTTGAGAGAGAGGGAGAAGGAGTGAGAGAGAGGGAAGAAGGGGAGAAGAAGAAGGGAAGTCGCCCCTACCTCGTCTCCATCCATCCTCAAGGTGTGTGCTCCACCCAATGGATCTTTTGGCCTAGGATTTCCATGGTGGTGAGGGGTGTGGTGAGGTGAGTGATCTCCGCTTGTGCTCTTTGGGATTTCGTTGCTGGAGGAATCACCACCACCACGTCTTCATCGTGCCACTGTTGAGTCTTCATCCTCTACAACCGCAAGCCCAAACCCGTCCGGCGTGGGCGGTCACCTCCTCGTGTGGGGTGCGTCATCTTCTAGTGTCGAAGAGGTGTAAAATCCATCCGATGTGGGTGGTCGGTGCCCGGTGCGGGTGTCGAAGGGTGCGAGGAATTCCGCGTGTGGGAGACTTCGTCACGTGTATAGGTTTGGAGCTCACCCACCATGTGTCGGTGAAGAGCTATCACGAGTGGATTGAGGGTTAGGGACGAGAGGGTCCCGACTTTTTGTGTGAAAGCTTCCTCAACGGAGACGCAGGTGCTCAATGTGTTGAGCACCGAACTTCGTTGAAAAACCTCGGTTTGCGTCTCTTGTCTCCTTTACAATTCATCATTTAATTTCTGCACTCCGTGTTTGAGCTTGCCTGAGCAACCCTTCGAGGTTGTCTATCTGTGTGTTTCCGCTTGTGCTAATCGCTTCCATAGATAGCTCGGGTTAGTGTAGGACTTGCTCGGTAGTTTGAGTCACCTAACCTGCTTAAAGTCCAAAGAAAAATACAAAAAGATTTTAATTTCTAGGCTAATTCACCCCCCTCTTAGCCGTAGATCGTTTCATTACGGTTGAGCGAACAGGGAGGATCTATACGTAAAATAAGGAAGTGGAGGGTTCTTCTAAAAACGTGTTTGGGTGTGGAGTAAACAACTGGTGGAACCGCGGGTTGATTACTCGAAAACTGAAGGGCTTTTGTGCAAAAGCGCCTGCGCGGGGTGTTGCGGACGGCTGTATTGATGCGGCTGCGCGATTCGATAGGGAGGAGAAACGGGGTGACGTGTATAGCCTGGCAGGTGCCCAGGAGAAACGGGGTGACGTGTATAGGGTGGGCTGTGCCCATTTGCATCAGCTTTAAAATATAGAGGATATGTATTGCTGTAGCTGTCAGGGTGTGCTGTGTGCATGCAGTGCAGTACGTGTGCAACATCGGTCATAGCGAGTGCATTTCTTCCGGCCATATGTTCTGATCAAACGTATACGCTCTTCGATGGGAAATCAAGTGAGACTTCTTTTTTTTTGTTGGAACAGCCTCGTTCATTTCAGATAAAACTTCTACACACAAACAGACCCCTCAATACAACACAAAATTATATCAAGGTTCAGAAAGCGGCTAGAATCAAAGCTTAGAAGAAGTTCATCCCTCTCGCCACGCCAGCGGTGGCGTTGAATCCTGCCGACTCCAGCGTTGCCACCACGATCCACCTCATAGGCCCAAACCAGCACGGGTGACGGAGAAGCAGAGCAAGCTCAAGAGAAATCGTGGACGCACAAACCTCCGGTGCAGCCCACCGCGAGGCTGAAACGAGGCAGCCATTACCAAAAACTGCCATCATCAACACCAGAACCACCAGCGACGAAGTCTCACTACCTCTAATCCCAACCTTCTCACTGACTAATCCTACCAACGGCAAAGAACCCGCGGCCGCAGCCAAGACATCCCCACCGCCGAGGTCTGAACTTACTTTTATTTCCTAAAAGGTTGATGACGACAAACGAGAAGTGCATATATAGCAAAGGAGCACATCTTCTCCGGGCAACGAAGATGACGCCGTCGCTGCCATCCAGGAAGAACGACGAGCACCAGCACCAGCACCAGCTCAGCGACGCCTAGAGCCACCACCCGCCAACACCACCCATACCAGCCGAAACTCTCCTAAACCTCCTCCTAATCTACTACTAAGCTACTACAACATCACCTGGCCAAGATCCGCGGTCCCCCACCCCCAACAGTGACCTAGAGGCTGGTGTCGGCGAGGGAGCGCGGTGGATCTGAGCCCGGGCGGTCTCTAGCTTCCTTTTTTTTTGCCTACTGGTCGCCTAAGCGGTGGAGGAGACTAGCCTGTTTGGTTCGTGGCCTAAGCTTGCCACAACTAACCTTAGTCATGCCACAGTTGCTTAGGCACCTGTTTGGCAAGAGCTACCTGTTGTTACTACACACCAATTAATTGGCTTTCATGCATACTGTCCTTTTCAAATTGAACTTATCAGAGTAGTTAATTGGCCTTCATGCATGTTGTCCTTTTCAAATTGAACTTAAGGTTGATTTGGAACTGTTTGGGCCACCGTAAGCCAGTTTGTTCAATACAACATATTACCAATTAGTTGTATAGAGGAAAAAATGGCATGATGTTTATGCTTTCTATCTTATTGTTATGAGCAATTTTCTTGCATAGATTGATTTACTAAAAAAAGTTAGTGCAATCTATTTGATTACCTAAATTACAATCTAAATTAGTTACTGAATGGTCAATATTAATGGTCATACATTTTCCTCTATACTGTTCTAACCTGATGTCGATGCCTGTATTTTTGGTTGCCATTGAGGTACAGAACACAATGCACACTGTGCATCTGTAAATCCTTTTTTTTGCAATCCAATTATCCAGGGTTGGTGTTAGCATGACAAGCTTACATATTTGCACATGCTGTCGATGATGGTTTCTGTTGCAATGTGGCAATAGCACTTCGTATAAAAATGTTGCAAGGTCAATTTTAAAAAATGTTGCAACGACTTCTATGGAAATATCTTTTTTCTCAAGTATAGTTAGACGTCTTGCGCTACATAAAAGTTCTATGATTCGTTTAGTAGCCATAGACTTACTCTTGCTGTCTTATTGTTTATCCATAGATGATTTACCCCTTATGCTATGGTGGCACTGTGTTAGGCTTTATTTCTGCTGGATGATCCCCTTGCCAATTAGTTTTATTATTCTTGCTAATGCTATCGTCCATAATTGAGAGAATCCATTTCAATTGAACGCAGTTTTGAAGCCCTTTACTGAAAAGGAAAAAATTTGAGGTAACTCACTTTTTTTTGTCACAAATAATATTTCATTTTATTGCTATAACATTTCCAAGTAAAATATGCTTTTGTATTATATATTCCTTTTCATTCACACTAACTTCTCTATAAATAACGAACATGTCAGCCTGTTAGATTGGAACCTCCACAAGAAGAGAGGGATGCTTACCAGCGTGACCATCCATTCGAAGCCTTCCACAACATGGGGCCATTTGTCATATCTTTGGAGTATGCTGGTTTCGATATATATCTTTTGGTGTATTTATATATTTCTTTGTTTTGCTCATATGGAGCTTGAGTGTTAATGATTACCGTCATTCAGTTCGATGCTATCAACAACACTTGCTTATTTTTAATGTCTCCCATATTTACAGATGTTAGGTTATTTAATGTCATATCTTTCTCAATTTGCTAGACTCAACCATATTGACTTTATGTCTTTGTTTATTGGTTCAAATAATCTGACTTCACAGACTTTACTGTTCACATAGATTGTATTCTTGATTGTAAAGATTTTCTATGTTTTGCTCTTCACTAAACTTAAATTTGGCGTCGACGGGCCATAGGCCCGTCTACTCAACTAGTTACTTCACAACGATCAGTTACTAGTAGCTGGCGGGACTGGGGCACGTAGATTTAGATCAGGTCTTTGCCTCTCTGGTTTCCGGTCGAATCGAATTATCGAAAGCAACGGGAAGGGACTAAACTAGACGAGTGATCACACACGTACATGTTCACGTCATGTCGCGCGGTGGACTCTCGTGCAGGACGAAGACCCCCTGTGGTGGACGTTACGTGTGCATTCATGCATGCCACCGTGCCAGCCATATCCAGCACGCACGCGGCACGTACATGCTCCTACGTGCGTACGTGCACATGCCAACCACTGCGAAATGTTTGAGCTAGCGTTCTACTAGTACCACGTACGAGAACCAGCTGCGCTGTGCGAGTTGACAAAGCGGTGGTCCATTCAGATATCAGATTCAGAGTCCGTCTGAGTCTCCAAGACGAGAAAAGTCAGCGATTATATATATTGTTTTGCGTCTATAATGCACCGTGGAAAATTTCTACATGCTAGAGGGTTCTGCTTGCGTGGAGAGTACTTTGCATGCGTAGCGCCTACATTTCGCTCCAGCGCAGGCGCCTGTCAAATAGACGGCTCCAAACAATATTGCATTACTCAAAAGAAAAACTTTGAGTATACATGCTTAACACAAGACATGAATGTTCGTCCAATTCACTTTATATCTATATCTATGTCTCCATGATTGAAAAAAATTGTAGGAAAAGTGACTACCTTGTATATCTGTAAACTTTTGTAAACTGTTAATCAAATCAACAAGACTAGTTTGAACATCTACTCAGAAAACATAGAAGGGCACGAACACCACAATTCCACAAAATCGTGAGCCACGTCCCACATGGCTGATGGAGCGTCGCGTGCCCTTTGTAGTCTGTAGGTACGCCCATGGCCACGGCCCACCCCGTTGGTTGATATGGCTCATAGTACCGATGAAAATTGTGGGTTATATCCTTATTGCAGGGCACATCGGCGTTGCAAAATCTCTTGAAAATAGTCAAACTCAAAATACTTTTTTTTTGTGTAAGCTATCTTTTTTATTTAAACTATGTAAACATACCAGAATGATTCTCAAAATATCACATTGTTAGCATATATGCAATACTTTTAATCTATATTTTTTTAGATATTTTTACAAAAGTTTTTAGGTTAATTAAATTTTCACATAAAATATTTTAAATATGAAAGATTTATCTTAATAAAAAATACTAAAAAAATTGTACATCTAAACTGTTGCATTACTCTCGCCTGAATCAAGCATTTATAACATGTGTTTATGGTGCTTCCATTAGTATTGTACTAAGATTTTTTTTCCCTTGTTAAAGATGATGCGCATACAGTCAAATTTAGCTCCACCATTGTTCAACAAAAGCATCTGATGTCATCGTGGATAGTAACTCCGGATGGTCGATGAAACAAGCTGGATGGCCTAAGGTCGAACGTCGACCCTAATTAGGGTGGACAACCTAGGCCTTAGGCCAGATAGTTTTGGCTGTAGAGAAAGATGTGTTTTATAGTGTGTGTGTCATGTGCAAAACAAATATATTAGGTTTTGACTTACAGAGAAACACTTTGGCGATGGTTGATGTTATGTCAGGGTAACAAATCGAAAGCAGCAGCAATCTCATGAACACTTCCCAAAAAGCCTAATCGCCCCTCACCTATATGGGTTCTTCAACAAGGCATAGTTTTATTCAAAGACATCGATGTCCCACACATCAGTGCCTATGAGGACCGAATTTACAATTTTTGGGGTGGGCTCAAACGTCGTTAAGGTTGGCAACAACTGGATCTAGGTCGACAATGAGCCCTCTGCTTGTCGGACATGTTCCTACTATCGACTGCCTCTTGCTTAGACACCACCAACACACCCCCACGGCCTTACCCCTCGCGCGTGCAACCTTGCCTGTATGGGAGAGCTAGTCGATTCGGCTCGCCTAGGAAAATAATGAAATCCTTGCTCAGACTGTTTAGATTGTCTAACAAGAGGCTAGCTTTTTTTTGTTACGACCGAACATCAAAACTTATACCTAAGAGGCAAGATTGGACAAAAGAACAAAATTGTCCCTTAATCTCAGCCAGTAACATAAGCAAGTGTGCAAATGATGTGCTACGCAACCATGTTCCTGTCGATATCTAGTAACCATTGAAATTGACAGGTGACAAATCTCATAAATCGGGTACTACACTAGTGACGTAGGTAGAAAAGACCATCATGTAATGGTCAACTAGTTATGATGAAGCAGCTCTGTTGCAATAAGATACTGTATATCTCAACTTCTGGGGATGCTGTCGGTGACGCTTTGTGAGGCCCGACAGCTTGGCCACCATCGGCGAGATGCTCCCGGCGAACCCAATTCCCTGCAGCAAGATAGGTCCATCGTCGGAGTAGTCGCCGCAGCCACACGGGTTGCCGCCACACGCCCACGACGGCATCTCGTGCACGCCGGCGGATGTAGCGCCGCCTTGAGCTCCATGAGATTGAGTGGGCTTGCGTTCAACTCGAGCTCCATGAGATTGAGATTGAGGAGGCTGCTGTCTGACCGCCAACGAGCTTGCTTCCGCCTCCACCGCTGCCCACCGAGCAGCTCTCCACCGCCAGCCACCGCCAGCCACCGCCCATCTCCTCCTTTCTCTTTCTCCGCTCAAGTGTGACGAATTGGATAAGGAAGGATGAAGGGGATGGCTGCTTTGAGGAGCACCTGCACGTGGCAGGCATCGCATTAGGATCCTCCCAAACTGGGAAGTGAGAGCGGAAGTAATTCACGCAATGATAATTCCATTGGCCAGTTAGGCATATATATGTTTTAGGATTACTACAACCGAAGGAAAATAGAAACAAACGATTGCATCTAATCTTGGTCATTGCCTAAGATAGCTAACTTGCCATATAAGTTGCCGTGACTTGCGGGCACTGTTACGGCAATACGCGTCTGCGCACTGTTTCGGCATACGCGTATGCGTGAGAGGTCCATGCACATTACGTGCAGACCTGAGAGGAGACATGCATAAGTACAATTACATGTCTAACATTCCCCCGCAGTCGAAACGGGAGTAGGGCGAACGTTGAGGCTGGACCGAAACTCCATAAAGACAGACGTCGGTAGTCCCTTGGTGAAGATGTCCGCGTACTGAGTAGATGTAGGCACATGAAGAACGCGGATCTCGCCAAGCGCAACTCGCTCGCAGACGAAGTGTAAATCAATCTCCACGTGCTTGGTCCGCTGATGTTGAACCGGATTGGTGGAAAGATAAACGGCACTGATGTTGTCGCAATAGACAAGTGTAGCCTGGCGAAGAGGAGCATGTAGCTCAACTAGGAGTTGGCGCAACCAGCTCGCCTCCCCAACACCATTCGCCACAGCACGGTATTCAGTTTCAGCACTAGACCGTGAGACGGTGTGCTGCCGCTTAGAGGACCAGGAGATGAGGTTATCACCAAGAAAAACGCCGTAGCTTGACGTTGACTTCCGTGTATCAGGGCAGCCTGCCCAGTCAGCATCTGTGTAGACAACCAAATCTTCCGGAGATGTCCGGTGCAGGAGAAGACCGTGATCAAGTGTGCCACGTAGGTAGCGAAGAATGCGCTTAACCAGCGCAAGATGAGGCACTCTGGGGTCATGCATGAATAGACAGACCTGCTGAACTACATAAGCAATGTCGGGTCGAGTGAAGGTCAAGTACTGTAGTGCACCGGCGAGACTGCGATAATGGGTGGCATCATCAACAGGAGCTCCCTCGCTAGAGAGCTTCGAGTGTGTGTCAACTGGAGTACTGCACGGCTTGCACTCGGACATACCAGCACGCTCAAGTATCTCAAGAATATAGTGACGCTGAGAGAGATGCATAGACCCATGCTGTCTGGTCACTGATAATCCCAAAAAATGATGAAGGGGCCCAAGATCTTTCATAGAAAACTCATGCTGGAGGGCAATGATCGTCCGACGAAGCAGAGCATCAGAAGAGGCTGTGAGCACGATGTCATCCACATAGAGCAATAGGTAAACCATGTCTGTGCCGCGGTGACAAATGAACAATGATGTATCTGACTTGGCCTCAACAAAACCCAGAGAGAGAAGGTGTGTAGCAAAATGACTGTACCATGCAAGGTAACCTATGGTCTGGTTGAGCATGATGGCAAACCATATGCATATATATGAAGTGCATATTCATCAGTATGCCAACACATTAAAACAGAAGCTACCATTGAAATTGATGTAGTTCAAAACTGTGTCCCACCATATGAAAAATCTATGGTAGCAATGTAAACAGTTGTTAAAGCTTAAGCAAACCTGATAGAGAACAACTATAATAGGTTTGACACAGAGCATACAGGAACTTGATGTCCAATACTTGAAGCTCTTCGAGTCTGACATAAATAAGGGCTAACTGTAAGAATACTCTCAGAACATCTAAGACAATGAAGTCAAATATTTACTAAAAATCAACATTCTAAATAAAACATAAACCTCTACCATGAACTTCTGAAAAAAAATATGCTATAGCATCTGATCATTGCTATAACGCTGGAATAAACATTTAGACACATGCAAAGGAAGCGATGAAATAACCACAATCTAAGTGTAGGCAATGATCAGATGCCATCCATAGATGCCAATATCTAAGTGAAATTAAAGGAATAATACACCAATATCTAAGTGCAAAAAATACAGTAACCACCACAGATGCTGTTGGAGCCCGCTGCGATCCTGCCATCTCATGGCTCGCCAGCGATCCGGCTCCCCCTGAGACAAACACCTGGTCTCGGGCCCAGGTCCCCACATCTATTGGCCCAACTGGAAGCACAACCCAGGTCCTGGTCCAACTCAGCCCAAAAGACTAGCCTGAAGGGAAAGGGGTGCCTCGCCAGCGATCCATCTCCCCCCGAGATAAACACCTGGTGTCGGGCCCAGGTCCCCACATCTATTGGCTCAACTGGAAGCACAACCCAGGTCCTGACCCAACTCAGCCCAAAAGACTAGCCTGAAGGGAGAGGGGTGCCTCCACCTTTTAAGTTGTACTTCCCATCACCAATAACCGATTTGGGACTAAACCCAACAATCTTCCCCGTCACACATCGAACCATCTGTCCTACACCGTGTGATCTCATGGAGACGTTCCGGGTTACCGACCATAACTTTGATACCACTTGTTGGAGCCCGCTGCGATCCTACCATCTCATGGCTCACCAACGATCCGGCTCCCCCCGAGACAAACACCTGGTCTCGGGCCCAGGTCCCCACATCTATTGGCCTAACTGGAAACACAACCCAGGTCCTGGCCCAACTCAGCCCAAAAGACTAGCCTGAAGGGAGAGGGGTGCCTCCACCTTTTAAGTTGTGCTCCCCCATCACCAATCACCTTTTAAGGGAGAGGTGGTTGTCGTGAACGGATCTGGCGAGGCCGATGGTCACCGTCATCAGATCCAGCCACCGTAGAGGTCGCTGCCGCCGGATCCGCCACCGTAGAGGTCGCCATGATGGGGAAAAGGGATGGTTAGAAATTAGAATGAGACGGCTGAGCAGCAGAGCGGACAGGAGGAAGAAGAGGTGGCTGGCCTGTGGGGGGATAAAGGAGGCGAGTAATTTCTCCACAACTCCAGGTATACCTACGAAGCCAAAAAGGGCTCAGCTGCGATTGGCGGAAAACCTCAGGGGCGTGGGCCGAAATGTGCACGGAAGGAGAACCACTAACCACCGGGGGCCGTTTCGCGGATGGACGGGACCCAAATATAAATCCGTGAACTTCGGGGGGGCTATCCACAAAGTCGATCGGCTGAATCGAACGAACCGGGCTGCGGCCACGCGGGCACGATCGGACGGCTGAGGTTTTGCGGGTGACGTGGCCTCGCGCGAGTGAGGTAAAGCGCTATAGGGTATTTAAGAATAAGAATAAGAACTAGCACTATGAAAGAGCTCTCCCGCAGCCTCCCGTTTCTTCCCTGCTACAGTTAGGAAGAGGGCAGACTGAGAGGCGAGGGGCTCGGCGGCACAGGTCTCGGTGGCTCCTTCGTCGCCGGAGGCCTTCGGGTTGCCAGCGGAGGGAGGGAGCCCCGGATCTGTACCGGCCTTTGTACATTAGTAGCTCTAGTATAGGATTAGCTCTAGGGTTGTCTCGTCGGCTGTGCCGGCGGAGGCCTTGTTCCCTCGGCGTCAGAGATGGAGGTTTCCTCACCGTCGGAGATCTCCGCTGTGGGATTTGCCGAGCCGGTGGAGGTTTTGTGTCCGCACCGACGGTTTCGGCGGCCGGTGGTGGTTTGTTTTCCTCACCATGAGTCTCGTGGTGGAGGATTTTGTGCAAGGTTGGGGGCGGAGGCTATCCTCACCGTTGCTTCGTCCCTGTGTCAGGGCTTCTCTGGGTGAGTGCGCCGGGGCCGGGCTGGCTGGTGCAGCGGCCGGTGGTCTCTTCTCGGGAGGTGACGGCCGCGTCAATTTCCTCCAAAACGCTTCTTCGGGGTGCCGCGTTCCTTCATCAGAAATTATCCGGTGCGGTGCGGCCGTATCGCAGGGTGTAGGTGCACCTCGAAGCTTCAAAAACCCATGTGGTGATGGCGGAAGAACATGGCTCCGGCGGCTCTGCTGGCTGGTCTCGTCTTCATCTCCGTTGGGCAAGCTGCGAACCAAGGTGGGCATGGTGTGCTTGTTTGCAGGAAGGTCCTCAGAGTTGCCTCTTTGTGATTTCTGTTTAGTTGTGGACTTCTCTGTAAATATGCAGTGTTTTGCCTCCATATTACTCCCTCCGGTTTGCAAATTTGACTGGAAATTTCCATCGCTGCAGTGTTTTGCAATTTGGCTGGAAATTTCAATCGCTGGAAGAATTCCAAAGCAGGCATTTAATTACCAGCAGATTTCCAAAGCAGCCATTAAGTGATAAGCTTTGCATGCAAGCATGCGATTGGCCGAAAGAAAAAAGGTTAGCTGTAGCTGGCATCGAACTTGGGTCTCCAGGCTTGAATTTGGGATCACATTAGAAAAGTAGCACTCCAATTAATCATTCCTTGGTATGTAAGAATATGTCTAAAACGACAGGAAATATCAAACTGGAGGGAGTAATAAAATTTGCCCATTTGTTAAAAAAAAACTAGCACTATGAAGCGCGCTTACCCGCGCTGAGCCAGTTCAGTGTCTTGTTGGTGGGCCTGTTGGGCTGAACGGGCGACGTTTCCAGCAGTGGGCTTTGGTTAGCAGAAGGTGTTCTTTTGGCTGACCGCACTGTATGCTTGATATGTGTCGCCGATGGGGAACAAAGTTATCTGGAACTAAAGACACAGAAATCATTTCATCTCAAATAAATTAATCCATCGAAGTAATAATGGGAAAATATGTATCTATAACTGCATTGTGATGCTTTTAACATCATGCAAAAGAAAAACATTGATGGTTATAATTATACAAATTCCATGACTATTTTCATTATACCAAATGTAAATGCAGTGAAGCTTAGCAGTTTTTTAGCCTTTTTTGGGAGTTTCTGCCACCAAAAAAAAGGAAGGTGAGCGGCTAGTTCTAGTTGAACACAACTCAGTTTAAGATGAAGAAACTGAAAAGCAAGTGCATATCAACCAAGGAAAAGCCTAGCACTCATGTAAAACATGATTTATAGCTGTGAAACCATAAAAAAAATTTGTTTCTGATATCTATAATGATATTCCTTCTTATTAAACAAAATCAAAACAACCTCATAAAGTGAAGAGCAGATGGAAGAGGCTACTGGCAAGGCATAGTGCATCTGAAACTGAAGTTTCATATTCATTGGGCATCTTCACCGCTTCAAAAAAAGTTCTGACGTAGTCGTCACACAGAAAAAGCAAACCAAAGAGCACAAATTTTGCATGAGATAACCTCGGACTTAACTCCAGAGCAATGAAACTTTACTAAGAACAGAGAAAATTACCGGTGTTGTATTGGCATAGTTAATCATCCTGAGGACGTCCTTACCTGAAAGGCTTTGAGTTCACTAATATAAATGTGAAGTCTTTTTGCGATGAGTTAGGTATTGCACATTAATTCTCTGCCTCCTACACCCCTCAGCAAAATGGTGTAGTTGAGAGGAAGAATCGGACTCTCATTGAAATGGCTCGCACAATGTTGGACGAATACAAGACATTTGATATATTCTGGGTAGAAGCAATCAACACAACCTGTCATGTGATCAACCGTCTATACCTGCACAAGCTTCTGAAGAAGACTTCTTATGAGTTATTGGTGGGAAGACGTCCCAATGTGTCTTACCTCAGAGTCTTCGGATGCAAGGTCTATATATATATATAAGAAGAGACATCATCTTGGGAAGTTTCAGAGCAGATGTGACACCGGTATCTTCTTGGGATATTCTGTCAAAGGAAGCATGCATAGGATATTCAATGAAGCAAGTGGATTGGTTGAAGAGACCTACAATGTGAAGTTTGATGAATTCAATGGGAACCAAGGAGAGCATGAGAACTTGGATAATGTGGATGGTGAGCCTCTAGCCAAAGCTGCTAAGCAAATAGAGGTGAAAGATGTGAGACCTGTTGCTGCTACACCAGAGGAACCAGTTCCTGCTCCAACTGCCACACCTGAGCCCGCCTTGGACTCAGGGGGAGTCTCACCTCAGAGGGACAGCTCAGAGAGTGCACCACAGTCTGAGACAGTCATTGAGTCAGAAGCAGAGTTAGAGGAGATAGCACCAGAGCTTGTGAAGCAACATCACACCATTGTCAGAGATCATCCAATTGACCAAGTGATTGGAGATCCTATAGTTGGAGCTCGGACTCGGTCAAGGGTAGCCAATGTGTGTGAGCACCAGGCCTTCGTGTCTATGATTGAGCCAAAAAAGGTCGAAGAGGTATTAGAAGATGCCGACTGAATCAATGCAATGCATGGAGAGCTCAACAACTTTGAGAGGAACAAGGTCTGGACACTAGTAGAGAGACCTTCTGACTGCATGTAATTGGTACTGGGTCTTCAAGAACAAGCAAGATGAGTTGGTGTATATCGAGCAACCTTCAGGGTTTGAAGATCCTCAACACCCCGATTATGTCTACAAGCTCTCAAAGGCTCTGTATGGTCTGAAGCAGGCTCCAAGGGCCTGGTATGAGCGGCTCCGGGATTTTCTCACCAAGAAAGGCTTCAAGGTTGGAAGAGTGAATTCCACTCTATTTACTAAGGTGGTGGAAGGAGACATGTTCATATGTCAAGTGTACGTTGATGACATAATCTTCGGGAGTTCCAATGAAGCGCTAACCTCAGAGTTCAATGAGATGATTCAAAGGAGTTTGAAATGTCTATGATGGGTGAATTGAGCTTCTTCCTCGGGTTTCAAATCAGACAGCCCAAGACAGGCACCTTCATCTCACAAGAAAAGTATGTTCAAGACCTACTGAAATGCTTCGGGATGCAAGATTGCAAGCCTATTCAAACGCCCATAGGAACAAATAGGCATTTGGACCTTGACACTGAAGGTATGCACGTCGATCCCAAGCTCTATAGATCAATGATTGGTGCTCTGCTTTACTTAACTGCTTCTAGGCCGGATATTATGTGCAGTGTGTGCATGTGCGCTAGATTTTAGAGCTCTCCTAGAGAATTGCATATGACTGTTATGAAACGAATCTTTCGATACTTGAAACACTCCCCTAGCATTGGTCTTTGGTTTTCGAAGGGTGTGCGATTTTAGCTTCTTGGCTATTCTGACTCAGATTATGTTGGTTTCAAGATTGATCACAAGAACACTTCCGGGGCTTGTCATTTGCTAGGGAGGTGTTTAGTATCTTAGGCATCAAAGAAACGAAACTCCGTGGCGCTATCTACTGTCGAGGCGGAGTACATAGCGGCAGGGAGTTCATGTGCACAAGTATTGTTTTTAACTCAGTTGTTGTTTGACTATGGAATTAAACTTGATCATGTGCCTTTGTTGTGTGATAATGAGAGCACGGTTAAAATTGCCAACAATCCGATCCGACACTCTCGCACCAAGCACATTGACATCCAACACCACTTTCTTCTGGATCATGTGGGGAAGGGTGACATTGTGCTTGCTCACATGCAGACTGAAGACCAGCTTGCTGACTTTTTTACCAAGCCACTTGACGAGGCTCACTTTTGCAAATTGAGAAATGAATTGAATATCCTTGATAGGTCAAATTCGGCATAAGACATGGCCTCGGGAGTGGTCCCGTTATAATACCTCTTGTAAATAGTGCTAGTGTCCACTTGGGAGCTTTGCTTGTTATACTTGCTTTCAAAGTTGCGTTTATTGTTTCTTCTTATGAACTTGAGAGCCATTGTTTAGTCACTAGATCAGTTGCTCAATATGTGCTTAAATTGAATACATGTGTTAATGCGGTTAATGCGAATTCCTAGAAAAGGTGCTAGGTTGATCATAGCCTCAAGTATCACTTGTGTTGATCTACTTTCTTGGTTAACCTAGTTCTAGTAAGTTCTAGCCATGATTGCTCATTACTAAGTATTGCTTGAATTGCCTACTAGAGTAAATTTTTAGAAAAGTTGAGCGAAAATACCTTCTTTTTTTCTTGGTGATGGTGGTGCAGATTCGTCATGAGCTTGTGGGTAAGAAGCTTTTCTGTATCTTAGATTTGACTGAAGTGTATCTACGATGTGTATTGCATGCACATTCCTTGGCATATCCTACCTGAATACTTACCTGAAAAATTAAAGATGAAAGTGATTTTTCCAAGAAAAACATAGGCCTAAAATACTAATAATAACTTTAAATGTTGGTCATATGTACGTTATAAAACTCCAACGTAGGGTACTCGATCCTTATTTTCTAACCTTTTATTCTATAGAAAGGGAATAATTATAATTGTGATGAAGTCTGAAACCTAGCTAGAAGCTCTGGTATGTTGATACTAAACATGTACCCATTTTTTCTTGGTAGGCACACCTCTAGTATTCTCTAAACCTAGAAGGTCTGATTGGTGGATGCTATATTACTGATATCTATCCCTTTTGTCCTATCAAGCTCATTTTTGATATTTTAAAAAACATCATTATGCAAGCATTGACCTATATCTTGAACACATCATCGACGAGTTCAAATTTTCAAAAACTGCCCTGTTAGATAGATTTTTTTTCTTTGACCGAAAACACTAGCCAGAGAGGCTGCAACTGCAAGTAACATTCCATTTCATCTTTTCCTTTTGTTTGTACTTAACAGTCTATTACCAAGTAGCGTCAACAGTAGCAGCCTACAAACCTATTCCAGTCACCCTCTGTTTAACATGCCACTGTTCATGTCAACGACAAACAATGTGGTGCTATGAGTTCAACATTGTCCTTATATATAGAGTCAATAAATAAAGCAACCATAAAGGTAGGTACATGCCATTGACTGTTACCTTCTACTACACATAATGGTAGACACTCTTTAGCAATTTACAACTAAATATTGCTGCATACACTTCCAGGTATAGTATTATTTTTGGCATGCTATCAATTGAGGAATCTCTTTATGGTTTATCTTCTCCATGTTGTGTGGTGGTTATTAAAACGATGCCGGCAGCAAGACCTGCTATTTCAAAGGTGCGCATGTTATGAGCTTTTTTCTTGGTACTATTTTTTTTTTTCTATACATATTAGCATTGTTTGTATGTGTTCTATAGTATTCCATGGTTAGCTGTGTTATGCTCTCATGTCACCCACCCAAAACCATGACATGCTTTTCTGAACAAATAATTGGTCAGTTCGAGCTATGAAATTGTTTATCCTAATGAATTTGCTCAAAGGATAGTAATATGGCATGCCATGGCAAAATATTGTTCTTATTATTTAGAATTGTTTCTGTCTACTGCCTTATGTCTGTTTCAAGTGATATTATTTAGATTACTATAATTCTTATGAAAACTGGCTACCTCCCTGATCAAAGTTCCAACCCTTGTATATATGCATTTTGGTTTGTGTATAGTACATGCTAATCTTCACTATCCTCCATCTCTTGAATAGTTGAGAATTTGACTCGACGTCGAGCTACCAGAGTCAATATAGCAGGGACTAGATCGATCAAAGCTCCAATTAAGTGATAAGCGGGTTTGTCGACAAAAAGAAGTTGGTCAAAGTGACAACTTGATCAGGATGATTTGATCGGAGTTGCTGCCGCTGGTTGTGGTGATCCAAGATCAAGATGAGAGGTTTTGCATGTGCTCATGCAGAGAAGAGGCATTGCCTGGACAGGACTTTGTGAGTTGCTGTCGCCCCTAGCTTCTTTCATTTTTGCAAACCTCTATGAATCTTTGATAGTGTGTCTATGCCATTGTCGACTTCGACGTGTAACCTCACTTTTATCTATCTCAACATGCACATCACGTACGAATATATGGTATGATACCATGGTTTGATACTTTGATTCTATGGAAATCATGCAACCAACCTGTTTGTACCGGTAATCGATGTACCTTTCTTCTATCTCCAGGTCTTTTTAGAACCCATCTCCAACTACATTATGTTTGTGTATGCGTTCTTTACTTCTTTGAGTCCAAAAGCTCCTCACATGAACTGTCAGATGAAGCTCCCAAGATTGAATATATCCAATGTGATCGATAATGGTTTTTCTTATTGTATTACATATTATATATATATATACACACACACACTAAATTCGACCATTGATATTACACATCACGCGTCGGGACGCGTGAAAGTTGCTAGTGCAAATATGCAATGCAATGCATGCATGCATCAGTCGATCGATCCAGCTGCCCGCGGCTCATGGATCCGCACGTCGTCACTCGTCGCCACGTCGGTACCTGCATGCGTGCGAGTTGCGACCGATCCAAAAGCCAGAGAGGCAGAGACCCCTCTAGGCCTCTGCTGCAACGCAACGGACGGCCGGATCCACTCCCCGGCGTCGCGATCAGCTCGCCGGAGTAAAAGTGACCCGACTTGTCAGATGTTTCACCAGCTCCCAATGGGCGTAAAATTTGGTGCATCCGGGTTGCAGACCACCCACGCTGCATACCTGATGCGGATTTCCGACGCGTGGCCAACGAGTCAATCCAACGCGAACGTAGCGGCAAAGGCGCTGCTCTCTTGCTCGGCTCGCTGCGTCTGGTGCTCGGCTCGGCTTCCAGGGAAAAACCCCACCCCACACAATTCCTCTCCTGCGCCCCAAAATCGCTGCGTCTGGTGCTCGGCTCGGCTTCCAGGGAAAAACCCGAAAATTTTTACTGTTTGCCCATAAAAAATCATGCAAACGAAAAAATGCCCCTAGACGCTCCAGACGAGGGCGCCATAAGAGGTTTGGGCGCTCCGACGGACAGCGCCAAGGGGTAGGCGCCCACGCCTAGGGCGCCAAGGGGCACGGCGCCCCCACCGAGAGCGCCAAGCGTAGGGCGCCCCCGGCGAGAGCGCCAAGCCGCCATCCCCCTGTACAGCCGTAGTAAGCCAGGATACTTAGCCAACCGTACTTAGCCCGAACCATACTATGCTAACTACGTACCATCTGTGCATGGATCCGTGCATGCTAGCTACGTACCATGCCCTCGGCTAGTTAATTCATGTGTGCATGGATCAGTTCCCACTTAATTCGTAGTCATGTACAGTTAATTTGATTTAATGCGATTAAAAGACTTGAATTTATAATATATCCAATGTACAGTTAATTTGATTTGTACGCCCGTGGCAATCAGGCCAGCGCCTGTACTTACATAGCCAGCACTAGTATGTACGTAAGCCAGCAGTAGTACTTATATTAGCTGCAGAAAGAAGTATGAGAATAAAAGTGGAACGGACAAGATAATCACTTCATGTAGATATGTTTGCTCGAAGCAAGGTTTTCGAAAAGAGGACAAAAGAGATCATTTGACGAACCTTCCTCAAGATGAGACAAGAATAGGTTGTGATGTTCGTATAGGAATCACCTTGGATCGCATTTCAGGGTTGTACAAGTTGCTTGATCTCAATCTTGAGCACAACCATGTTCTCCATTTGCCCGAGACAACTCACCTAATGCCTTCACAAAGGAAAATCACCGAAGCACAAGCTATTCAAATTGAAATGGCCGAAGATTCTGGAATTAGGCCTAAAGTTGCTCATGAGTTGGCGAGCCGTCAAGTTGGAGGGTCCTCCAATCTTACCTACACATGTCTTGATCACAAGAATTATGTACGAACCAAGCAAAAAAATACCAAGAAACAACCCATGGCAAAGGTGTGTGTTCTATAGTACTCTCTTATGCAAATTGATGTTATAATAGAATATTGAAAAAACTAATTGTCACTTATAGGGAGATGCTTATAAAGACAGCACACACCATCAGCAATCGGTGGAAAATAGTGAAGATTGGTTACAACAAAATGATTTCAATGGAAGTTACATGCAATTATTGATGGTAAATACTAATCTATTAGTGTTTTTTCATTTTTCTTTTTTTTGGTAATACTAATCACAATATTACATTCTCATGTAGGGGGGATCCAATGATGGTGATCAGTTGTGAGGTGCTAGACGGGTGCTAGATGGAGTTTTTGGGTCATGCCACTAAGAAGTGCTAGAGGGAATTTTTTGGGTTTTGGCACACTGAACATCAGTTCAGTTCAAAGTGGTGTTGTAGTTACTAGCACTAAGATTGAAGCAAAATTGCGTCCAAATTACTGCATTTTTGAACTTTCTGTTTGTGCAAAAAGATTAACAATACTGTTGAGAACCCATTTTGCCTACATTTATGCTCTTGTGCATCCTAAATGATCATTTTGTGGTCCAAATTTCAGTATTCAATATGCAGGTTCTGTAGTCACATGTTCAGTGCTTCAGTCTGAAAATAACGCTTCAGTCATGGATCTAGATGGATCGTTGGATGTAGATCCAGCGGCATAAATCGTTGCTTCGTTATTTTTAGTACAGGCAGCGATTCAGTGGCCGGCCCATCTAGCGTTCGCGGGAGCAATGCTCGGCCCATTGCCGCCTGCATGCCCGCGCCCGCACGATGGCTCGTGAGCTTGCTGCCTCGTTTGACCGACCGCTCGCTGCGCAGTTCAAAAGGCAGTGTGCCGTTTGACCCCGAAAGGCAGAGGATCCGGATCGGTGAGGTCACCTTGAACAAACGTGCGAAATTCGGCATCAAGAATCATAGCACGAGTTTCTTTATTTCCAATGAACATGTCTTCGAGGGCAACCCAGACTTGCCGGCTGGTGGCGTCCGGGGTCATGACGCTCTCGAGGAGATTGGCAGAGATGGTGCCAAACAACCACGAGATCACGACGTAGTCCATACGTTGCCACGGAGCGACATCAGGGAAGATATCATCGGAGAGGACGTGATCGCTGAGCGCGTACTTGCCGAGGGTGATGAGGTGAAGCCCGCGCCACTGGGAGTAGGAGGTGGAGCCGAGGTCAAGCACGATGGGAATCAACGCCTTGATGTTCAGGACGGTGACTGCTTGGGCATGGAGATTGGCGACGAGAAGGGCGTCGGTCTCGACCTCCTGGCGTCGACGCGCGGCCTCCTCGCGCTCAGCCTCCTGGCGCCGGTGCGCAGCGGCCGCGTGTTCCTCGGCGCGACGCCGCTCATCCGCAGCGCGTTGCTCGGCCTCCAGGCGGAACTGTGCAACCTCCTGGCGGAGGCGGTCGAGCTCGGATTGGTCGTCGGCCATGACGGCGGCGGCTAGGTTTAGATGGGGATGCGGAAGCGGTAGGTCACAGGAGCGACGCTAACTGATACCATGAGAGCGGAAGTAATTCACGCAATGATAATTCCATTGGCCAGTTAGGCATATATATGTTTTAGGATTACAACCGAAGGAAAATAGAAACAAACGATTGCATCTAATCGTGGTCATTGCCTAAGATAGCTAACTTGCCATATTAGTTGCCGTGACTTGCGGGCACTGTTACGGCAATACGCGTATGCGCACTGTTTCGGCATACGCGTATGCGTGAGAGGTCCATGTACATTACGTGCAGACCTGAGAGGAGACATGCATAAGTACAATTACATGTCTAACAGGAAGGATCCGGGTCCTTGGAAATTTTCTTCCGAGAGAAGAGGGGAATGGTTGGAGGAGGAAGAGGACGGGATGACTGGCATCTATGCACGTTTCTTCACTCTGTAATGTTGTCTGTGATATTAGAGACTCTGCGTTAGTCCAAAGAGGACTATGTAGTGGTATATGTGCTTTTTACCCTAGTTTTGAAAGGGCGTGGCGGCGGAAGGCTTGAGAGTAGGGAGTTTTTTTTAACATTGATCCTAAATTCGATCATTGATATTACACATCACGCGTCGGGACGCGTGAAAGTTGCTAGTGCAAATATGCAATGTGCAATGCATGCATCAGTCGATCGATCCAGCTGCCCGCGGCTCATGGATCCGCACGTCGTCACTCTTCGCTCGTCGGTACCTGCATGCGTGCGAGTTGCGGCCGATCCAAAAGCCAGATAGGCAGAGACCCCTCTAAGCCTCTGCTGCAACGCAACGGACGGATCCACTCCCCGGCGTCGCGATCAGCTTGCCGGAGTAAAAGTGACCCGACTTGTCAGATGTTTCACCAGCTGCCAATGCCCCAATGTTAGCGACCGTAGACGCGTGCATTGTGGCGTACGTAGTAGCTCTGCTAGCTACGTACCTGCTTATGTTAGCGAGCGAGATTAAGCAGCCCAGGTTTGACCATGGATGGACGTTACTGCAGGTCAACATCACATATTCACATACCCGAATTTTTTTCTTTTTTATATTTCCTTTTATTTTTTTATGCAAAAATAGATGTCGGTTTGGTATTTAGACAGAAATAGACCCCCGTCGGGCCGTGAAAGCGCGATAAGATCCCGTCGAGCTTTCAAACCACGACCGACCTCGACCGGGCCCACATGCGGGCTGGGCGGGAACGGGCTAGCTATCGAGCTTTGAAAGCTCGACCGGCCCCTGTCGTGCTTTCACTGCACGACCGATTCCGATCGTTTTTCCAAAGAACGACTGTCTGTTATTTTTGTTATTAGGGTATATGGGTGCATTACTTAGGGTTTAGATGTGCAGGATAATATTATAGATATAGAACCTGTGACACATGATCTACGGTTAGGGATTGATTCATATAGATGTCCAATTAAACGTATACAAAAAATATTCACTTTTATCTTACACCGAATATATTAAAAACATTATAGTTGTTTAATGACTTATGTTTTCTTATCTTTATTGAATGGTAGACATTATGTTTGAGAATTTTTTTATATTTTTTTATATTCTTTTATTCAAAAATATTTGAACGCTCACAGGTAATAGACAGACAATCCGATAATTGAACATAGATGGATACAACAGATACATATATTTGAACACTTAGAACAATTACACTGGATTCGGACAGAAGTAATGCGGCACTACATGGCTAAAAAAACACTTATTCGCGTAGGTGACAGAAGGTCGTCACCCCTGGACTACATAGTATTTTATGTGGATGGTCATGACTGTGTGAAAGAGTTGTGGCATTCGCATGAACAACTCGTCGCCGAACAATGGGAAGTCACCTCCCATTTCCTGTCAAAGTACCCTGGATACTCTGCTGCATCACTGATCTGCGACGGAGAACCTCCGCGTTCGGTGTGGTGGGGTAATGACATCCGCAGAGGCATGAGTTGTCAGTACAAACACGAGTTGGGATATAGTGTTGATCGAGAACCATGCGGTTTAACGGCTCCGCGGTGGCCAGTGGCTGCTGGCGGCGCCTCTGAGAACGTTGCTCGGTAGTTTGTTGTGCAAATGTTTGTAATGAACAGAGCCTGCTCTTCAAGCGATCTATCTTTGCGTGGAGACATGCGATGTAAAAATATGCAGCACTCGGGTACGGGTCGTCCATCCACATATTCCAGCCACAGGTAACATCTGAAATCTGTGAGTCAAAATGTGTAGTTAGTAGAGAAAGAGATTAATGAGAAAAAATAGGCACGGTACTTACGTTATAGTCAGGACACCGGTAGAATCTACGGCCGGTGAAGCCTTAATGGACGTGGTCGAACCACTGCACAACGGCAGAGTTACCACACTGGCATTTCGGCCTTAGTCAGATTGAAGGACAGCTTCGATCTCTCAGCAGAGGGGGTCATCTCTCCAGTCGCTGTAGTCCAAGACCCGTATGTCCGATGCAGGCGGACGAGTATGCTCCCCTGGGCCAAATGACTCCCACCAAGTATCAGGAATAAAAGGCCTTGAGAAAGAACCCCAGCTTACCATGGTGTAGATGAGTTTGTGCAGTTGCAAGCTTAGTAAGGCACGGTATTTATGGACGATGTGCCTGAATGTTGCTCCAGCCGAGATAGGCACGGGAGCATTTAATGCCGTGTGGTCACGTCCTGTCTGCTTTACTGTGCACCGACGGAGAGAGAGTGTGATGTGTCAGAGTCAGTGTGGTGCGGTCACGTCGATGCTGCACAAAGCATCTTTATGTCACAGCAAAGTAAATCACTACATATCGTACAAGTTCACACGGATAGGAACAGAAACGCGCGGTACCATTACAACATCATCACTGCCGGCCTCGCACCTGTCTGGTACCCTGTCGCTGCTAATCTCTAGCACCGCGCTGGCGCACCTAGTCTCGGTGGTATGTGAGTTGGTTGGGTGGCCGAATTTCTCGCCGAGGCCTCCCCATAGCGACAGGTGTGGTGGGGTCAGTCATCAGAAAGGAGGCCACATCCATTTCTTTATGCTCATGTGCCTGAATTTCCCCCGTATCTGAAATAATAAATAAATTCATAAATTATGCAATCACATGCAACTTTGAATGTTCTAAGCAAAGATCATTGTGTGCGTACCTTCGTAAAAATCTGTGGCGCCCCCTGGACGCCCATACCGCCATATGCCGGTGCAGTGCTAGGGCCGGCACCGTAGTAGACCGGTGCGGCGGTAGTGCCGACGCCGTAGTAGCCCGGTGTAGTGTCGGCGCCGTAGTAGCCTGGTGTAATGTCGGCGCTGTAGTACCCCGGTGTAGTGTGGGCATCGTAGTCGGCTGGTGTAGTGTCGGCATATGGTCCTGCTTGCCAAAGTGCAGAATCTTCGGTGGCCCACCCGCCCTGCTCCCACGCCGAAGTGGGTGCCGATGGCACCACTTTTTGGTCCCACCCCGACCATGATCCACCCCCGTAGGAGTGGCGGGGTGGCTGCGGCGCCACCGCAGCAGGGGGGCCCCCTAAGGAGTGGCGTGGGGCCTGATCCCACGCCGAAGTGGAGTAGCGTGGGGCCTGATCCCACACAGAAGACGAGTGTCGCGGGCGCTGATCCCACGCCGAAGTAGGGGGAGGCCTGTAGGGGGGAGGGGTAGGGGTGGGGGCTGGGGGGATGGTTGCGACCCTCCAACGACGTACGTACCTTCCCAAATAAGAAAAGCCCAACAAAATTTCAAAATATTATCATGAATGGTCTATACAAACCAAAACCGCAAATCAAAGAGGTCTTTGAATCTGACTAAAACACATCAGCTTGGATATAAAAATTGACAGCTACCGACAGAGAGCATTCAAGCAATCACAGGTAGAGCAATCTAAATTTGATAAGGCACACCAGCTTGAAAACAGAAATTGGCAGCTAAGAACGATTGTTGGGCAAGATCATACAAGCAATGGCCCTCAAAAAAGGACATACAATACAATCACAGGCAAAGCTATGGGTGTGGCACTGGCGCATCAACCTTTTGGATTCTCATATTACCAATTATCATTACGATACATTACCATCAACGGATAAGAAGACATGACAGAAGAATCCTGAACAGGTGATACAAAGCTACCTCAGCTTTTGCTTCCTTCAAAATTAATGGTGCAGCTTTGTTAGATATTTCGGGTTTATTGTTACATGATGTAAACAACAAAAAGAAAAAGAAAACAGAGAATGGACGGTCCTTTTCTATCAGAATGTAAATAAATAGAGCTACAGTTTAGGACATCCTAGAAATGCTAAAAGTAGAACATGCTCGAGCACCATCTCCCGGGCCTCTTCAAAATGTAACCATAGCAACTAATATACACCGTTGCTATTGGGACGCCTGGATCAGGCCAAAAGTATTGCATGGATCTCTGGCATAGCCACGAAAGGATCATGCACGCAAGGATAAGAAGGTTGAATCAGTAGCTATTTGGCCACATTTGGTTAGCCTGAGCAGCAGCAGCACTCAAGTTACTATCACTAGGATTTCGGTGTTCAGGGCCCAGGCCTGGTTGTGACTGCCCAATAGCGGCACCAAACTGTGAAGGCAGCTGCCCCTGTCGAAGGCCACCCTGATGGCCCTGCCCTTGATATCCATACAAGGTGTTAGTGGTAAGAGGTGGTGGCATTGCCCGCGCACTATCTCCATGCATCCACATTGCAGGGTTCTCGCTCTGTAGCAACAAACAGAAAAATTAGTTCTCTTACAATTTGTTATCCCCTTTCCCCTCCTACTAATTTACCATCTTTGTGCAAAATTTGGGCACCATTACCTGTTGAAGAGAAACAAAGTGATTTCCATCTTTGTATTGTGAGGGTACTGTTCCATCAAAACCAAGAGTTGTGGTTGGCGATGCTGTGCTTTGGTTCAAAGCAAAATTTCCAGGGATGGTGTTTGCAGCTCCAAATCCCCCAACATAGCTTGAGAGCAATGATGCTGGTTGTGGTAAGTTCGCAAGTGCAACATTGGTTTTGTACTGTGGCAGAGGGTATTTTATACTCGAGTTGGGAACCGCAGCTGCTGGTTGATGGAATATGCCGTTGTTCATGAATGGTTGCTGGAAGGCAGCTGGTGGGAGATATGCATAACTTTGCGGCAGAGATGGGTAGCCAATCATGCTTGCATACCCAAGAGGAAGGGTTGCTTGAGCATAGGGATGAAGTGCAAGATGGTGGGGGAGAGGAGGACCTGGAGCAACGCTGGTGCTTGGCTGAGATTGAGTCAATTGAGGGTTTGATAAACCACCTGGATGAACATTCTACAAGAAAAACTATGTGAGAAGAAAGATATAGATGAACAGTGCATGAAACCAACAAAAAAGGAAAAAAATTTATAATTAGTATACTATTAAGGGAACAGATTACAGCTTGAAGGGAAGAATAACAGCAACATGAAATCTAATGTTTTGGAACTATGGCCTTAAAATGCCAAGCAGCCCTACAACTTAGCTTTACCATTTATACAAAAAAGAAAACCTCCAATCTAGAAAGTCGAGCACACGAAAAGTTCCATGTTAAAAAGAAAAACAAAGGCGGGTGTAACTTCACCAGTGACCAAACATAACAAAAAAACTAGAATGGTTAACTACCTGACCTGCTCATGGCATAGTTAACATAAAAATGGCAATGCTGAGCAGGTAACGAGAGATATCCCATTTGAAAGTTGAACCCAATTTCCAAAGTCCAAACATCACAAGTTTAAGTTTAAAGTTTAGGCTACACCAAGCTAAACTGTAGGAGTAATCATGTGGCAAAGAATGTCTCATTTTTCCGACCAAACTGTTTGAACCATATTTCTGAAGTTCCTAAAATATATATTGCTGTCAAAACAAGCATACCTATTAATGCATTAGCTTACAAGGCAATACCAGTCGAGTAGATTAAGAATCCAAAATATCAGTTGGTAATAATACATGGCCACTCTAAAGAATGCTCTAGCCCCAGTTATCCAGAGATGTGTTCATTGTTAGAAAATACCTCTTGCGCTTGTGTAGAAACCATTGTATTGCTAATGGACGATGATGTTGCACCATTAATCATTGTAGCCAATGGAGGGTTAGTAAGCAATAGTGAGAATGCTGGATCCAGTTCACGCAAGGGAGGAATTGCTGGGGGCAGTAAGCCGTTTGGTATATTTCCTTGCTGTGAGGTAAATAGTTTAATCAAGTCATAAATCAGAGCAAATTTCTAACCTCAGCTCTAAATTTTAATGTAGATAGATGTATATGGAAATTAACAACATACTAATGTATTTTATTAATTAACCAAAAATAATACTAATGTATTTTATTAATTAACCAAAAATAATATGGGAGTGCATACCATAAAGCTGGAGAGAGGAGAAATGTCTTGCATTTGTCGATTTTCTTGTAAATAAGTGCGTGCAGCAGAATCTGGTTGCACTGACGTTGATGTCACATAATCAGAGTTTGATGGCAAACTATATTCAGTGTGGTTTGTAACATTTATTATATCAGGTCTTCTCACTTCAGGCTCTTGTACTGGTGTAATATCAAGACTCTTTACATTACTGTGTGCAGCAGAATCAACATACTCCTGAGCTCTAGATGCTACTGTCTCCTTGTTTTTATATTCGTGGATTCTGAAAGAAAGGAATTAAATGTAAAACAATGAAAAAGGATGAACAAAATATGAATAAAATACATACCTGACATCTGACTGATCAATTGAATGGTCCTCAGAAACTGTTTCAACCTCCCCATCACAAGTGGCAGGTTTCATGGACAAAGACCCATCAAGTGTTCCAGACACAAAACTACCAAATGTCAAGTGTGCAAAATCGGCATTGGAAACCTGAAGGTGGTCAGGTATTATCACAGCTGGGTTATCTTCAGAAGATTTTGATACCTTTTCCTCATGTACATTCAAATGTTCAAATTCATTGGCTGTAGTAGACACATCTTCATTTGACTCTGCAGTTACAAAGGTACATAGTTAAAAAAAAGGTAGACTCATAGTTGCCCAAAGAGATGTCACGAGAAAAACAGGGAGTTCCGATCAGGCACTTGAACAGGCTAGGCATGCTATAGTGAAACATGAAAGAGGAAACACAACCTTTGCAACCAGGGAGTCCATTCTAAGGTATAAATTCATGAATGCAAACAATGAATGTACCACACTAACGCATAACGCGCAAAAATACCGCCTCTCGTTCAGGTGGTATACTCTAGCATATAGTAAATGTTCACATTTGACATGTCTAAATACAGATTAAGAGGGTAAACTGTATTAATTTACATGGATTATTTTGGTGATACTCACCTGTTTTATCTATCAAGTTATAGTTCGGATGAGTTGCAGTTTGAGTATATTCTGAATGAGTTTCTATATCAGACGCGGAAAATGGTCCTGTAGATGTTAGAACTTTTGCATTGCTTGCATTCATCTCCTTAGTTTCCTTTAAATTGGTGCCTTTGTCAACATCACCTCCATTGACATCTGGAGCTACTGATTCTGGTGGATTCGCACTCATGGAAGGGGCATTAAAAGATTCTGACACATCTGAGTCCTGTACTGGAGATAATATACCAACAGAGGAATCATCCTTAGATACAGAGTTGACCTGAACAGCACCATTTTGTAATTTATCAACTGTGCCATGGTCAACATCTGATGACAAAACTGTGTTCTGGGAGTCCTCGGAAGTACTATTTGGTGCTTTTGAAATGACTGGACCACCAACAATTGCCATGCCAGTGCTATTTGCAACTGATCTGCCTCCAAGTTTAGCTTGAGGCTTGCCCATCCTCACTATGTCAGCCATGGAAGGGCGTCCTGGAATCCCACCCCAACCATGCTGCACTTGAGATGGAGGCTGGAAAGTGGTGGACTTTGCATCAGCTTGAGGACTTAATACAATAGAGCTCTTATTGCTAACAATACTGCTGCAGATAGAAGCACAAGAATTTAGCAAGGCAGTCAAGGAAGTATTCAAGCTACTTTCACCAATCAACACTAGTAGCCAAACATATGGGTTGTATTAACAAGTGAAATCTGTACATTAAAAACTCTTCCAGTTTGTAGAAGAACTGTGTGTTAAGAAATAATAACATGAACCGGGAAGAAAACAAATAATGCAGAGACAAGGAAACTAAAATACATAAAAAAACTAAGACATGTATAACAACTCACAATGCAGATATCATTAAGGCACCCAGAGTTGGTATTTTGTTCACCTCTGGGAGCTAAATAAATCACCAAAGATCAAACTAATACATACAACTAGAAAGGACACCAGATAACACTTCATACTAATACCCTATAGGAAGACAGCTAACAAGGACAAGAAAAAGCCAGTGGTACATCACTACATCAGATAAAACATGTGCTTTGGCACCGACATAGCTGGATCGGCAAAGAGATGAAAAAAATATTGTGAATCAACCAATAAGAACAATGAAAATAACTGAAACTAAGGCAGGAGCTTAAACAAAAATAGGAGCAAAATATTAGTTAATAACAATCAACATATGGTAAATAAACATAGTAGTGGTGCAAAATGAATTTACTCACCCTGCAGCTGAAATTGTTTCCGCAGGATTGCTTGACTTGACAGAATCCAAGATTGACGAGCTTGATGGATAATGTAAATCTGTTTCTTTCTTGATAGGGCCTTTAACACTACCAGCTGAATCTGTTAATATGTTGATGAGTGGCTCATTATTTTTAAAAGAAGAAAAAAGAAAAAAATTACATTGACATATCAAGATACAGAATAAAGCACGCCACCTCCCAAACCAGAGTAAAAACGTCCACTTCGATCAGAACCAGCCTTCAAACCTCGATACGTGGATTTATAAAATGGCCGCACTCTTGATTCTTGAGAAGCTTTGGTCTACAGGTGATGAAGAGTTTGTCATGACAACAATCAAACAAATGGCGATATGGCATGAATCAACATAAACATCAAAAATTTCAAAATGCACTGAAGAATAGATTAAACCCTAAAAAGATATTTTTGGGTGCAATAGCATAGTGCCTAGAGAGAGAACATCAAACTAACAATAATCCAGAATTTTAAAAGCAAATTATAGGATGTGGTTAATCATTCATGTAATGCATCACAAATATGTAAGGTAACTCCTATGCAAAAATAAAGATGTTGGTAAACAAAAAAGTGGACTGCTTAAAAATTGGAGGATAAGGAATAAATGATTCATGTACCAACCTCCTTTTTCTTGTCACGCTTTCTTCTCACCTCATGAAAAGAATCTAAACAGCAATGAACAATAGTCAATAGAGTTAGATGAATTACAGTTAATTGTTCGTAATCTATATTGTGTTACATTTATCAGAAGCTGATCAGCCTTAGAGGGAGTACTTCATTTACACCATATAAAATAGTAATATCACATTCACATGTCTAGGTAAGCAATACATAATGCATGAATACATGATCAAAGGAGAAATATGACCCTCACAAATAAAGAACACAACAATCTCCCCTCTGCTGTTGCAGCAAACAAAGTCCATTGACACCCAAGGCTTCTACGCCAGCAGACAGTTAGATAAATATACTAGTTCCCAACAAAAGACAAAGAATAATTATTTAATACATCCATTCAAATATTCAAGGCACTAGTTTCTAACAAAAAAAAACAGATAATGCACCTATAGTAAATGCAAAATTAACACTCAGGCCATAATAAATGCAAAACAAATCTCCAAGAAAGTAAAGATGCGCATGAAGCGAGATTGCACACCATTCCATAGCTCAAGTTGAATACAGGTTCACCCTTACATGCAAGGTGCAACCTTTCCAGAATCCAGACAACCCCACATGCCCACAATCCACCATGGAAAAAATAAAACAAAGTGTGAATAAATGGTGTCCTGTTTCTGCAACACAAAACTAATTGAAGACCTTCACACTAAATTGTACCTGCTTACATCATGAGGCACCCCTTCCATGACAAGACAACATACATAAGTGTTAGGAAAAGGTTGACTTCTTCACCAAAATCAAAACATGCTTTGCTTATTCCATAGCAGTACGAAGTATAGGCAGTCCCACTAAATCAAGCTAGCAGCGCATAAATACAAATCACGCTGTATAAACTTTCACAAAACTAGGCCAGATCGGCAAGCAATTCAATTGAAACGGCCCAAGCTGGGAGTAACAGGAGCACTTGAACCAGACAAAATCACTAATTATGAACAGATTAGCACAGCGCGCAACTCCAGCTCCGAACCAATAGCCGCACGAAATCAAACCCTAGCTGATGAGCGCCACGACACAGAAGTACAGCACACGCTGTCACGATTCGAATAGTCGGGCGGCGCAAAGGCGGCTGCGCGGGAGTATACCTTGGGAGATGAGGCGGTCGACGGCGACGTCGGGGTCCATGCCGCAATCCAGGAGCGTGGCGTAGATCTCGGCCTCGGAGCGGTCGGCGAGGATAACCCTGAGGTGCTGCACGAGCTTCTTCGAGGCCGTCGGGATTGCCGCCCCCTCTGCCGCCGCGTGGGGCGCCGTGCCGCCACCTCCTCCTCGGCCGCCCCCTATCATGGCGGTCCCGCCACAGAAACCGCCTCCTCCCCCTCTCGATCCGGCGGCGGCGAGCTGCAGGGGCGCCGCCGCTGCGTGCGAGGTGGGAGCAGCAAAACCCTCGCCGCCGCCGCCGCAGCCGCCGCCTCCTCCTCCTCTCGCAAATCGCAGGGAGGATAGAAAAAAGCCGCCCGTGTCGAGACTCGATAGTAGTAGGGTTCGCGGATGGGTTAAAATGTTAATTAATGCTGGGTGCACCCCGAGCTCTTCTCGCTACGGCACTCCAGCTTATTAGAGTTTGTGTTTGAAGATAGTAAGTTCTTTTCTTAAAATAGTACTGCAGTAATTTAATTTTCACTTTCCACTTTTAAACAAGGGTACATATGCTGTGTAATCAGCCAAACGGTGCAATCGCTGTGCAATCGAACTACCAAAAGTTACAAAAAATTCTGAAAAAATTTGTACATGTACTCTTCAACTTACTCTATCTCTGGTTAAAATTTCAAGTTCAAATTCATCCTATATTCCGAGTTATAAAAAAGAGAAAAAACATACAGTTTTGATAAGTTCAAAATTGATAGAATTTTCTCTTTTTTGTAACGTTCAATATAGGATGAATTTGAACTTAAAATTTTAACCAGAGATAGAGTAAGTTGAAGAGTACATGTACAAATTTTTTTATAATTTTTTGCAACTTTTGGTAGTTCGATTGCACGGCGATTGCACCGTTTGGCTGATTGCACAGCATATGTACCCTTTAAACAAAGCTATATTTGATATTTAGGGGCTATTTGGTTGCCTGGTGAGCTTAGCCTGGCTGAGGGCAACCAGACCCAATCTATGCACCCCAGGAGATGGTGTTTGGTTGAGAATTGGAGAGGCAAAAAAATTGAATTTTAAATATTTAAAATTTATATACCAATTGTGGTCTAGTTTTGTTCGAAAAAATATCAGGAACCTATTTTTGAAATCGGTTTGGTAATCAGAGGTGTTAATTAAAAGATAAAAGAAAAAAGGGAAAGGGAATTATTTGCCTACAGTGTACAGGAGCAACACGAGGCCGGTGGGGCTCGGTGGAGAACACCTTGCTCTCCCTGCATGTGGGGCTCGGGTGGAGAACACGAGGCAGGTGCAACCTGGCTCTCTGGGAACGCCAGATTTTTGCGTTGCTGCTGGGCCTGTCTGCTACAGTGTTTTTGCACCATGTGAGCCTGGCTGCAACAGTACTTTCAGACAACCAAACACACCATTCATGTATGAGCTTAGCCAGACCAGCCTCCATGCAGGCAACCAAACTGCCCCTTAGATCCCAAATTGGTATGATAATTGGTCGTTACAACAATGAAAAAATTGAAAACGACCTATAAATACTGGTTATCAGTGAACAAATCAACGAGTCAACCTCTAATTCAAAATCTGATTGATTTTAAAAAATATTAGAGAAAATTATTTTGAAATATCAAAATTTTGAAATTGGTAGTAATTGGTTGTTACAAAATTGTGAAAAGAATAAAAACGAAACCAAACTATAAAGACCGTATATCGGCTTACAAATAAAAAAAGTCAATCTCCGATTCAAAATTTGACCGATTCTACGAGCAATTTAATTTCAAATATCAATATTCTAAATCGACAGGTAGGCCCTTTTTCGCTACAACAACTTTTCTCTGGGATTCTAATTATTTGATGTATAACTATTAATATGTGTAAGTTCCATAAAGAGCGATGTTTGGCTCTTTGTTGATCGTCTTACTTTTCTTTTTTTTGCAAATTGCAACAGTGTATTACCATGTAGTGTTGGATTGTTTACATTATTACTCCGATCATATCATAAAAAATTCAATGTTTTAAAACTTTATATAAAAAAACTTTGAAGTATTTGGATCGGGTGCATGAAAATCATACATGTAAATCCGTCTATAATAACACTTGCATAATATTATGTTTGTTGTGGATTTTAAAAATAGATTGCATTGATAATGATGGTTAAAATTGTATTTTAAAAACCATGTTAATGTTTAAAATGTAAGTTTTTTTTTGTTGATAGAAGGGAGCACTATGGCCTTGTTTGTTTCAGCTTAAATGTGAGTTGGGTTTTACTATAACAATTTTTTTTATTTTATATATTCTGCATGCCGTAGTAATTTGTAATGATTTTTTCATGGCTATAAGTGGTTCTTCTCAAGATTGTAAAACTATTTTTTAATTATTTTTTTTAGAATTATTAGACTATTTGTTGAGGACTCTCAATTTTTACTGCAGTAAAACCCAACTTTATTCGACGTTGAAACAAACAACGTCTATGATTGTAATTCGTTGCAGTGAATGTGCCTGTAAAAAAGAAGGAAGCATTACTGGCACGACTGCACCAGTGATCAGATTCACACTCGCGCGGCACTCTCTAGGTAAGATTCATCGCTTTCCTTTTTAGTACATTATCCAATGGGTTCAATCATGAAGTTTTCTTGACAAGAATGTTTGTCATATATAATTTCTATAATTAGTGAATTTTTCTTGACAATGAATTTTTTTCCCAGCAAAAGTAGTAGTTAGAGCATCCCCAGCAGGGGCATCAAATGAGTCTGCGTCGCTATAGTAATACAGTTTTTTCCCGCCCAGTGCGCTGCTGCTTCTCTGGCCTGCTGCTTCCCTCCTGCTGCATACAAAAAATTTTGGAGTACAGGCCGATTTGATGAGCCAGATGGGATGCTCTTACTTCTGTGCTAAGTTTTCTCGGCCTTCTCCTTTTCTGTAACAGCATCTGAGAAGTTATTGTGTGCTCAGTGTGCTATAGTGGGCTACTGGCAGATGGGCTTGCCGGTGTTGGGTCTGGGAGAGAGAGAGAGATGGAGAAGGAGAACACTCTAAGCCCATATATACTTCGGCCTACGTCACAATCCGACCCATATACCCTTTGGTCTTAGTCGAAATGTAAGACGGGACGTTCCAAGATACTGGCCCAAAGGGCCCAAAAGTGTGCTCCCCTCTGGCCTCTGCCTGCCCTCCTTCGATTTTCTTCTAACTAGCATTCAATTTATTTTGTCCGTCTTTTAAACTTGTTTCCGTTTGCACCATTAAAATTCGCTAGCATGGTCTGGTCTCCGGCGTCTAGCGTCCTCTTATCTCTGCAGTTTGTGATGAGTCATTTTTTTTCACGTCTGTTTCATGAGATGTGCCATCTGAATTCGATGAAATAGCCAAAGCTTCTGGCTGCGTCAAAGCTGTTTCTCCATTTTCTTACCAGAATCTACGTGGCAGTGGTGGCAGACGATACATTCATACGTGAACTGAACCGTTTCTTACGGACTCTCTGAAAAAATTTGTGTTAAATTCCTTCGTCCCAAACAGGGCGTTGTGTAGTTGTGTTTCAGAACAGTTAATGATACGGGCATTACAGCTTTTCCCCTTGCATTGTGCAGAGCTCAGTTTCATGTATGACTTCCACTGCATAAATATACCCATGCATGTCATGCAAATACATCTAGAGTTCTAGACTAGACAGGACTGAATCACAACAAAAGGATGCAGGACTTTAGGTTCTGGTTTTGGTTGTCTTGGACTGAGACCCGTTTCTGAAGGGTCCTTTTGGTTCAATAATGTCATCGCTAAATGGCTTGATCTAACTAAATACCAACATCTTCCGTGCAAGAATACCATGTGTGCCCATTATGGTTAGAACCAACACATTACACATCAACAACCAGCTGCACATATTTCAATTGTGCACAAGAGGCCAAGTAGGGCCAGTTTGGTGCACATACTTAACAGCCAGACAGCACTAGACTATACAAAGGGACAGTATCCAAAAGCCATTTTCTGTTGGTAGTTTCCACTATCCACTGAACCCAAGGACACTGATGCATAAACAGCTTCTGCATTTGCTCTCGGCCAGGGGGTCCATCTGTGATAAACAAGGCAGCAAAGATCTGAATTATGTGCTGGGATGTGGACAAGGGAGGATGTTGACCCTGCCTTTGTCTCTGCTGCCACGCCAGAGGAATCATTTCATGGATGATGGATTTGGAGGGAGCCAGTGGTAATGTAATCAAAGGGGAACAGAAGTGTTAGTGGATAATATGCTCAGTAGTGGAGATAAAAAGGAACAATTTTGTGTGGGTGTGTGAGGAACAAAGCGACTAAAAGGAATGGGGAAATTGTAAAGATACTTGTGGAGAGACATTTTAATTCAGCAGGCGTCTTTTTTTCCTTGTCGAGCATTGGTGGTTGAGAGGTGAAGTACTTAGAGTCACTGAAATTGCTTCAGAAAAGGGTCATGCCATCATTATAAGCATGCCACTCAGATGATTAATTATAGTTAATCTTGTTCGGCGATGAACTCTTTGATGCTCCATGAATCCATAATAAGGTGCCAAGTCCATCTAGTACGTGAGGAAGGAATTTATTATTTATGAAGTGATTTCCAGTTTACTTTTATCTTGCCGGTCTAATCCAATTTTTTTTAGAGTTTTGAGGAACAACTTCAAGTCATAATCAGCATCCCAAAAGTATATGAAGACAATATAATAATTAAATATATAGATCTAAAGAAAAAAATTATGCTGTCAGAACTGACATAAAGACTAGTGAAGTGATATATGGATCAAAAAGCTCTAAATTTATATAATATTTCCTCGTAGAGATTGTGCAAGGCCCAAAAGTAGACATGCTATAATTACAACTTGGGAAGTTTGCTTCTGCAGAATAAATTGTCTCAAAGAAAAGCAAAGTAGAACATAGACATAATAATCACAACACAATCTATGCATTGCCTCCTAGATGTCGATGGTATGTTTGAAAAATGTAATTATTTTTAGAATGCATGGATTTTTATAGGAATTTTTTTATTAAAAAAATTCCAAATAGGGCCTCAAGCCCTCGAAGTGCCCTCAAAGCCTCGTTCTTTTCTGTTTAAATTTAGTAAAATTAAATTAAATAAAAATTGTTATCTTTTACAAATCAAATGATGTAGCACTTTATAATTATTTTGTGGAGTTTAAATAGGTCTTCTAGGAGTTATAAAAAAATTTATATAATTTTTGAACTCTCGAAGACATCTCTCAAGGAGCTAAACCTTTTCAAATTAAAATTTATTTTTTACAAAAGGAAAAAGTCGATTTTAGATATCTCAACTATCGCGAAAGTCCGAAAAAAAACTCTAAACTCTGATTTGGTCTGTTTTACATACCTAAATTTTCAGCACCGGCTCAAAACCCATCACAACCTGGTTTTGTTAAGAGTTGTACTGACGTGGCGCCATGTGTTAGCTAAGTCAGCAAAACCACTACTACATGGCGCCACGTCAGCAAAATCACCGAACAAAACAGTGTTGTGATGATTTTTGAACCGGCATTAAAAATTTAGGTATGTAAAATAGACTAAATCATAGTTTAACGGTGTTTTTCAGACTTTCACTGTAATTAAGATACCTAAGATGTACTTATTCCTTTACAAAATTAAAACCTTGAGCGACTTAAAAAAAAGACAAGACCAAAGTACAACACACCAGCTGATGTTTCGATTAGACAAATCCATGGGAGATTGGTGGGACTCTCTACAAGGGGAAGTTTCGATTAGAAGAAGGGAGGACGGCATTATAATCCTTACTTGTTGGGCTACATGGCGCCACGTCAGCAAAACCACCGAACAAAACGGTGTTGTGATGATTTTTGAGCCGGTATTGAAAGTTTAGATATGTAAAACAGACTAAATCATAGTTTAGGGGTGTTTTTCAGATTTTCACGGTAATTAAGATACCTAAGATGTACTTATTCCTTTACAAAATTAAAACCTTCAACGACTTACAAAAAAGACAAGACCAAAGTACAACACACCAGCAGACCACAGAAGGCCACACGAGCACGCCGCCCTTCTGTTCTTCTTGAACCAACCACCACCCAACACCTGCCGAGTATTGCAGACCAAGAATTCAACGAAGCCAAGACCCAGAAGCTCATGCTCCTGCTGAAGTGCTCATGCACTCATGCTCATCATCTCATGGAAGTTTTAACGAATAAACGGGGAGCCGGGTCACGATAATGGAATTTGTTCGGCCGCAGGTGGCCACAGTGCCCGCGAGCTCCCACACTCCACGCAAGCTCGCCTCGACCCATCAGTCCATCACCCATCCATCCATCCATCCATCCTTTCCCTACGAAATTAACCAGGGCCACCTGGACAGATCGAGCAGGGGATGCATGCTCAATTTCTCACGCTCATGCATGCTTGCTTCACCCTGACATGCATGTCGGATTCATTTGTCGTAGTACTTACTACTGATCACTGTACTAATTAATGGTGAGAAAGATTAAACGCCTAATTTACGCGATGAGTGATGAGCAGCAAGTTTATCCTCTTGGCATCTGATTCTGAAATTCTGGTTCCGTCGTGTCGTCCTGTCCAAATGTGTCACGCTGCTGTTACACGGGCAGGGGCTCACCGTCGTTTGCCGCTCATCCTGTCGTCCCACGACAGTACTCTGATCGATCGAAAGAAAAAACGAAAAGAAAAGGAGCATTTTTAATTGACCATGCCCCAGGATGGACATAAAAAACCCAACTTTCTCCCGTTTGAGCCCGTGTAAAACTTCGGGGTTTTTTTTTTTTTGATCCAGCGATGTGCGTACTTGATTGAAACTACAGTAAGCAACACGAAGGCGGTCCAGGCCGTCCGATGCACGATCGAACGGCTGTAAAACCCAGGATCCGAAGAACAAGAGGTTGCCAAGGCAAGACGCGTGCACGGGAGCATACAAGAGTTGCTTTGGCTGGTCATGCAACGAGAGAGCATCTTCAAACTTATGTACTGTACTTTGCAGAAAGACAGTGGTTTCATCGGGGGCCAAGTTATTCAACGACGGCGAGAGCTCCGGCGATGGCCGGAGCCACCTCGCCTTGGCCGGCGCCGCCGACGACGGCCATGGTCATCGACTCCTCGCGGTGGAACCGCGTCTGCTTGGCGATGAACGCCTCCACCGTCCGCCGGAACTCCTCCGCGTCGTCCATCCCCCAGCACCGCTCCGCGTCCCGCGCCGTCACGGAGGACCGCCGCCTCCGCCCGTTCTCCGACTCCGACCGCCGCAGCTCCGGCGACGCCGCCCGCCGGAGCATCTCGCGCGGCCCGGCCATCTTCCCCGACCTGCTCCGCCTCGGCGCGCGTGTCGACTTGCTCACGCGCACCGCCGGCTCGTCCTCCAACACCGCCACCGAGGCGGCGGCGGCGCCCACGGGGACCTCGGGCGCCGGAGCTGCCTCCGGAGCTTCGGCCGCAGGAGGCAGCGTCGGCGGCATAGGGGCGCTGATTGATGGGAAGCTGGCAGCGGCCGGTGATATCGGCGGCGGGGCAGCGGCGGCGGCGGGATGGCTGGAGCAGGAGGAGAGGGAGAGGTCGCGCCTGGAGAGCGCGAAGAGGAGGAGCACGATGGCGTTGCCGAGCACGAAGACGAAGCGGGGGTTGAGGAGGAGCGACCCGGCGAACCGCAGCATGGCGGCGGCGGCGGCCGGTACGCGGGAGGACGACCAGGAGAGGAAAACGACGAGGGCGAGGAGCTCGCCCACTCGCAGCATCCGGCACAGGAGTCGTAGCCGCAACGCTGCTCCGGCCTCCGCCATGGCAACAGTATGGTGCAGCACGAGCACACGGCGGCGGCGGCGGCGGCGGCGGGTTTGATTGTGAGGCAGGAGAGTGGAGAGGTTCGCTGGGAGAGTGAAGAGAGGAGAGTGAGAGAGACACTTTGAAATTCGCTCTTTGGTTGAGGTGTGGTGGGCAGGTGCTTATATAGCCATTTTTGGTGGCTTTATTTGTGCCCTTTTAATGTTTAACATACGTGTGTATTTTTGCCCTAGTTTAAAAATAGTTATAATTTATATTAGGTTTTTTTTTAAAGAAAAGTTTGTTAGCAGAATTGGTGCCGTTGATCAAAAGAGGCTTAGAAATGGAACGAGGCTGACAATAGGGGGATGATGTTTGGTGGCATGTACAGAACATTGTAGCCATCCAGACTGTGTCATGGTAGTGGTTATATTGTACTCAAATAAGAAAATCCAAAATGTCCTATCAAAATATGGGCATAAACACATATACACCAGCTAGTATTTTCCCAAGTTCCATTTAGAAAGAGATTTCTAATGGAATTTTTGGAAGGCATTTTTTTTGCTTATAAAATGTTGTGCTGATATAAAATTTCGGTTGGCACGACAATATATTTAAGTCACACAATAACCTGATCTCTAACATATACTCCAGTCAGTATACGCCCCACACACACACACATGTAAGTACACCCTTTCTAACGTAGTCACACGTAAAGACATGGTAAGCATAATTAAGACGAGACTGTTCGTCGGATAGAATGAATTCTTCTCCTAAGCTGTTTACAGTTAACATCAATCTACAACATTTTCATAGAACACATCTAAAACTATTATGGATCATTAATTAGCTTTGCTTGCTGCATGGATTAGTGGCCTTGTACACCAGGGCTACGGCCTACGGCTGCCAGGTGACGATTACGCCTAGACTGGATCGCATGTGTTTGATCCAATAGCTCAATGACCATACAAGCACTGTTCATTTCCAAACGCTTGTTCAAATGAGTTCCTTCCAAATAGTACTCCTAGAGTCCTAGACAAGAAGCATCGCTAGTAGCAAAGTGCAGGAGCTGGGGACCCCACGATCGAGGCCAGGATATATGTACGCATCACAAGAAGGTGGCTGCTCGGCGCTCCCTGAGTGGCTGCCGCCTATTGGTAATTGGATATTGGCTTGGCTCCGCCTGGAGATCGATTCGTTTGGACGCCGACCGCCTCGAGCGGCCCAGCCAAACCATTTGCTTGTTTGGGATCGATTTTGGAATTTTGGATGCAAGTCAGTGCTGTGGACGAGCGCTGATCTGAACTCTCAAGTCTCAGGTCTGAACTTGCTCCGGAGAAAACTGAAACCAAAGCGAGCATGCATGCATCAGTTCTGGATTTCTATGCTCCACCGGCCTCACGGAAAGAAACACTTCGATCGCCATCGATCCTCTCCTTTTTCTTTTCTTTTCGTTTCGTTTGTGATTTAATTTGTTTCAAGCGTCGCTTTCGTGGCAAGCCTTTCGGGAGATTTTTTTTTTTCCCGTTGTGCTATTTGTCGATCGCAAGCCAGCAGGAGCTTGAAGATCACCGGGCAGGCATCTTTCTTTTACCTAGTTCATGTTTGGTTTAAGAAGCCACCTCAAGTTAGACGGAATGGGTTCGTTTCATAAAAATTTGATTAAATGGCACCATTCCTTACTTTGTACATTCCTTATGAGGTGGTGATGGACCTACCACCGACCCACCCATTTTTAAACCAAGGTTCAAGAAATCATTAATTAGCAGTCGTTCGGCGAAGTACTGATTAGAGATTAATCATATTACTCGGACTAATTAAGAATTAATCGATTGATATTAATCTACAGACTTGGATAATAGACATACCTGGATGTCTATATTGGAGTATAAATCAATTTGATGTAAGTTCTTTATGTAAATCTACACATGGCTACAAAAAAAAAGATATTGAAATAAATAAATTATGAATTTGAATTAATAATGAGTAGTGTATAGACACAAGCAAGCACACATAGACATAGTTCTTGCATCTCTATTCTCACAAGTCACAAGCCATAAGCAAGCAAATTACTTCATGTCTACTAGTTAATACTTAGCTGGTTAAGCAAATTGAGTTGAATGTTAAACAAGAGGTTTTTTTAATCTATTTCTCAAAAGTAGTTCACTTCATCTATGCAATTATTAAGATTTTTTTAGGCGGTTTGATGGTATGAAAAAACTAGACTAAAAAAATAAACTTTTTTAAATCAAACAAGTATAAGCCCACTTTAAACATGTTGTTAGTTGAAGTTTAGCTCCGTGAAACTGCTTTAAAACAGTAGAGAGAAAATGGCTTTGAGAAATCGAATGTTTGGCATGTAGAAACACAAACTACAAATCCATAAGAGCATTAACGGCGGCAGATACCATAAATCACTGTAGTTTTGGATAGAGTAGTCTGTGAAAGGAAATTAATCTTTTAAAATGTAGTATGGAGTGTGGAGGAATTTTCTAAAAGAAGGAAAATATGGAGTGTAGAACAGTGAAATAAAGTTGAAAGATGAAGTAGATGTTTCAAGCGCGAGCTGAGAAGAAAAGGAATGTACACACAAAGCTCCTACGCGTCCATAAGGAAAAAAAAGGGTACGATCAAAATAAGTGCCCTCCAATTAATAAGAGGTTAAAACCCCAGGGGGAGGGCAGCTCCCTTGTGACGGACACGGACCAGGCCAGGAAGCGCCCGTCCCCACTCCCCACGCACGCACGCATCATGATTCATGCATGCCACTGTGCCGCCGTGCTTGCAACTACTGCTCATCAGCGTCCTCTTGTCCCCGGCTGCAGGGCCGGCCTTGATCGCCGGCCCCGGTACGGTGGCCCTCGCCGCCAACGCCGGCGCCCCGCACAAATGTCCCTAGGACCCTAGCTAGCAGCTGATGGATCAAGCTCAGGTGTTGCACTGTGAGTGCGAGTGACGGAGCAGCGAAGGCCAGGAGAAAAGCGCCATTTTTCTTCCACCGCCGCGCGCGAGGGCGCCGCGCGAGGAGGAAGACGACGGGGCGTACAGGACAGGAGGAGCAGGGCCGAGGCGCCGCTGTGCGCACGTGTGCTGGCTTGTGCCGCGCTCGCTCGCCGTCGCACTCACGCAGCGGCGGCAATCAAGCGGCCCCGCCGGCGACGGGACACGTCAGGGCGGACGGACGCCACCCAGCCGCTGCCGTCGGCGCCCCGGCCGATTTTCCCTCCCTACCCAGCTAGCTAGGCGCTCCATCACGTCTCACTGGTCACCGTGTAAGCGAGCAAGGCAAGCCTAATACTATTAAAGGAATGGAATTACTCGTACCGATCGCCTGAAAATAGACGATATACGATAAATTTAGTAAATAACTAAATTTATATATGCATCGGATTCGGATGTTGTTAAAAAAAATACAAAGTTTAACTGTATAAATGTTTATGTACTATTTTTTGCACGTACCTTCAGTTATATAGGAGTCTCTTGTGTACTTGTTTTTAAAAATAAACTTGTAACAACTAAAAAATATCATCTAGTTAATTGTTGTAACTTTTCTATAATATTAAACTATATAGAAATTTAGTTATCGACCAATGTAAAGAACTAAAAATAGAGAAAACTTCAGCAAACTAATGAGTAGTCATATCCGCTAAAGAAATTATTCTTTCTTATAAAAAAACCTAAAAAAAATGCTGTTCTCTCTTGTTTATCTTATTTACATATTTCTTATTTTCTTATCTTTCTATTTACATAAAGCTGAGCTTTCATAGCTTCCCACGGTAGTTTGAAAAGTCCAATCTTAGACGTCCGATGAGGCATGATTTCAATATTGAGAAATGAAGGGCAAAAACAAAGTGTTTGCTCTTCAACCCATAGATAAGCAGGTAACAAAGACACCGATATTGCACTACTAGTTAAACAAAAGTTAAAATTCCACCACCAGTGGAATGGGCATCACTACCAGTTTCAAACGAGCATCAGCCAACCCGGTACAATAAAATGTAAAAAAATATGTTCAAATTATATTAGGAGAAGCAGAACCCAAAACCAGAACCTCGTAACTTTAACCTCACCCTTCTAGCCAACCTACCCACTATCTTATATTGATGTAGATAGAATATGCATTCCTTTTACTTTTGATTTTCACGAGCATCACTAGTGCGTCATGGTATTACTATCGATTTGTGATTGAAACCGGGTAGTGATATATGCAACCATCACTATGAATTGGCATATAACCAGTACCGACGCAGTGATAGCACATCAAGCCCACTTCTCTAGAGTGTTCCATCGCCGCACTAAAGAACAAAACGGATAAAAATCTCCTGAAACCTAACATTTTGGGTTCGCATCACATGCGGCTCATTAGCATCAAGGAGGTTTAAGAAACCGCATGATTTCACAGGAAAGGGTTAAAAAGGGGGGCTCTCCCTCCTTTTGCTCCTTTCTTTCCGATGCAACAACAAAAGGCACACGGATCGAACAATTTGATTTGCCAAAAGGCTGTGGCGCCTGGGCCAGCTACTTCTCATAGGAGACTGTTAATTATGCACCGGGTCGTCTTCACCCGCATGTGAGGTGCCGGTTTGCGAGGGGGGAGACTGACGAGCAAGTCCATTGCAGATACAAAGTTGGTAACTTTTTGGAGCCTCATCACACGCACAATAGCTCACACCACCAGTACCAGTGTAGCCTGCCTGCCGTGTGCTGGTGCACTGGCATAATTGAGCTGCATATATTAACAAAAAGAGGAGATCTGGTGGGGAGACACGGCGCCACGATCCGCCGTCTACCGCAGCCGGGCAAGTTTGGCATCCATAAACTAGACGATCCATCCAAGGAGTCGCCTTTCCATGGGCGCCAATCACGCGACCTTCCGTCAAACCTCGCACGGTCTTGTGGCATTGGCTCCAATCATATAGGCTGCAAAATTCAAAAGACCAGGGTTAATTAGTTGCTAGAACAGCATATAGTGATTAGTGCACGTATGCAGCAGCTTGGAATAGTGACCGCAATGATATGGATTAGCGCATGTATGTACTGGAGTATACCTCATAAAACTTTTTTATGTAAGACATAGTTTTTTTAAAAAAAATTCAAAGTTTTTAATGTATGTGTCAATTGAATAAAATAACTGAGAAAGTAGCTTCGAATTGTGACTGCAATTATTGACTATTCTCTATTTCTCTGATTGAGTGATTGTGGTGGATTACACTAACCATGTCGGGCAACTAGGTGATATATAGCTAGAAGTTGCCAAGATTAATTTGCACAGCTAGCCTTAAACAATAAAGTTTAATTTGCCTGTGAAGTGTGAACTACATACGCACGAGATCCAATTTTTTATTTTTTATTTTTTATTTTTGGGGAGGGGGGTGGGGCGAGAGAGAGAAATTGCAGTTTTTTGAATGAGCATTTCTAGTTTTTTTTCTTAAATTATCTAACTATTTTTTAAGTGCTTTGACTTTTGATACTGTTTCTCATTAATCCCAAGGTCGCAAAATACATACATCAAATCCGGTCTCGATTACCAGTTTCAGGTTTTCAGAGACGCCGATCAAAGTTCAATTTTTCATCACACTAGATAATTTCATCTTATGTTTCTCTTAAGTTTTTATCTGCATTTTAACCAGATTAATAAAAAAAATTGAACAGTTATTGTAACCTAGATAAATTTGTTTGACCCTATAAAAAAAAGAAATTTAAAAAAAATTTCAAATCTATGGCTCTACTAAAACCGTGGATTACTTTAGACTGTAATTTTAGATTGACTATTATACGATTTCGAGTGACTATAAATAAGCAAAACTTTTCTTTTTTGTCCAGAAAACGGTTGGAGCTGGTGATAGTTTTGAACGGATATCAGAAGAGAGGGGAAAATATAACGATCTCCTTTGTGCTCCGGCGTCATACCCTCCACTCTCTCCAGGGTGAAATGTGGCAGAACAGGATGAAACTAGTGAAAATTTCCACGTACGGATTGAACTTGAGCACACAACCTTTTGTAGTACGAATAAGCTTTGCTGTGATAGTTTGATATAGAAGCCTACCAAAATGGCATGCAATGGTGCTTTTAGTTCTTTTTAGCGCAATAAGGTGCTTTTTTATTATCCTTGAGAGAGATGCAAATGAAGAAACACCGATAAATACGTGTTCCTTCAAGGACATGGATTTATTCCCCCTACAAGGTACGTGGTACTCCAGTAAACGGCTAGCTACTCACATCAGCTCAACAATCTCAACCAGAAAACCGTGTGAAGAAATGGATATATACCTTCCCAGCAGAGAATAGAATCTGATGCCGCAACTAAAAGCTTCACTAATTCGCTCTCTTATTTGCTATGCTTTAGTGAACCACTTGCCGCAAAGCACCTTTCCAAATGCCCCCAAGAGCCGATCTTATCTTCCTAATTCCCAAATTCCTTGCGTTCATGCATCGCATCGCATCACGTTGCATCCCAAGCATTGTCATTGCCTCGACGGAAATGCCGCGTTTCAGATTCGCGATTCCCAGCTGCTGGCTGCTGCATGTTCTTCTCCATCGCACACAATTATGGATGAGCTTCTGTCGGTTTCAATGCATCGCGTGGAATTAAACGGTTCCATCAGAGGATTCGGTGATTATTCCAGCCACCTACAAAATTCAGAGAGAGATGCTTTATACTTCGTCTATTCGAGCTGTCTAGCCTTTCGAGGTGTCTGTCCTGCGTTTAACACCAGAGTCCCTCTCACTAGCATTCGAGCTTAAGAGTAAAACAAACCAAAAGGTGTTCTTTTTTCTAGAAGGTTAGGAGGAAGGAAGAGATACAATAGCTTTTGCTTTAGTATTGATCATTGATTAGTGATTTTTCTTACTAGTAGTTCTAGTAGGGCATTTGGAGGAGTTGATCACCCCTAACCCCCATCATTGCGTAGATTAGAGTAATAATAGCTATGGTTCTTTTTAAACATGCTTATGACACATGATTCTAAGTTGGGCCCTGATGGTTTGGTGCCTCGAAGTCACAACAGGATAAAGCTAAGGCAAGAACAAATGGCTATGGAGAAATGGGTAGGACAGGTTAGTTAAAGCGTCCCAAAGCCTAAGCTCCATCACTAATGCAGCATCATTGCTAAGACTCCCTCACTCACTAGTGATTTTGTTTCTTTCTAGTAGCGTAGTGCTCCCACTTCCCACATTGTTTACGTTTCTTCTAGCATACAACTAATGACTATTGACTAATGTAAGCTTGGTTTAGTCATAAACTCACCTGCTTTCTGCATGTTGAAAAGAGCCACTGGTAATTCCAAATTTGGCGGTGATATTCCGCTCATTCCATAAGAAAACTGCTCATCCACTTTGAACATCCAGATTATTTGCTAAAATACATACAGATTACATGAAATTCCATTCGATTCTGTATGAAGCCACCCAGGCAAACTTTAAATCATCCTTTAAACTGCTCATGCACTTTGAAATCAGGGCTTAAAAGCATCTGCAAGATAGAACAAACATATAAATTCATTGCTAGGTTTTGCTTTGAAAAATCATTGGTAGACACCTCAAATTATATTTAAAAAGGGATAAGTCCATTTTACGCCACTCATTTATCTAAAAAGTCCATTCTACAGCCCAAACTACAAAACCGGTTTTTTAACACCCCCATCTATCAAAATCAGGTCAATTTAAACCCTCGGTGGTTTAGGAGGGTGGTTTTGTTGATGTGCCATCTGCTTTTGTCAAGTCGGATGGTGGTTTTGGTGATGTGGCATCCGGTTTTGTCAAGTTGCATGCATATGTGGCGTAATTATTGATTTTTGGACTCCAAAAAATTAAAGATCGTGAAAATACTTTAGTGCATAAGAGTAAAAAAAGAATAACTTTAGAAAAATGTTTAAATATTTAATTAAACTCTTATTTATGATCTTGAGGATCATATATTGTCCTCTTTTCCTTCATAAATTTTCTTGAGAAATTTCTTATATGAAGGTTTTAACGAGACAATATAAATACATTGTTTTTATACAATGTAAAGTTTCCTTCATCCATTTTTCCCATTGGGTTTTTGGATGAGTTTTTAATAAGATGGTATACTAACGAAAAATATACATTGGAAGTATAAATGTATATTAGACAATCTTGTTTTCTCTATCTGTTTTTCCCACAGGGTTTTCAGAAGGAGATTTTTAAAAGACATAGCTATACAAGAAATTTGCCCAAGGGGGAGTATTGTGAAACGACATATTTGTGGGCAAATTCGTAATTACTTGCTAATAGCGGTTATTAACTAAAGAGTGGTCGTTACACATATCACACATTCATTCTCTATATAAGTGGGCTTTGCCCATTGTAATTAGAACTTGATCATTCAATAAAAGAATCACTCCCTCTCAATTCTCTCTTGTCTCTCTCACTATGCTAATAGCCCTACAACATAAATATCATTAATTTTATTATGATTTGCTTTAGCAATAAAGGTACATTAAGCATGACTTATAATTTTTTATGTTTGCATAAAATTTTTTATTGTGATGTTAATTCTATTCAGCTTATAGCTTATAGTTGTTCAAGTCTTACGCTTTGGCTCTCAAAGCTTTAAACTGGAAGTCGTTTTTCCAGGCTCTCGAATTTCAACTTTGCAGCCGTCCAGCGAACAAGGCTATTTACAGTAAATAATTCTGCAGGTTTGCCTCCTAAGCTAACGTACAAAGTACATTCTTATCATCCTTGAATAATCGAGTATGCCAGCCCCAAGTGCATTGTTTGTCCGTATGGCATGTAGGCCCAGTCAAGTGCATACACACGATTCAGTCCTTGCGGTGTCTGCCATATGGCAGATTTATCCCAAAAGTAAACACAATCACAGCTGAATTCATTTTTGACAAAACAGGCTGATAATACTTGCACAAGGTCGATAGGTCCATATTTCTTCAGAGATGACCAGCAGTAGCTACCTATCCTTCCTACAACAGAATTACACTACATGTAACTGTTAGAAATACCCTTAAAAGATGGCGGAGGAGATGCTCCTGCACATCATGCTAACTCGTGCAATGCGACCATGGCAGGAAGAGACCTATCCTCGACTATACTTCGGTAGTCACTAACAACAGGAGACCACGATCACTTGTTTACATGATGAAACTGATTGCGTGCTTTGCTGATCCAAAACTCGCTACAAGCATGTTTTTTACACCTCTGCAGCTGCAGAATGAATAGCCTCACCATCCAGACCACTTAACCTCCTGTGATTGAGTGCGTAAGTTAAAGAGTTTTGCACTGCACAAACGTGAACAAGTGAGAAGATATATCAAATCACCTTGGCTTATCAGACTTCGTGAAGTGCTTGGACATGATGGATGCCTGTGTCAGTTCACAAATGTAGGTTATTCGGGAGTAGAAAATGAAATCCGTATAATGCAGTATTTGTGATTAACACCATGTTCAAGATCATTGGTTTTCAGAAGCGGTACTAAAAGTAAAGCACAGCATACCTGCTCTTGGATGATGCTCCTAGCTTCAACAAGTTGAGCTTCAAGCTCAAGTTCCCGCTCGGTAGCTTCAGAGGTCACTTCAGCACCTTTTTGAGCATCTTGAAGTTGCGTCATTCGTTCCTATGTGATGTGTTTTGAAAAGTTGAAAAGTAACACAATGAATCAGTTATAGCAATGTGCATACTGAAACATTAATCGTAAGAAGGGGATATCAGGGACCATCCAGTACTTCCTGGTTCCTACCTTTACTGAAGCCATTTTGGTTCGCAAACTCTCTTCTATCTGATCTCTAGCCATGTGAAAAGGCAAGTCAAAGACATCCTGGCAGAAGGAACCACAAAAGTATTAAGTGATCATGTGACTCCAGCTGAGCAAAAGCGTTGCAGAAAACCTCAAGAATATCAAAAGAAAATATGAACCAACAAGAAAACTCAAAAACAAGATTGAGCATATGCATACTGTCTTGCCACCGAGTGGAGATTGAGGAGACCCTGCCTCCTGTCTTCCATTGCCAGCAACAGCAGGCTGAGATGCTCCATTTGGGGCATTGAGGAACTCACGCATATCCATCTGAAGTAAAAGATCCATTCTCAGATAAGCATACTTTCATGAGCAGAATATGATACTTGATGACTACAAATGCAAGTACAGTTAAATCGCCCATGAAATCATGGAATTTCAAACTTGCCTTTTTGTGTGTGTGTGTGTGTTTGGGGATAGGACTTTTGAACTGGTCCTCTCTTCGTATAGCATACATTATACGAAGTTATACGAAGGGTGCTCAAAACCT
>SPJY01006136.1:1311607-1394973 GCA_005191435.1 Raddia distichophylla
TGTAGCAGAGGGGGAAAACCAGGGATACTACTGAAATAAGGATAACTGCTATGAGATACAAGGAAAAACCAGGGATACGGGATAACTGCTATGAGATACAAGGAATTACTAAAGAAAATTTCATTAACAATGTTAATGCATATGTTAGCCTACCCCAACTTATTTGGGACCTAAAGGCTTTGTTGTTGCTGTTGAATGTTAAATGCATGTGTCTACCATGAAATGGATGATACAATGTGAATCTTATTAACATATTACATATTCATACATTAACAAATAAAAGCAAAGAATAAAATTTGCATCCTCACAATATTTTACCTGCATTGAACGTAACAGCGCTCGTAAATCTGTATTCTCTTGCATCAGCTCTTGCTTCTTTACTTCATATGCATCAACCTGAATGCGCGCTCAAGGTACATTAAAATATGTTCAACCCGGTATGTATCAGAGAAGTGGAATAGTGCTTACAATCATTTTATAATAATCATTGTCATTCTTCTTCCCATTCCATGTTCCACGTTGCCGTCCCTCTTTCTGTTAAGTCAAATAACAGAATCATCACAAGAAAGACTCCATCACAAAATTACACTTATAGAAAAACTATATTTATTACAAAAAAGCATAAGCATGGCACCTGCAGTAAGTTCATTATTTCCATTCCAGAACGGGATGATTCCTTTTTCTTCTCCATCAATACCTGGTTCAGCTTCTCCTGAAAAATAGAGGTCCATCCAAGGGGAATAACTTTGGGTTAAGACGTCTCTTACATTGTGAGATGAAAAAATATGCAGTAATTTACCTGCAATTTGATGTACTCCTTCTCTTTTTTCTTCATTTCATGAATTTGTTGCGTGCGCACTTGCTAACAAAAGGAGGGTAACAAGTCAGGAGTCAGGACAGGAAATCATCATCATATATCACCAAGAAAAGCTGTAATTCTGGAGAAATGAAGAAAAAACAAAATAAACATAGCGACCTTCAGACGGAAAAGGAGTATGATAAGATAATTCAACCTGATTTCCTATAACCATTTTTTGAAATTCATCACGCTCCTGCTGCAGCTTATCAATTTGAGCTTTCAAAGTTGCAGTGTTTTTGGCCTCCTAGAGATTGGAAAAAAAAAAGTGAATTTGAAAATTGGCAAGGAATCCAGCAAGAGTTTATGCAAGAACAAACCGTTCTTGTAAGAGTGGCCAGCTCGCGATCTTTTGCTGCCAATTGGGCATCCATTCTTTCAATCTTCGCTTCTAGTCTTGAAATATCGGACTGCATACTGAACATCGTATACAGTCAAGAAGTCATTGGGCATATATTGTATATCTGAAAGTGATTAGGTGAAGCAGCATTTGGTAGAACCTTCCAAATGTTGCAATCCAGTGCATTAATCTTGTCATCCAACTGACTGTTATGCATATATGTAGATGGACTTATGCTAAAGTAGAACAAAAAGTAATTATTTCAGTAGGACTTTCCAAATGCCGCAATCCACTGGATAACCGATATAATGGACTAGCCTTCATATAAACCAAATATTAGCACAGACAGCAAGCAAATGGTGCCTTCAGCACAGCAGCACTATGAAGAAATAGACCCTGAACAAATAGTACTGTACTGGTCAGCTAATGATGGTAAATAGAACAAATCAATTAGTTGTTAGGTGCACCTAATTACATGATGATACATATTTCGCAGTTGGCAGGCTTATATAAGACAATAGAAAATGCTAGCAATTAAAATTAAAATGTGTATTAAGATATTAAGATGGGAAACAGGGAAGAGAAGTTTATAAAAAAAAAAGGTAACATTGTAGATGATGAGAAGGAAGAGTAAAGGAGATGAAAGAAAGAAATGGGTACACTTTAGGTGCCGACAGGGTGTTCATGAAAGACAGTAGTACTGTCAGGAAAAAAGAATTCTAGGGTGGGACAAATGCAAGGACAACAGTCTTCCATAATTGCCTGATCTAGATTCTAAGGGGGGAAAAACAAAATGATTTGTGTAAATCAAAACTTATCAGACAAGCAAAACCAAGATTCAAAGCATACCAATAAAAGCCTAACAACAAGTACTAAACTATTGTTCACTCAAGTCCAGCTCAATTCAATGCGGCAAATTGTGATTTCATTGTCTGATACAATATGTACGTATTTGCTTCACTCACAAGGAAAACAAAACAGACACATATTGAGTACAAGAATTGGTACGGAAATTGTGCTAGCAACATTAACAAGAAAATGATTTATTAGTGCCAAATAACAGCATTCAGAAGTGTAAGGAGAATGAATAGGCACTATCACATCTCACAAAGAGAGGGAAAAAAATTACCTCAGTTTGCAGTATATTTTACCAACAGCCTATACAACCAAACTTTGGCAGGTGTTGAAAAAAAGGATTTTTTTTCATGAGTGTCATTAGAAAGTTCGCTTTTTCGGTTTTGCCGTTACAAAGTCGATATTGTTTTAGATGCCATTATTTTTTGAACTATCTATCACCAATGCCATTTTCGGGTTTTTTTGGGTATTTTCCATGTTATACGCAAGCCAAATACGCAAGAATACGGGACTGACATGTGGGGCCCACATGAAAAAACATGGCATGCAATGTTCCTAGGCCAGAATTTTCAGGTTTATGACACTGACCAGTATATTATTGATAGACATATGTTAATTAACTCCAAAAGAACCATGCCATATCTACAGTCTCATATCAAAGGTCAAGAGAGTAAATATGAGTGGCAAATTTACTATAATGTCATCAGAGAGGAACCACCAGCAACTATCAGCCTATCACTACCAGAAAGTACTATACATTGTACTGGATTGCTAAACTGTGCTACCCTTAAGATCTGGTGAGAAATTCATAACGAACACTGGCTAACCACATCAGAGTCATACCATCAAACCGAAATGGAAGATATGGCAATGGGTATACTCACCGCTGCCGTAGATCATTGGTGGACTCCCGGAACTCAATATCTCGCTGGCGCTGTTGCAGCAGTGCGTATATGCAGTTGCAAGTCCTTGCAAGTGATACCTAAGCATAGGAATGGAAGAAGTTTGGTAAATTTAGATGATCAAGCACCTGCAAGATTAACATCAAGCTGCAATCATGGAGCGTCCGAAAAAAGGTACTATGCAAAGCAGAACCACAAACTCGCAATTTTAGCACGATCAACACAAATTCCAAAACTCAGAATTTCACTTGCAAATGAACAAAAGCAACATAACAAATTTCATGTGAAAAAGGCTTAGCACAGATTAAAAAGAGGGAGAGCGGAAATCCCCAAAAATAGCCAAAAGAAAATGAAGACAAACATCACCACTTCTCGTACAAAATAAAAAGCGGTCAAGAGGCAACATACCATAACATCGACGCATTGACGGTAAAAATGTGAGAAATTTGTGCCTCGAGAGAAAACCATAAACCCACAAAATTCACCCTGGCGAAGCAATAAAAACGGCCGAAAAAATCCCACGGATCTGGAGAAACAGCAATGAAAAGTCGGAAGCAAGAGTAAGGAACCGACGGGATCGGTGGCGAAGAGGTCGAGCGACGCCGGGAAGCCGAAGGTGACGAGCGTCTGGTTGAGGTACTTGGCGCAGTGCTCGAGGTTCCCCGCGTCCGCGAACGCCCCGCCATCGCCGCCGCTGCAGCACAACCAGCCAACACCCCCCACACACCGGTCACCACAAACCCCATCAAGCAAAGCAACGACGACCCACCCCCGAACCCGACCGAGAAAACCCCAGCGTCCGGTCCAGGCGGCCGCTTCGCTCACCTCATGCCGACGGGCGGCGGCGGCGGCGGCGGCGGCGGCGGCTGCTGGTGCTGGTACTGATGCGGGTGCGACGAGGCCTGCATTGCAAGGAGGCGGTCAGGGCGGGGGAGAGGGGGCGGATCTGGGGGGACCGGGGGCTAGTGTTTTACCCGGAGATCGAAGCGCGACGAGGCGGACATGGGCGGGTGAGCGAGAGAGCGAGCGAGGCGGGGAGATCTGAAGAGAGGTGGGGGGCGAAGGCGATGCAGCGACCAGCGAGTACTCGTTTGAAATGGTTGCGAGGGGAGGGGAGGAGGAGGAGGCCGGCAACGGTGTGGTGGGGCCGCGGCGTCGGTGCCACGGAAAGGCAGGAGATGAGAGACCTGGGAAACGGCGCGGCGGGGTGGGCCCACTGGGCATTGACTCGGTGGGGCTGGGGTCACGTGACGCGTCGGCCTCCGCGATTTGTTTTCGGAGGGGTGTACACTGTACATTCATGCTTGTACTCCATTTTTTTATTCAAATTGGGGGGGCCGTTGTTTTTTACCATAAACAATTGGAACCCGTTACTGTGGAAAACGGGTCGATTTTTTTTTTTAAGAAATTCACTACGATCCTTCGTGTACATACCTCTAAACTATAAAATAATGTATTATGTCCCTTAAAACCAAAAAAATACAAATAACACCACGCTATGGTTTTGAGTGTGTTTTTTCCCATGTGCCGATTGAGGTGGCAATTTAGTCAAAAAAATAAAATGCAGTGGTCCTGAGTGTCATCCTATATTCTCTCTCATCCATCTCATCATCTCCCTAGTCTCTCTCTCACTTCTCTCTCCCGAGCCTCCTCCTCTCACGTCGCCCCTCCACGCACCGCCCCTCCCCTCCCGTACTGCCTCCTCCCCACGCTGCCGCTCCCCACGCCGCCTCCTCCCTGCGCCGCCTCCTCCTCACAGCGTCGCCGCCCTCCTCCCAGCCCTTCCCTGCACCGCGGCCCCTCCCTACGCCGCCCCTCCTAACCCTTCCCCGCGGCCTCCCTATCGCCACTAGATCCACCTCAACTTCCCCAATGGCAGGGGCGCCCCAGTTTCTCTAACGGCAGCAGCGTTACGGTCATCCTCAACCCCAATGGCGACAGCGTCCCGGTCCCTAACGGCGGCAGGATCCCGGTCCTCGTCAACCCCAATGGGTGGCGATGGCCTAGTTTCTCTAACGGAGGCAGCATCCCGGTCCTCCTTAACCCCAATGGTGGCGGCGTCCCGGTCTTCCCTCGGCTCATGGCAGTGACGGAAAGACCTGCGGCGGCTCGGTCTACCTCTTCCCTAACCGTGCGGTGGCGGTGAGGCGAAGGGGAGCGGCTAGAGGGGAGAGGTCGGAGGGGAGAGAGGCAGCTGGAGGGGAGAGGGAGGAGGAGGGGCGGCCAGAGGGGAGAGAGAGGACTGGAGAGGAAAGGAGAGAGGAGAGAGGGGAAAAGTAGGCTAGCTCACATGTGGGCCTATATGCTAACTTATATGCTTATTGGACTTCCATGTCACACGCCACATGGGCAAAATCACATGAAAACCACCTTTTTTCTAGGGGTGGAATACCTAGTTTTGTAGTTTAGCGGGGTATGCAGACAAAGGGCCATAGTTCAGGGTGAGATATAGACTTTTTTCATATTTTTTATCGAATATGGATTTGTATATGGATAGCGTCAGATACAAATTTGAATACGGATTTAGTCGGATACGGTTGCGAACCGGATTTGGATCGACCGCTTGCCTTCGCACCCATCGCCTGCCACGAGTCGCGACCCCCATCATCGGACAAAGGAGAGAGAGGAGGCCGTAGGGAAGAGAGATAAGAGAATAGTGGTAAATCTGTCTTTTTGCGTGTTTAGAAAATGAAACAGGAGATAAAGATATTTTTAAGAGGTCAAAATGGCAAAATAAATAGATCACGAATATTAAAAATGTATTTTAAAGTCTCCCACATGAAGGACTTGTTTGTTTCGGGTTAAATTAAATTAAATTAAATTAAAAATTGTTATTTTTATAACCCAAATAATATAATACTTTGTAGTTATTTTTGTGGGTTTTAAATTGATCTTTTTGAGTTCATTAAATAATTTTTTATAATTTTCTGAACTCTTTGATACGTTTTTTAAGAGTTGATAGTTTTCATATTAAAATTTTCAGTTTTGATATGTTTTTTAAGAGTTCATAATTTTTCATATTAAAATTTCCAGTTCAGCTTAGACAAGCAAGACCGAGAGCTATGGCAAGTGGCATTGCAAATTTCTCCTGTGGAAATACGGGAGAATTGGTTGTATGACACCTAGTTGATGTGCTTTTCAAAAACTAACACTCAGTTGATGTGTCTTTTGATGAATAACACCAGAAACACCTATTCCTTTTATTCAAGACATTTTGGCCATTTTCTTGACCTTTCCCTTTTTTCTTTTCTTTTCCACTCATTTGATAATGAAGTGACCAAATTGTCCCTACTGATGTTATTCCTAAGATCAGGTTCTATTCCATGTATGCTCCAAGTACTGATGTGCTCATCTTTGTGCCCTGAATCTGATGTCAGCTCCAGTCAGAATGTTTTTTTTAAATTATAAATACAAATTAGATTACAATTCAATTTCAGTATGAATACAAATTTTGCCATTGTCGTGAAACCTTGCCGGAGATGTCGCTAGCCGTTGGAGATATCTATCTCTAACTATAAGGAACCCTAACTATTCCCCTTTGGAGATATCTACTTGGCAAACCCTATATGGTGTGGTTCCACCAACTTGCTCCAGTAAAAAAAAAAGCTGGTGCAGTCAAGCCATTTCAGGCAGGGGTAATTTGGTCACTTCATGTCTCAAATGAGTGGAAAAGAAAAGGAAAAGAAAGGAAAAGCCAAAAATTTGCCAAAATATCTTCAATAAAAGGAATAGATGTGCCCGATGTTATTCACTAAAGGGCACATTAACTGAGTGTTAGTTTTTTTAGATACATCAACTGAGTGTCATACAACCAATTTTCTGGTGCTTATACCCAAGAAACCGAGCATATCAAGGCGGGAACGAGCGGATGATAGGGATGCAAGTGATGTGGTCCTACCACTAAGCCGCAAAAATACCTCATGTTAATACCAGCGAAAGCCTGCAAAATGGTAGCAGTTCAAGGTGGTTAGACCCACCAAGTCGTTGGGTCCCGTGGTCACTCCAACTTGCAGTAATTTATTTATCGAGAAAATTTTTTGGAAAAAGTGTCGATTTGGTCCCTTGACTATGTCCGTTGAACCACTTTGATCCCTGAATCTCAATACTGGACTTGTGAGGCTCCCCATGTAGCAAAACTAGATCAAATTGGTCATTTGACCAGGTCAGTAGATGGTTTTAGAGTTTTTTTTTCTTATGTGCCATTCATGTAGGTTTTTGCTAACTTGATGGCCATATGGCATCCATCTTATTGTCTTATCTCTTTTTTTTTTTCCTCTCAAATCTCTTTTTTTGAGAGAGACCGCGAGATAGGTTTTTGTAAGAGTACAGAGTTGAGGGGATTAATAATAAGGCAATGATGTGTCAGTCCATGTGCTAAAATTGCACATGTGGGTGCCTCGTTGGCAATAAAACAAAACCCTAATACCGTTGTTTTGACCGGTCAAAGGATCGGTCAAGTTCGGTGTGCCACATGAGGGAACAAGTCCGCTGTTAAGATTTATAAGGACCAAAATGATACAGTGAGCATAGTTAAGGGACCAAATCGTTACTTTTTCCAAAACTTTCCGTGGTCACAACTAGAGGTGGCCAAATGGGCCTATTCGGCCGAACCGAACTAGACCGGCCCGTACTGTTCACGACCGTGCTGACCCGGTTCGGGGAACCGAACCAAATTTGGGTCGGCCCGGTTCAGTTCGCATGGTAGCGGCCCGGTTCGGTTCAGTTCGGCCCGGTCGGTTTGCTACTATTACATATTTATTTAATTTAATATATGTGTTTTTATATATATTTTCTTTATTTTATAATGTATATTTATGAAATATAATTGTTTTTCTTAAATTTTTTAATAAAATAAATTGGCCGATAATAAACCGGGATGACCCGATTCGGTTCGGTTCACTGTGCAAACGGAACCTAGGCCGGGATCCCGGCCGGTTGGCCCGATTGAACTGGTTCGTGCAGTAACCGACCAACCGGACCCAAACCGAACCGAACCAGACTGGTCCGTTGGACAGGTCTGGTCACAACTCATAAGCATTGCACATGCTCTATCCAATTTCTTCGATCTCCATAGACCTGAATTGATTTTCCAATTCGGGGGTCCAGCTGGCTAAGGCATCGGGCGACATGGCCGCCTCCACACCTAGGTAGCACGCCGTCGCCGCCCCGGTCGCAAGGCCTCACCGGAGCAGCCACCTCCTCGCCAAGGCAGTCCGCCAGCTCCATCCTCCGCTAGCCATCGTTAAATGCAGTTTCTTCATCGCATACACCAAATCACATCATGTAGTTTCATAGATGCAGAGATGATTTTTCTTTCTTTCATTTTTTATTCCATCCATTTTTCATTGTTTTGCCATGTTCTTCGTAGTAGCCGTCCTCACACATAATCAGAAATTCTTCCTCTGATTGAAATTTTATTATTTGCCACTCTCAACATGTGTAGTTCGCTAATTATGCCACTACATGCGGGACCATATGTGTCTATAACAGTGAGGTAGAGTGACGTTTTTGCGAAGCTACTTGTTGAGAGTGGCAAACCAAATCTTTCTCCCTGATATGTAATTTGGAAATTTCTAATGTAACTTACTATTTTTTTTGTTTCTATTTTTAATATTTTCACCTTTTTGCTTAATTCTCAAAAGGCATGCATTTTCTCGTTCTATTTTAGTAACTACTATACCGTCTCTGAGCATACTGCATACGGGCCGTCACAACTTGATTAGCGATTGCTGATGTTGTCATTAGGGCTGGAACATGAGCTCGAGGCTCGTGAGCAACTTGGGCTCGGCTTGTTACAAAACGAGCTGGATCCGAGCTCCGTTTCCAGCTCGTGACTTTTACGAGCTGAGCCGAGCCTGAGTCCAGCTCGTTCATCAGTAGCTCGCGAGCTGAACAAGTGAATGCACGTCCAACACATCCCTAAGGTCTTGTTTGTTTCAGATTAAAGTTGAGTTGTGTTTTACTTAGTAAATTTGTGAACCCCTCGAAACACGTTTTAAAGAATTCAAAAAATTGTGAAAAAAATATTTTACAAAATTTAAGAGAAACTATTTAAAAACTCACAAAATGACTACAAAATACTACATCATTTGACTTATACAAAAATAACAAATTTTCATTTAATTTAATTTAATCTAAAACAGACAAGGCCTAAAGCCCACATGTCACTGTCAGCCCATTTAACAGCCTAGCCCAACATCCACTAACCCACCAGACCTGTCAACCTCACCGCCTCCCACTTCCCTGCCCCTCTCTCTTAGATCTCCCCAATGCAGTTGCAAGTCCTTGCAATTGATACCTAAGCATAGGAATGGAAGAAGGTTGGTAAATTTAGATAATCAAGCACCTGCAAGATTAACATCAAGCTGCAATCATGGAGCGTCCGAAAAAAGGTACTATGCAAAGCAGAACCACAAACTCGCAATTTTAGCATGATTAACACAAATTCCAAAACTCAGAATTTCACTTGCAAATGAACAAAAGCAACATAACAAATTTCATGTGAAAAAGGTTTTAAAAAAAATAGAGGGAGAGCGGAATCCCCAAAAATAGCCAAAAGAAAATGAAGACATACATCACCACTTCTCGTACAAAATAAAAAGCGCTCAAGAGGCAACATACCATAACATCGACGCATTGACGGTAAAAATGTGAGAAATTGTGCCTCGAGAGAAAACCATAAACCCACAAAATTCACCCTGGCGAAGCAATAAAAACGGCCGAAAAAATCCCACGGATCTGGAGAAACAGCAATGAAAAGTCGGAAGCAAGAGTAAGGAACCGACGGGATCGGTGGCGAAGAGGTCGAGCGACGCCGGGAAGCCGAAGGTGACGAGCGTCTGGTTGAGGTACTTGGCGCAGTGCTCGAGGTTCCCCGCGTCCGCGAACGCCCCGCCATCGCCGCCGCTGCAGCACAACCAGCCAACACCCCCCACACACCGGTCACCACAAACCCCATCAAGCAAAGCAACGACGACCCACCCCCGAACCCGACCGAGAAAACCCCAGCGTCCGGTCCAGGCGGCCGCTTCGCTCACCTCATGCCGACGGGCGGCGGCGGCGGCGGCGGTTGCTGGTGCTGGTGCGGGTGCGACGAGGCCTGCATTGCAAGGAGGCGGTCAGGGCCGAGGAGAGGGGGCGGATCTGGGGGGTGGTCGTATAACTTCCCCTCCCTCTCTTCCTTCCTTCTCTCCCCCTCCCCTCACTGATCTTGCAAGCCTGCTAGGATGCTGGTAGATCTAGGGGGTGCCTACGGACAAATGGAGCATTGTTTCGATGGATTCTTGGCAGCTTGGATTAGTTAGTCTTCTTGACTTGGTAGGTTGGTGGGGTGCTGTGATCCATGAGTGGGGAGGTGTTTTCATGGCGCTACCAAGATGAGCTGGTGACTTATCGGTAGCTCTTGCTCATGCTAGACCTATGTGGTTGATTCAGCTCCTTCAATGTGGCAAGCTTTAGCGTGAGGAGCTATAATAAGTCATTTTTTTTGCAAGGGATGTTATGGGAAGATTCATATGCCACCCTAAAGGTTAGTGTATCAACATTTGCCACTCTAGAGAATGTAATTCATAATATGCAACCACGAACAAATATATCTATTAATACTACGACATTTCTTCCTTTTAAGTGCAATTAACTTTTGCCCCTATCAGTTATGGAATGAAATCCTCTGCCGTTGCTCACCCACTGCTATGTTGGTCTTGGGCCCACATGGCTGTGGGTGTAACTGCACAGGTGCAGGTATAACTGCAACGGCAGAGGAGCTGATCCCGTTAGTTACAATACCTGATGACTGTGCTCGCTCGGTCTATTTTCCAATTTCCTGGTTCTCCCAATGACGTGCTACTGCCCTTCTTGCATTGAACTATCTTAGCCCATCATATGCTCCACAAGTAGTCTTCTGCTTCTGCTGCATACCATTTCAGTGATGCATATTATGCATTGAAACAAGCTAGTTCTCTTTAGGAGAAAAATTAAGATCAGGTTTTAAAACTCTCAATACTAGGCACTTGCCAACGTGATCTTACTGACCTCATTTTGAAGCAGGCAAGCATTGTTCAGGCGTTACACTGATGAGGAGAGCTAATCATGAATTTGAACTCGAATTTGCAAGCCTATACATGAGATAAATCAACGTCAAATTGCCCATTTAAACCTAGATTGCAGGCTACCAACTCTACCTGTCCCCTCATGAGCTGCCAATCGGAATCTTGTCCATTGTCGGGCTAATCAGGCATTAGAAAAACAATCGAGTGAGACAACGGGAAAATAGGCCAATCGGGTTGTCATTAGGCATTGCTAAGGGCAGGGGCAAAAAGTCATGTTGTGTAAGATAAAAGGGGACAGGGGTTAAAATGGGTTAATTACACCTAAAAGGTACAAATGGGAAATGGCATAGTATTAACTAGGATTTGTTTGCAGTGACGTATTACAAATTATGTTCTTTAGACTGGCAATCGTTGATATGCCAACCTTTAGAGTGACATCTCATCAATTTCCCCAGGTACCAATGGTAGCAATTAGCTGAAATTGAGTTGCTGAAAATACTTTTCATCTTATTGAAATCATTTTGAAGTTATTGGACTATAAGAACTGTTGTACGCCTACTAACTGTTCTTGTTACTCCTTTGCCTTTTCTTTTATCAAGTTGAACTTATTTGATCCATACCCGCAACAGCTATAGTACCATATAGTACCAAAATGTGTCTGAAATTGCCTCATAAATAAAATGGTAGGAGAAAAGAGTATTTATATTCACAGTTTTTTAATACAAAGAATAAACTAACAATGCATGTATAAAATGATACTAGTGATTTTGATGTGTCATCTGAATGCATTTTTTGAGGCAATTGTTAATGCCAAATCTCACACGCAACAACTAAACAATTCCTTTACCTTTGAAAGACACAAATCAGCATTTTTATTTTAAGCCTTTTGAGGGCCGAATTAACAGCCCAGGAAGCAACTGAAGACATAGCTCCTAGTCAAAATTTTAGTCTTGAATTGGACAAAGGCTAATATAGATTATGTCTTTTACATTCGCAAATGGATGGTCGTTCTTTCTAGTGATAGTGACTGTTGCGTTAGAATTTTTTAAGACATACATTGGTGACATTATTTCTGTTGTAGAGAGGTGCATGTTTGGTATCTCTGCCCTGATGAGTTGAATGATCACACACAATTGAAGATGTATGCGGAACTTATTTCTCCTTCGGAGAGAAAGAATGCTTTGTCTATGAATGGAGCAAGGTTGCAGAAAGGTGCTATATTGTCCCGTGCACTGTTGCGCACCACCCTCTCAAGATGTATGTAACATTACAATCACCTACCAACTAATGTCATGCATTTTAGGACCATTTGATAAAGTTTGTTGTTTGTCCTAATTATGACGACTTTTTTATTTGGGAAATGGACTGAAAATGATAGAATCATTTATGATTTAATTTGCATTGATTAGGGCCAAAAAGAGATAATTCTACCCATCGTTGGATTAGTGGTGATCTTATATTTACTTATATACTTGTAATTAATACAAAGGAGGAAATCCAGGACCCGGATGTCTTTGGAAGAGAAATAACTTGGCTATGCACATGAATTAAGGAGGTTACAAAACCAAGAGAAAGACGAGAAAATTATCATGCTAATCATACTGTAGATATTTCAGAAATTTGAAAGAAAAGTTTGTGAGAGTTTTATTACTTATAAACGTCGGAGAGAAAAGTGTCATGAATAAAGGCGAGCAAGCAAAAACATCAATAAGTTTGCATGCATGGCATATGTTTTGAAAAAAAAAGGATGCAAAAAATATTTGACCTGTATTTTGAAGGGAAGGGAGTGTTGCTTGATGCAATTATAAGTTTTAGACGCGGTAAATTATTTCGTGTGAACTTACATTATTTATGCATTCATATCCCATATGGAAACTATCATCCGATGCATATGCAATTTTTTAAATAATTTAATTATGAGATACATATAATAACTAGTGTTATTAAAACAAAAGAATGAGAACTATCAACAATTGAACCTGGCACATGCTAATGGGCAGGCTGCTCCATATTTGTGTTAGTCAAGAAATAAGCATGCATCCATGTGGCTATTTTTTTTTATATAACATTAAACATCTTATGGAATGATTTTACAAGATTACTGTTATGGTTACTGCTAATTTGTTTGGACTAGATTAGATACAGATTGCAAAGTTGATCCAAGATCATTTGAGTTTAAGAAGAATAAATTTGGCAAGCCTGAGGTAATAAGGTTAAGCTTTGCAGTGTTCCTGTTCCTGCAAAAGCTTTGTAATAACTATGCCTTTGATTGCTTTCCATGCTCTATCAGATATTGTGGCGATGTGATGATAGTAGTATGGAGTGGCCTTTGCACTTCAATATTTCACACACATCTTCTTTGATTGCCTGTGGCATTACCATGGAAACTGCTGTATGTTCCCTTTTCTTATGCTTACCAAGAATGAGAAATACAATGACCATGGTTTTATTGCTGTGGAAGTTATTCAGTTGATATTTTTGTTTTCTACTTTCTTAGATCGGCATAGACATTGAAGAGAAGGAACGAAAGACAGCCAAGAGTATTTTAACTCTAGCTCGCCGTTATTTCACCCCTTCTGAAGTTAAATATCTAGCTAAAATTTCTGATTCTGATGCTCAGAAAAAGGAGTTTATAAAACTATGGACTCTTAAGGTGAGCCTATCTTTGGTCCTCTACAAAATACAACCTCCCTATGCAATCAATACATATGTTGATTAACTATTCTTTAGAAATTAAGCTGTAGTATTATTTTCTAGTACTAGGCTAGAGTGTATCAACTGAGTCAAGTCACCTAATCTGATATGACCACCTAAAGCACCTCACAATTGATGTATACGGTGCAACCCATTTAAATGTTAAATTATTATTTTTGTAACTCCTTTTGTGAGCTGATGGATGGGATTTAGATGAATCAATTTGGAGATTTTTTATGAGTAAACCTTCAATTGATCATTGTGATGGATTTATCATGTTACTTTGAACTGGGTTCATCGAGGTAGTCCAATGACTCATGTGAAGAGTTAGCATGTAAGCACCAATGATGGTTTTGCACAATATATTTCCCCAATATCTAGTAATATTTTAGTTGTTTTGAAAATTTCACCACCTGTATTCATCATATGCAACATTTTGGCGCCATATGTAAAATTCATTGATATTATATTAAAAGTCATTGCTTACATGTATAATCTATCGATGTCTAATCTTTAGGAAGCATATGTAAAAGCCCTTGGAAGGGGATTTTCTGGTGCTCCTTTTAATAGGTTTTCAATCTTACTGGAAACAACTAACGGAGTTCAGATTTCTAAGGTATGCAGTTTTAACCTTTTCCCCATTCTTTTTACCTTTATCATATGTAATGTGAGAAGGAGAACTCTAGTTTTTTGTAACACCTGCTGATAGATGGCTCTTTTGGACCCCTAACATATGTTTTTGCCATACTTTCAGTTGATCTTATAAATATTTTATAAAGAAAGGTCTTCTATTTTATGTATGGTAGAACATAGTGGCTACGTTATTCCATTGTTACAGGTTCTCTGTAAATCATGATGTCCTATAGAAGCAATTGAATATTTTGATCTGTGTCTATTTCCATTGAACTTATCAGGCACCAAAAATAGTATGCAAGGATTCTAACTCCGGTTGTGATTTTCTGTCTGAGAATTGGCAATTTGCATTGGCAGAACTGAATAGCTCTCATTACATGGCAATTTGTATAGAGGAGGATTCAACAAATTCAGGTATGCACTTTGAATTTTCATCTTGAGCACATTCTGTTTTGCTATCTTCTTTCATCCTCCATTATCTGTTCCATGCTTGTTGTGAATTTGCAGGTTCTGAAAATGGACAAGTACCACTAGGTTTGAAAGTATGGAAAACCACCCCATTCGTAGAAGATACACTTGTTTCGGAAACAGAAGCTGTAAAACTTATTATTTGACCTTATCGGAGGATCCACTGTTGGCCATATGATTTCACCAGATGACAATTGATACAAGATTGGACGAAGTATAAAGAAAACTCTGATCTTTCTTCAAGCATTGATAAATCGATTCATGACATTGTGCAGTAACAAGGACATCGGAACATGCAAGAGCATATACTTCGGATTCAGACACTGTTTATTAGCTATTTAGCTGCCATTCTATCACACCAATCTGTTTCCAAAGGAATAAGCCATTATTTTTTTACCATGGCAGACTTGTTCTAACACTGATCAGTCTAAGATGATGCGCCTAACCTACAATCTGACAAGTAATTGAAAGCTATATGCTTTACTAGCAAGACCGACCTTGTTGTAAAGTTGAGTTTATTCCGGTTTTGAGATGTATGTCACTGTGATGTCTATAGAAAAAAACCGGAAACAGGAACGAGATGCTGTATTTTTTTCTACTTTGGAAATTTGGAAAGGAGGAAATGCTTCTCTTGTGCAAATAGCGCGTCATCGTGCTTTATATCGGTAAGCATTTAGAATTCATTCCTGATATCAATTGATGCATGGATATATTTCAGCATCATGAATGAATATTTTGTTCTCTTTGGTTTATATTCTTATCATAAAATTAATCACATTTACATAAAATTATGCTCACATTGAGTGGGAAAACAACGGAACCCGAAATAGCCAGCGACTGCGACTCTCGTTTTCAGCCCATTTTTCCTCGCTTTCAGCGTCGGCGTCAGCGCGAGCCGAGCGAGAGGGCTCTGGCCACGTGTCGGCTCCAGGTGGTTTCCGTCGTGGGGGGTGGAGGAAACCACTGGCTTTAGCCGTGTGGCGGAAGCCACGTATCCGCCTCCCCGCACGGCGGAAGCAGCGTCACGTGGCGGAAACGGAGCTCAGATCACGAATATAAATAGAATGTCGCATAGTTTTCCAATTTCCTTTTACATATATATTATTCAACCAATTTTTCCCCCGACCGGAGCCCCTTCCCTCGTCCTTGCTAGTGATGGATCTGGCAAAGAGCCAGCAAGGGAGTTGGGATAATTTCTTACTCTAATTCCTCCTCTATGATCTGCTCGAAGTATTTGTCAAGTGAAGTTGATGATCGAGTCGGCTTTGGTGCTTACTGTGAATCCAGGTGTATTTTGGTAACCAGTGCATCGAAAAGGCGAGAAAGGAGATTAAATTCGAAGCGAGATCGGATTACCGCCCACTTCTCGTTAATGCGCAGGCTGTGAAGAAGAACATTTTTGGGCACTCACTTCTCGTCAATGCTCAGTTCATCTTTCATGAGTGGCCCAAGGATGTCCTTGATCTAGGCCTTCACCCACTCCTTGTCTAGGACAGAACCGCTTGACTTGGGTTACTCAAGCAAATCGAAAACTGAGTTTAGAAGTTCCTTACCTTGCTCGCTCTGTCGGGTATGGTCGCTCAATCCTTGGAGCTCCTAAAACGAGTTCACTCGCTCTCGGAACGGACTGATGCGATTCACAAGAAGTCCTACACAACTACTCTCCCTGTCAGCCCATGCTTCCCTGTATCCTTCACTAGCCGTGCCCCCATGCGGTGACGAATCTGGCTCCTCTGCACCCTTCTGTAGGTGGAACCAGAATTGGGGCCACGATGACACCGAGTCGCGTGGCTGCATCAATGGGTATGCGTGCTCAAATCTAAAGCGCCGTGGGAAGTGGATTCCTCATATCAGCACGTCCTTCTTGTAGACAGGGCGGTAAAAGTAGAGGAAAAGGCCCACCGTTGGGGTCATGACCACACAGACCTTGCAAAGGTGATGAATATTGCCATTACCAAAAAGGCATTAGGGTGGAAGTTCGATCATCAGGCCGCAATCCAGCTGTGCGAGCACTTTCGTCGTGAATGACGATTCCTTCATCCTGAGCCCATTGATGGCATGTAGCTCTATGCATACCATCTCCTCTTTCGCTGGTGCGGACTCAGACTCATCACTGGGTAGGCATGCAGTAGGATCCCGCGTTGACATAGCCCAACGCGATGAACACCATCAAGCGAGCCTCCGTCATCCAGATCCAACTCTACTGAGTCATGGTTGCAGGCAAAGTGGTGGCTCGAGAGAGAAGAGAGAAACTGTGGAGTTTGCTGTGTCACTAGGAGTGAAGTGCGCGATGTGGAATTTCTGACTTAGGATCTATGGAGAGGTTCGTCGTCGCCAGCGCCAGGCTTTATAATCGGACAGGCGCAAGCTAGCCTAGCGCTGTTCAAAAACCCTAACGCTTGAGGGTACAAAAATCAAAACACTTGTTTGAATAGTAATTGTTTGTTTACTCAACTCCGGTCAAAGACTCTTTTTTGGCTTAGTACTTGGTGAGGCGTTGTTCTCCTTGAGAGCTCGATTTTAACTTGGTGCTATGTCTTAACGTTTGGATAGCTATAGACTTGGTCTATCCTAGCCACCGAGCTATTGATGATCGCATGGTCTACACGATCCAACTTGTTCCCTTTGTTGTGCCACGGCCAAGCTCGATGACTTCATTTTTGAGGTCATGTTATGCTGAGTGATTCAAAGTGCTTTCGGGTTCTTTATAATACTCTTAACTTTATGTTCACACACATGAAAAATTTACCATAAAATGAACTGCGTCCATATTTAGTTCATAGTGTTCATTACAAGAGCATGATTACAAAAGAGTCATGTCTTCAATCTCATTTTTTATCCCTTATTGCTGGGAAGGCTGGGGATGGTAGATATCCAAATCCACCTCCAAAGGGGACTTAGATACCTTACATCTCCAGAAAGGATACCCTTCCCATCAACTATGCTACCCTATCTTACATATGCAAGATATCCAAATCAATGTCCATTGGAGACTTGGATATCAAGCATCTCCAGCACCCTTTCCAACCTAATTTACTATCATATCCCTATTCGATGCAACTGTGCTTTTGGGTCCTGAACACGATGGTGCTACAGGAAAGGATCCTCATGGCCCCATCCACGGCTCCATCGTTGCCACCACCATAGGAGTAGCAGGATTCGGGCTCGGCCTCGTTGTCGGCCTCCCCGTCACCATCTTCATCTACCTATGTGGCCTCTTCCGCTGCAGCTTCGTTTGCCGTGACCTCCTCCGCTTCCACCGTGATTCCCATGGATTCCTCAACATAGGCCGTGTAACCCGTGTTGTCGTGGCCCCGCCGACTCCCACTGTGGCTTCGCCCTCCTCTATATCGAGCTCCTCGTTCAGGTGGGTCTTAATGGCCACATCTTTGGCCACTTGTTCCACTGCTTCTTCGGTGACAGTGATGTCTTCTGTCCAGGCCTAAGAAATGGCAGCGTCGTTCGCGATCTGCTCTCCTATGCTCGCAACACTGGTCCCTCTCCATGGCTGCATCGATGGTGTCGTCGTCATTGGAATATGAGGCGTGGGAGGAGATGGAGGAAGAAGAAAACATTGTGCTTTAAGGATCTGGATGAGCTCACACCAATCCTAAGTTCCTCAATTTATAGATTCGGCGTGATGACCTAGCTCCTATGCTCTTTTTTCACGCATGGACCATGTTCACATCACTTGGGAAACTTGCAAGGGGAGTGCAATCGACCTGCTCGGTTAAGTTTGCTTCCTGTGCAAAATGCTCACATTGTCACGACTTTCTGTCTTCCCGATGACGGACAAGTGTTGGTCTTTATACCGCAGTCAAATTGTCTTTGACTATGAGCTCGGATAAAGCATATCGCTTAAAATTCAAACACTCCTTAATGATTTTTGCCTTAAGGAGATTATTTATCTCACTCAAGCCTCGGGGACTAATTGTTGGTGATTGGATTACACATGCTGATGTCATCTAATCTCACCCAATGGGTCCAAAGTGTCCCCTGGCCTCAGGCTTCGGGAAGACCCAAGTCATCTCTCTGAAGGTGATTGAGCTTTGCTTACCCTAGCACAAGCCACCTATGGCCCAAGCCCCGAAGTTCCTAGTTGATTCCTAGCCCAAAACACTATCCGTCAAGAGCATCGACCTTGTTGGTTCTCACGGGCTATGGATATGGCAAGAATTGTGCACCGGTTGCATTATGCCACCTGGTCCATGCATATCTCTAAGTTCTTGCAGGTTTTGCTATCTATAGGATCAACGTGCTTCCCAAGACAACACTACGTCAATATGGAAGGACTTAAGGCGTCTTGTATATCAAGTTCGGCTCGTATTTGGTATGGACTACACCGACTTAGGATCTATTAACCGGCACGTAGACACTATATATATCCTATGTATTGATCCTTATAAACATCCATACAATTCAATCTCATATCATTGATCCAACACAACCATACGTACGTGCAATTCTTGGTGAGATCTGTCCTCATATAGTAGAAGCAACACCAAGTACAGTCTTAATCTTAACATCTTTCTGCGAGCCCGAATCAAGATCCCCCTTGTACTCATACTCCATATCAGTTAAGAAAAGTTGGGCATAAAGTTAATTACTTCTTCCGTGATGGGCCTATATTATCGTTGATGAGAAACACTACTATAACTAGGATTATGAGCAGTTTTAATATATTCTTCGAAAGCAGAAGAATCATCAAATCCTAAAGGTAAATATTCAGAAGTAATTAGTGGACACAATGCCTCCCTAGCTACCTCGGGATTATACTCCCAGTTACTTACCGAATCATCAGAGTTGTAGCTCAACTGTTGTTGTCTCATTTGAACACCTTTCTTCTCCTTACACGTTGCAACGTGCCTCTTCAGATGTCCCGCACCCGAGCCCGTCGTCGACGATAACTTCTGTCCACAAAATTTACATTTAGCCTCAACTCCTCGTAGTCGTTCCACACATCCGATCGGTTCAGTCTAGCCCACTTTGTTCCGACGGTATCGAAGCCGGAAGCACAAGTTGAACCGGATCCTCAGTTACTTGAGTTTCCATTTCTTCAATCGGCTCCGGTACACTTTGACCGCTTGGTTTATAGTCCTCCGGTCTTAATCCGAACTGGCTAAGGTGAAATCCGTCGTACGGAGATCTTCCATCAGCCATTTTCGAAAAGCTGTCTACACATGAAATAACAAAATAACAATTAATTTAGAATCATAATACACAAATCATTTATATATAGCAAAAAAAAATGAAAATATAACAACAGGATTACACCAACAAATCTGAAAGTTTGAAATATGTTTTTAAAACATTTCTAACTTTCTCAAATTTGCAAATAGCAACGCTTTTCTAGCTCACAAATCATAAATCCGCAATGCATAGAAGAGACTTAAGAGAGAATGGGGTTGGAAGTGTGGATGACTGATGAGGGGGTGGGTACCTGTTTATAGGAAGAAATTGAGATTTTTGGGTTTTTTTGCTATTCTTTTTGGATTTTTAAAGGTTCAAACGGCTATAAACGACTACATCCACAACGGATATAAAAAAGCGAACCGAACGAATTGGCCTGCCCGGTTCGCTGCAACATGCCACGCCTAGCCGTTGCCACGCGCGGGGCCTCAACCGAGTAGCCGCCCGGTGCCGGCACGTGCTGCGCACGGATTGGCCACAACGAGCGTTGGGCAGGAAACGGTGTGGGCATTGGCGTGCGGTGCATAGAGATGGGGCCAGTGGGACGCATGTCCTCGCCGTGTTGGCCGGGACAGGCGGTCGCCGGCCGGCGCGATCGCGGGAATCTACGCCGCAGAGGTGGGCCTACGGGAGGACGCGTGGCGGGGCCGCAGCAGCGTAGCGGGCGACCGGGGTGCACATGGCGAGCGAGAGGAAAATTTAAATTTTAATCGGACCAAACGAATCGAACCGAGCCAACACGGTTCGCACGCGAATCAAACCGTGCCGAGTGCCGACCCGACGGGCCGCGGCTCAGACCCAGACACGGTTCGATGCACCCAACCGAGCCGACCCGGTGCACATTGCTGGACCATCCGGTTTGGTCCATATAACCAGCTCCACGGTAAGTAAATCGGAAACAAGTAAAAAAGAACCAGGAGTGCCGTCCATGAGCAATTTTTATAAAAATCGCGATGCCATGGTAATATGCGAACATGGGCAATAAGTTTTTTTTTTTTTTGTGTCGCCGAGATATCCGACTGAAACGCCGGAACACACTTCCGTGATTGGACAGCGCGTTTTTGAGGCGAGGAGGTTGCTGGTCGGCAGCAGGCGGTTGCTCCGGCCTGGCCCGGCTCGTAGGATTGTAGGGGCGGCAGCTAGGTGCTCATGCCGGCCTAGGGGCCTACCAAGCCGCATCAGCCGACGCGTGTCCGCCACTGACGGTCCCGGTGGACCCGTCGCCGGTCAACGATAGCGGCTCCGTTTGACCACTACTGATGCTAAACAATAGTAGTACTAATCGTTCTTTAAGGCCTAATCTCTGCGCTTACCCTGAGTGGAGCCGAGTTAATTACTTAGCGCAGCTAATGGCGTTCCTTCCCGGTTAAGAGGGTTCACGGAATGGGCTGCTTGGATCGATTTTTTTTTTTTTTGTTTCTAATTTCGGAGAGCTTTCTAGAAGCAGTTGCGTTCTGCTGTTTGCCGGCAAAACGTGCTAATGGACCAACAGTTATAGAATCATTCCCAACAGTTACTCTATGGACTTGTTTGTTTCAGATTAAATTAAATTAAATGAAATAAAAATTTGTTATTTTTGTATAAGCCAAATGATGTAATGTTTTGTAGTCATTCTTGTGGGGTTTTAAATAGTACTTCTTAAAGTTTGTAAAATATTTTTTTCATAATTTTTTGAACGGCATGGTTTGTGTCTTCATGGCTGGAACGGAATAAAGATGATTAAGGAATTTCGGTAGAGCCGGGCCAGAGGAAGGAGATTGATAGTTTTCATGATGAAGACGACAAGATGTATGTTTGTATACACACTTGGTCTTGCACCCATAAAAGGATATCTTCATGATTAAGTCAAAAATCTGCTCTCACAAGTCATTACTTTTCGTCTACTTTCACCATGTTAGGTCTAGTTTAACATAGTTTTGATGTATTTCTGGTCTCGATGATCTTGTTACGCATCGCCTTTTCAATCAGTTGATGGTACACCCCAAGTAATTAAGGTTGTCTTCATTAAGTTCAGTCATCTTATTTGGTTTCACTTTCTATTGATTAGTCGAGTTAGATTTAATCTTTAGATCATTTATCCTTCGTTCTATTTGCTAGTTGATCTTATCAGTTAGATTATAGTATGCTTAGCTTTCTCTGTGCTGCGTAATTGAATTTATTGGTTTTGTAGTTCATTGTTTACCTTTCTTTTTTTTTTGTTGTTTTATTGATTTTATTGGCTTAGTAGTAGATTATCTACCCTTGCTCTGTTTATCAAGTTGATTGTATCAACTTGATAGTAGATTTATCTTTTGAGCCTATTAGTTTAGTTCATTTATAAACTAATACTTTAATTATCCTTTTATCCTTGTCAGAATTTATTTCCTTTGTGTTTTATGTTCGAGATTTTATGGATCTAATTGGCTATTGAGAGTTGGTTACGTATTTTCTTGCCAATTGCAAGATCAAATCGGTTTGCACACCTAAAATCCGATTGTGGTACTGATGGGGGCTCTAAATCCTAAGCTCCACAGTGTGTTTGACCGCTTTAGTTTTCGGTGTGAACACATTTTTATTCTTGTCGTTGTTATTATCCATGATATCTCAACTCCAAGCTATTCCACAAATATAATAATAACTATGGGGGATCGAATGTCCCATTCTAGAAAAAAAAATTAGACGCTTACTCCGAACATGACATAGTACTTTTAAAACATGGATGGTGTACTATTGAAACATGGATAATATATTGTTGAAACATAGACAAGCAAAACATTGTGAAGCATAACGAAAAGAACACGTGAAACACCATGTACCATGGTTATTAAAAACAGTTTTTACCCTATACAACAAAGATGCTTCACAAGATACAACACAAACCCAAATGTTTTATATGTGCATATGTGATGTTTGATGATGAAAATAAGGATGTATTTTCTCTTGTTCGTCTTCTTTTCTAAATCCAACGAGCTCTCACATCGTGTTCGTCAGATTCAACAACCAAACTTGAAGAAGAACAACGCTCCTCGTCGTCTCTTATCCAAAAGAGAGGGGGGGGGGGGGGGGGGGCGGGGAACAGAGGATGAGGGATCGAAAGATAGGGGCATAAAGAGGGGGTGGCACTTGCGCGGGCGGCCAACGAGCAACCGCAACACTGCCTAGCTCCATGCTCTATTCTTCCATCACGCAAGTGAACACCTCGCTTGTTTGCTTCTCAGGTTAAGGATGAGAAGACTGGCTTGAGCGTCGGAAAGGATGAGAAAAATGAACATGTTTTGTTTTTGTCACTCGGTAATGAAAAAAAAAAGGGTTCAACGTGTCCAATGCTTGCCAGACACATGAAACGAAGTAACTCCCAGACTTTTGGCTATTTCGTTAAAAAAAAAAAACTACTCTTGCCTATGGTACTTAAACGGATAGCGTGTGTTGGAAATGTAGTGGTGCTATACGCTTAACGCAAATACGCAACACAAAATAGTTTTCGAAGGTTGAGCTGAATTTCCTAAAATTATACTTTAGGGCTGTTCGAAAAAAAAACCGTTTCACTTGATATGACTCGTGTTTACGAGCGTTCAGAAGTTGTGTCAAGATTTTGAGAAATATGGTTAAGTTGGTTCCGTTCTTTACTGCTTAACGGCTTGCTTGATGACTTATCTATATTTTAAAGACATATGCTTTGAGTTTTTTTAGTCTGTTTTTTTTGCTGTCCCCAATGTGGTTACTAACGTTTTAAAAAGTAAGTCAAATGAAATGAATCCAAATTTCGAGACTATCTGGAGAAGCTCTCGAAATTCAGTTATTTAACTGTTTAGCCATTTAGATAGAAAAATGAAAAACATTAGTTTAGCTTTTACAGAAGGGCTACCAAAATTGTTGTGTTGTTGTGAAGCGGTAATATCAGACACACTTTCAGGTGACTATATAACCGTAATTAGCTAGAATAGCATCAAAAACAAAATAAGTCATGTAGTGTTTTAATAATTGTTTTTTATCCTTTAATGAAGAAGATTAAAAAATCAATACACCTTTAATGGATTTTAATGAATATATATGTTCACAGATGTAAATATAGAAGTTCATAAATATAAATATTGAATTAGGTGGACAAAAATAGCCAACTAATGTAATGATCAATATTAACAGCTCCTAGAGCCACCGTTAAACAACAAATGGTGGTGACGCCGTGTTCTTAGTGCTTGTATGGGTTTTTACTTTTATTTTCTCCTACTAATAAATGAAAGAGTACGACAGTTCTCTTGTCCCTCTTCTTTTTTTTTAAAAAAAAATAGCTCAAAATAATCACTCAATACCATATGCTAAGATCAGTAGTTTACAATGGTTTTGGTCACATACATTTTTGCCTTTAGGGCATCCCCAAGAAGCTCTCTATCTCACACCTTAAAATACTATTTATGCCACTATTCATTAGACATGAATAGTATTTTAAAAGGTTGTATAGAGGCGTCCTATCCCATACCTTAAAATACTATTTATGTCACTATTCATGAGACATAAATAGTGTCTTAAGAGATGGTATAGAGGGGTTGTTGATGATGCTCTTACAGACATGTGGTCATTACAATGAAAGATTTGAGATCATTCTAAGCATCATTGAAATAAAGTTTCATTAAAGAAAAAATAATCTTCTTTTAAGAATTTATTTATTTTTTTGACACCAGGCAGGCATTATTATCTTCTAAATGCAAAGCTTGTCCTGAAGGGATGATACCGAGATGTGAAAATATCTGTTGGGCATGTGCAGGAAAACACACGTGCCACCCCCAAGAGCTGGTAGTGGCGCCTGACCTCCCATCGTGGCGTCCTGTGGACCGTCTGATGCTGCAGGCACGTGAATATATAGGGTGACGTGTCAGGATCCTGTCACACTGTGTACTACGTATCAGCGACTCGCGAGTGAGGACAAGCTGGGTGATTTGATATCAAGTGTCTCTTGAAATGAATCGTAATAAGTCCATCCAAATAGTGTGAAATATTTTTTTTTATAGATAATGGCTAAATTCTTTTTGACTGATATCTAGCTAGCCTGAACATCATGCTGCATTTTGAAGTTGCAAAAATCCTATCCACGTGTAAGAACATAGCGCCAAATGCCATTTTTTTTAATAGGTGGCATTAGTAACTTTGATGAGCAATCTTTTGATTGATGATGTATTTGTAAAAGTTAATTAGCATATTAAAATTATTGATTTATTTATTGTGTAAAATGTTTCTTTAACCTTATATTTTTCAAGTTTGAACCTTAAAAGGACGCAGAATGTCTACGGTGCTAAGTATTTGAAAACGACGGGGAGTTAAAAATCGACAACATTAAGGTTAACGGTAGATTTTTTTACCATAAAAATCTTAGAAAACTTATGTGCACATGATGCAATTTCCTTGAACCAATTCTTGTATAAGTGGTAAGTAGCATCACATTAGCATGCACAATGGTTGAATCATCTCTCCAACTGCTATACCAGCTCCGTTCACCTTAACTCTGAACGTGTGTACTCAATGATCTTCCCACAACCATTGTCTATCATCCTTCGACAAATCCGCAGGTAAAATAACAATGTCATCACTTTGCTGCACAACCAACCATCTCCCACCGATGAGTTTTGACTTCCATGGCCTCTCTCTAATCTTGATGAGTATGAGGGAACTTGAATCCTTATTCTAACTATAATGATGACAGAGCTTTGGTGATAACAAGAGAAGAAGCAGCAGCAGGGAAGAGAGGGGAAGTAGTGGCCGCCAGGGAGATGATCGAGGAGAGGGGAAACACGAATCTTGAAGTAATCCAACGACTAGAAGTTCGATCGATCTCAATGCATAATTTCGATCAATTGATCAACTTGAAATCTGTTTATGGAAAAAATAAAAAACTCTCTCTGTTCTTTTTTTGTTTGACGGCTTTAACTTTTGACACAACTTTGACCATTCGTCTTGTTCAAAAAATATGTAAATATCATTTATTTTGTTGTGATTTGCTTTGTCAATAAATGTATATAAAACATTACTTATTTTTTTGCATGCCTATATTAAATTTTTAAATAAGACGAATAGTTAAAAACGTGTTCAAAAGTCGGAGTAGTTATTAAACATTAAAAAAACCGGAGAAGCAGTAAATATGTAATTAACACCACGCTTGTCTTGTCCCATAGGAGATGGCTGGCTGGCTGGACAAGTGCGGCCGGCAGCAGCCAGGCACAAGCGACATGAGCCCCCGAAAGCCGCCGGAAGAAAATCCCAGCGGGCAGCGCTCGGAAGAACCGGGATAAAAACCCCGGCGGATCACCCACGCACGCACGCATCGCACGTACTACAAAACAGAGCGGCCGCCCGCCGCACTCCGCAGCGACGGAGCCACCGCCGGTGAGAGAGAAGGGGGAGAGGGAGGGTAGCGTGGCGCGGAAGAGGGGCCGGCGATGGCGTGGTGGCGGAAGAAGGTCGTCTTCCCGGCACGCCGGGCGTGGGCCGCCGTCTCCGGCCGCCGCCGCGCGCGCAAGCCCGGTCAGTTTCTTCTTCTTCTTCTTCTTCTTCTTCTTCTTCTTCCAGTCGGTCCCCTTCCTTTGCCCCCAAGCTGAACTGATCCTGATAGAGCTGCCATGCTGGCCCGTTGCTGTACCGTAATCTCTATGCAAGCATATCTTGCCTAGGATGATCAATCACAGTCCGTGCTGAGAGTTGGATTTTCTTGAATTTTTGTTGGGGGGTTTCGGGGAGAGAGAACCGGGGCTCTTGAGCTCTTCCTCCGTGCCTATGTATCTTCTTCTTCCACCGTCCACCCTTGATTCTTGGCGAAAGAGAGCTATATTTTTGTACCCCCTTTTTCTTCTCTCTCCCCTTTCTTGACGAACCAATGAAACTTCGCTTCTTGGTACTTCTTGCTGCATAGAGCTGATGCCTGGATGCAAGAACCGAGGAGAATGGTGTCACCGTGACGCGCCGCTATCGCCGCCTCTTCCCCGTCGCCGACACCACCCCAGCCAGGGCTCCCTGCGCCGAAGCCGCGCCACCGCCGCGCTACTGCCTCGTTGACGCACTTCTTCGGAGGTACGTGAAACCCCTTCGCGCCATTTTTTTAAATTAATGTAGCTTAGTCTCGATAGTCCAACACCGTCGAAAATGTAATTAGATATGCCATTAGCAGAATTAATTAATTATTTATGAAATTTATAATAATAATAATAAAAATAGGTAAATTAGAAATAGGTAAGTTAGGGTTTATGTGATGTTAGTAATTTATTATAATAATGTTTGTATTATATTTTAGTGATAATGTTACTTTTTGATAATGTTAGAATTTTAATAATGTATGTTATTTAAATTGTTTGTGTATGTTATGTTAGAAACGCATGTCACCTAGCCGTACGTCACCCTTTCGGGAACAGCACAACGCGTAAGGAAATTAGAACGGTGATTCGTTCGTTTCCATTACGGGTTGTGTAAAATGTTTCCGAATTGTCCAGTGGACAACCTGTTTGTGGCGTCCCGGTGGACAGCCTGTTTGTACCGTCCTAGTGGACAGACTGCGAATGGCCGTTTGAGCATGTCTCGTTGTGATGCCAATGGGTTAGAGGCAAAATTTAGACGGTATGACCCTGTAGTTTTCCTGTGCATAACATAAGTGCTATTTAGCGGAATTTCGGCTCTGTAGCCATCGTTGCACTAGGAGAACTGTAGGGTTATGCTGCCGAAATTTTGTCTCGTTCCCTTTCGTCTTCACAACGAGATATGCCCAAGCAATCTTTCGTGGGTGGGTTTAGAAGCCTTCCTATGTCTATTGAAAAACCCTAACTTGTAGTTTATTATGTTAAGAGCGATGGAAGAAGATAGGAGGTGGATGTACGTTGGATGGAGAGCGAACGGACAACACTTAGATGAATGGTATGAGAAGGCTAATGCATTCGTGGAAAGTGCTTTGCAGGCGACCCCTAACCTTGACGCCGCGTATGTACATTGCCCATGTACGGAGTGTGGGAATTGTAGAAAGAGAACGCGCTATGACATGGGAATACATTTGTGCAAGAATGGGTTCAAGGTCGGCTATCATCGTTGGGTTTATCACGGTGAGAGTGCTCTTGCGCGCCTCCCGTTCCGGACGAAGGATTCGATGAAATTGATCGGATGCAAGACATGATGGATGACTTCGGCCATGATTTTGATGATGAGGAGGCAACAACCTCTTTGACCAAATTCTTAACCCTTCTGGAATCCTCTAAGTAGCCGTTGCACGATCGAACAACCGTAACCCTATTGTCTATGGTTACACGGATGATGGCTGTGAAATGAAAATACAACTTCTCCATCAATTGTTTCGATGAGTTGTTGGGGTGCTTAGGCGATGCCCTATCAGAAGGACACAAGATGACCTTTAGCTGGTACGAGTGTAGGAAATTACTTGCTGGTCTGGGAATGCCGTACGAGAAGATAGATTATTGTCCTAAGCATTGCATGCTGTACAATAAGGGTGATGCTGCCAAGAGTGTTTGTGATTATTGTGGGGAGTCTAGATTTGTTGAGACTGTCGACGGTAATGGAGAAAAGAAACAAATGAAGGTGGCGAGAAAAGTATTGCGGTACTTTCCGTTAAAGAAATGACTGCAACGGTGTTTCATGACAGAGGAGACCGCACAATAGATGAGGTGGCATAAGGAGGGTAAATGTGCAAAACCCGGCGTGATAGTTCATCCGGCCGATGGAGAAGCATGGCAACACTTTGATAAGGTGTATCTGGAGTTCGCAGTTGATCCAAGAAACGTGCGCCTCGCATTGGCCACCGATGGGTTCATGCCTTTTAATATGATGGCTGTCTCGTACTCATGGCATGGTTTTGGAAACAAGCTGCTATTGATGCTAGCTTAAATAATGATCTCCGTCAAATGTCACGTGGATATATAAGATCTGTGAAAGTTCATAACCGTTACGATATAAATGCTTTTCGATTTCGATCATCTACATATGAGCGATCAAAACCTGATTTGCGATCGGTAAATAACGTTGTCTTATGCCAGGGAGAGGATGGGGTTGACTATTACGGCATCATTGAAGAGATAGTCGAACTTGTATTCAAAGGTAGTAAAGAGCTCTCAGTAGTTCTATTTCGTTGTCTTTGGTTTGACCCATATGATGGTGTCCGGCGTAAACATGACATTGGTCTAGTGGAGGTCAAGCACATTTCCAAGCTCAAAGGATATGATCCATTCATTCTCGCTAACCAAGCAGAACAGGTGTATTATCTGCACTATCCATACCAAAAACAGTGAAAGGCAGTGTTAAGGAAGATTTGAAGTCGTGGTGGGTTGTGTACAAGGTCCGCCGTTCAAGGAGATTATTAGATCCAACGACTGACGATTACGAGGACCCAACACGGGATCACCGACTTAACGCCGCAATGATAGTCGATATTGGGTCGGGGCTTGATGAACTACAGTGAAAGAGGGTCCTATGGCCTAGAGGGGGGTGAATAGGCAATTTTAAACTTTTTGGTTATTCTTGATTAAGCATCATGTTAAGAGTGACCCAATCCTTGTTTCGATGATCAAGAGAGCGAAAGTGATAAAGCAAGTGACTAGGAAACTAAGACATGGCATCACAATTGATTACAAGCATTGTAAGGGAAGTAAGTGTGGAAATTAAATGAGAGAGAGAGGGACACGATATTTGTTTCACTGAAGTTCGTAGTCGCAACTCCTACTCTCCGTTGAGGCTACCCCTTGTGCATAAGGACCGGCTTGCTCTCGAGCCTATCGCCTCACTTACTTTCCGATAGTCGTTCCGCCACTCCGGCGAGGTGGACTCCGTCACCCGTACACCGACTTAAGAGTAGCCACACGCTAAGGCCTACTCCCAAGCCCACGCAAAGAAGCAAGCCACAAGTCTTGTATTTATAGCCCCTAGAGCAAAACTAGCCGTTGCCGTTAGCCTTTATCGGACGCCGTCCGTCGGGCATCGGACACTGTCCGACAGAGGTTACTGCTCACTGAATTTCAGCTCATCGGACGCCGTCTGGTGAGAACCGAACGCCGTCCGACAGAGTGTATTATTCACTGGATTTGCTGATCGGATGCCGTCCGGCTGCTTCCAGACGCCGTCTGAAGAGATTAATTTTCTGATATAAGTGCTAGAAGGTGTGGGAGAGTTGAGGTGGGTTTCTTTCTCTCTAGAAATCTCACAAGAATATTTTTAGGTGTTTTTGGAAGTGGTGGACTAAGGAAACCGAATTTCGAAAAGTAGCAAAGATCCGGCATGATCCAAGAGATTCAAACCCCTTTTGAAATCCGACAAAAACAGAAATTAAAAACCTAACTACTCCTAATCTATACATGATCTCATCTCTCGCCCGGTCACGCACTTAGAACCTTGGAGCAGCTCACAAATTTGTCGAGACTTCAAGTTAGAGTTCCGCGAGAAGCCGAGTCTTTGCTAGGGTTCCGAGAAATCCAAATACCCCCTAGCACTTAATATTGAATATTCTTAACATCAATGCCACTAATAAAAATTAGGGCTCAACAATGCTCACAATCTCCCCCTTTGTGGCTCTTGATGGCAACCCAAGAGAGAATTAATATTTTGAGCTGCAAAAGGGGTTAGTGCAAAGCAAGTATACGAGCAATTGCAAACTAAAAGTAACCACAACTCGACCACAAAGATGTGCATACGACTGAAGCTCCCCCTAAATTCATGCACAAACTGAAAGCACAAACCAAAAAGGTTTAAATTTCATAAAGCAAGGTACCAGTATCAACAAAGAGTATCGAGGCAAATTAATAATATTACACGAAAGCAGAGATGACCTCGATCACTACTAACTAAAGGTAAGGCACACTAGACCCCTTGCTAAACTCTCTGCCTTCTCCCCCTTTGTCACCAAGTGACACAAAAGGAAAAAGCTCCTAATCTTGCTGGTCTTGATCAACGTCGTCGCCGCCATCATCTCCGTGGCCACTAGAAGAAGAACCCTGACCTCTGCGACACATGTACATAGATAGATGTGCTACAAAGGGTATGGACCGAGGTGAAAATTGATCATCAAAGTGCTGGGTTGGGTGAGGAGTTGGCAAAGAGAAGTTAAGATGGCGACAGATCTCTCCACCAGTAAACGAAATCTTACCAGGAGGAGGGTGCTGTTGAGCTGAGGGAGCAAAAGCTGGAGCACCTGGAGGAGAAAAAGGCTGTGGTGGTGGCACAAAAGCAGGAGCAGGCCCTGGAGGAGGATACACCCATGGGTGAACCGGTGGCGGGTAGGCAGGTGGGCGAGGAAACACCTGGTGCTGCTAGTAGGCCTGGTAGTTGTCGTGAGCGTGAGAATACCAAGAATATGGGTTAGCCCCTTCTGGCACTGGCATAAACATGGCACCCATATACTGTAAAGCAGACTTGAATTCTCCAAACTCATCAGTCAAATAAGTCTGCTGCCCTGCTAATTCGGTCATTTCCCTGCGAGTGGCTGCAAGCTCTTCTTTGACTTCAGTGCGAAGGCTTCTCATCTCACCCAACATACCTTTGAATGTCCTAACTATTTTTTTGACTTCGTCGATTTAAATTAATTAGATTTGTCCTAACTTTATTACAAATGTGCAGCAACATGTCTACGGTAGATATCAACGAGAGACACCAGCCTAGTACTGCACTTGGCACTCTGACGAGGCAGTACTACCCTGGGATGATCACCTTGGATGGGACAACGAGGCCGGCGTACAGCTGGGACGATTACAGGCTAGCCCCGCATGGGGATAGCAATGCCGCAGATCAGGTCATCCACGAGTTATGGGTATGTTACAAAATAACTTTCACATTCATTTGTTCTGACTACTAACTATATTTGTTATTATAACCCACTGCAGCTCAGATTCGTTCCGCAAGAGGGTCTTCAGCAATCAGACTTTGCTCCTGTCATCGACAAGATGACAAAGCAGAGGGTTCAGGACATGATGTCCAATGCATGTGTCACGGCCGTACAAGAGTACCATAGGTCAGTAACCATTACAAACAATAATTTCAAGTTACATATGTTTGTTATCTTATTACTTTTTTGCAGAAGACAGGAGCAGCAAAACCTCACATCCCAGTCGGTTCGCCAGTTGTACTTGTCGACCGACCAGTACAGCCAGGTGCGGCCGGAGTGGTGTCAGGAGGACGCTTGGGAGGCTATTGGGAGAAAGTGGGACAACCCCGAGTGGAAGGAGTAATCTGAGAAGGCCAAGAAGAATAGGGACGTTAAGGACTACAAGTCTAACACCGGAAGGTGGTCGATTGCACATCTGGGGAAGAAACTGCTAAATGTCATTTTTTTTCATTCTTATTTACTTCAGATTTTACTACTAACACGCCTTTTGGTCATATTGCAATTTAGTTGACGAAGACGGGGGTTAGACCGAGTCCGATGAACGTGTGAAAGCAGGCCCACACGAAAAAGCCACCTGGTGGAGAACCCACCTTGGATCCACATGCATATCTCTCCGTTTGGTAAGTGTCGTCAATATTGTTCAACACCACTTCCTTATATTCATTCTTATTTATAATTTTAACTACGACAACGACATGCAGGTGCGTTACAAGGACGCTTATAGAGAGGAGCGTGGGGAGGAGAGCAATCCAGAGACGTTCGTCACTGGGGTAACGCGTTCGCACAACTGCATTTCATTTTAATAGATGAATATCTTGTCAAGTGTACTAATGAACTCAAATTTATGTGTAGGCCGGTCCAAGCGGTCACGCGGGGCTTGCAGGCAGCTCCTCGAGCCAAGTGGGAATAGTGGCCCCTACATAGGTGGCCTAGCCGTCTACTGTAGCCACCTAGCCCCTCCAGGTACCTATGTTGGCCAAGGCGGCTACGCTGGACAGACGGCACCACCACCGGGTACCTACGGGACCCAGCCGAAACGTCCTTGGTTCTGTGATCCAGCGGTAAGTCACTTGTGCCAAATCAATACACTGTCGCATAGTATATATATGTCAAATGTCTAATTAAAAAATCTTGTAGGGTTCGGGTTCTGCTATGTCGACGCCTCCTTCCTACGTGCCACATACTCAGGACGATGCGCATCAAGGCGAGGACGCCTCCGGGAACATGGCCGCCAACCTCGCGGAGCAGCTCTTCGGCAGTCCGCCACCGCAGCAGTAATTTCCCGATGTGTGGTGATGTGTAAATATTGTGCTTGTGATGAATATTGTGCTTGTGATGTTGATATTGTTGGAGAAATGATGTTAATGTGTTATATTGGTTTCGCCGGATATATATATTTGTATCTATGAGATTGTGGGATATTTCAATGTGCGGATTTTTTGGATGTGCAGGTTGCAACAGCGGCTGCTGCTGGGTGCAGGCGCAGTTGCAAAATTACGGTGTTTTTCATAATTTATAAATTTTTTTTTGCTGATATACAATTATTCTCGACGGCTATAACATGGCCATCAAGAAAGCTATCCATGGGCCCACCTGCCAGCGCAGGCCAGGGCCGGGTCCAGCTGGAGGCAGACTAAACAATCTCGACGGCTGGGAGCCGTCGTGAGTAGTCAATTGGGCTGGGCCAGTGTACCGCTCGGCCTGTCAAGGATCTTTCTCGACGGCTCGTAGCCATCAAGAATAGTGGTGCCATAGGTCGCGCCTGGTTTTCGATTTGTTTATGACGGCTGGTCCGTAGCCGTCGAGATAGCTACTATCGACAGCCAGGCCGTTGAGATAGGTCACCTCTCTCGACCACTCTATCTCGACGACCAAATCTCGACGGCCGACCGTCGAGATTTATCTGTCTCGACGGTTTCTGTACTTTTCTCGTTGGCTTTGGCCGTCGAGATTTTCCGCGATCCGTGTGGTGCATATGGCCATCACAATGAAAGATTTGAGATGATTCTAAGCATCATTGAAATAAAATTTCATTAAAGAAAAAATAATCTTCTTTTAAGAATTTATTTATTTTTTTGACACCAGGCAGGCATTATTATCTTCTAAATGCAAAGCTTGTCCTGAAGGGATGATACCGAGATGTGAAAATATCTGTTGGGCATGTGCAGGAAAACACACGTGTCATCCCAAGAGCTGGTATACCGAGACGTCAAAAGGCGCCGACCTCCCATCGCGGGGCACTGTGGACCGCTGATGCTTCAGGCACGTGAATATATAGGGTGACGTGTCAGGGATCCTGTCACAGTGTGCCCTACGTACGAGCGACTCGCGAGCCGCGAGTGCGGACAAGCTGGGTGATCTGATATCAAGTGTCTTATTGAATTGAATCGTAGATTCTTTTTGACTGATATCTAGCTAGCTTGAACAACATGTCGCATTTTGAAGTTGCAAAAATCCTATCCACGTGTAAGAACATAGCGCCAAATGCCATTTTTTTTAATAGGTGGCATTAGTAACTTTGATGAGCAATCTTTTGATTGATGATGTATTTGTAAAAGTTAATTAGCATATTAAAATTATTGATTTATTTATTGTGTAAAATGTTTCTTTAACCTTATATTTTTCAAGTTTGAACCTTAAAAGGACGCAGAATGTCTACGGTGCTAAGTATTTGAAAACGACGGGGAGTTAAAAATCGACAACATTAAGGTTAACGGTAGATTTTTTTACCATAAAAATCTTAGAAAACTTATGTGCACATGATGCAATTTCCTTGAACCAATTCTTGTATAAGTGGTAAGTAGCATCACATTAGCATGCACAATGGTTGAATCATCTCTCCAACTGCTATACCAGCTCCGTTCACCTTAACTCTGAACGTGTGTACTCAATGATCTTCCCACAACCATTGTCTATCATCCTTCGACAAATCCGCAGGTAAAATAACAATGTCATCACTTTGCTGCACAACCAACCATCTCCCACCGATGAGTTTTGACTTCCATGGCCTCTCTCTAATCTTGATGAGTATGAGGGAACTTGAATCCTTATTCTAACTATAATGATGACAGAGCTTTGGTGATAACAAGAGAAGAAGCAGCAGCAGGGAAGAGAGGGGAAGTAGTGGCCGCCAGGGAGATGATCGAGGAGAGGGGAAACACGAATCTTGAAGTAATCCAACGACTAGAAGTTCGATCGATCTCAATGCATAATTTCGATCAATTGATCAACTTGAAATCTGTTTATGGAAAAAATAAAAAACTCTCTCTGTTCTTTTTTTGTTTGACGGCTTTAACTTTTGACACAACTTTGACCATTCGTCTTGTTCAAAAAATATGTAAATATCATTTATTTTGTTGTGATTTGCTTTGTCAATAAATGTATATAAAACATTACTTATTTTTTTGCATGCCTATATTAAATTTTTAAATAAGACGAATAGTTAAAAACGTGTTCAAAAGTCGGAGTAGTTATTAAACATTAAAAAAACCGGAGAAGCAGTAAATATGTAATTAACACCACGCTTGTCTTGTCCCATAGGAGATGGCTGGCTGGCTGGACAAGTGCGGCCGGCAGCAGCCAGGCACAAGCGACATGAGCCCCCGAAAGCCGCCGGAAGAAAATCCCAGCGGGCAGCGCTCGGAAGAACCGGGATAAAAACCCCGGCGGATCACCCACGCACGCACGCATCGCACGTACTACAAAACAGAGCGGCCGCCCGCCGCACTCCGCAGCGACGGAGCCACCGCCGGTGAGAGAGAAGGGGGAGAGGGAGGGTAGCGTGGCGCGGAAGAGGGGCCGGCGATGGCGTGGTGGCGGAAGAAGGTCGTCTTCCCGGCACGCCGGGCGTGGGCCGCCGTCTCCGGCCGCCGCCGCGCGCGCAAGCCCGGTCAGTTTCTTCTTCTTCTTCTTCTTCTTCTTCTTCTTCTTCCAGTCGGTCCCCTTCCTTTGCCCCCAAGCTGAACTGATCCTGATAGAGCTGCCATGCTGGCCCGTTGCTGTACCGTAATCTCTATGCAAGCATATCTTGCCTAGGATGATCAATCACAGTCCGTGCTGAGAGTTGGATTTTCTTGAATTTTTGTTGGGGGGTTTCGGGGAGAGAGAACCGGGGCTCTTGAGCTCTTCCTCCGTGCCTATGTATCTTCTTCTTCCACCGTCCACCCTTGATTCTTGGCGAAAGAGAGCTATATTTTTGTACCCCCTTTTTCTTCTCTCTCCCCTTTCTTGACGAACCAATGAAACTTCGCTTCTTGGTACTTCTTGCTGCATAGAGCTGATGCCTGGATGCAAGAACCGAGGAGAATGGTGTCACCGTGTCAGAGTTCTTCAATGCAATTTTTTATTCGCTTCTCTTATCTATCTTGCTGCGTAGCAGTAGCATAGCATGCGTTGCTGCCATTTTCGTACGATTCATCATCGCACGATCTCGATTCCGATAGGCGCGAGCGCCTGCGACGCTAGCTGCCTGCGTGGTGCCTGCCACGAGGCACTTACAAGTGGGCCCCACCCCGTCCCCTTCCTCCTGGCACCGGCAAGCAGACCGAGATCACCTCCATCGTCCTATCATGGCGACTGCAGCCTGGTCCAGTGGATCCCATGTCAGCTTGCTCATATCCATCAATTCATTACCAATATCTCTTTTGCAACGCCACGATGAATAATACTGTTTTTTTTTGGATAATGGAAGATATTTTCCGGCCTCCGCGTCGATCGCAATATATATGTATATACAGCCTTGTATGAAAGTACATCTATGATTACAGAGGTTAGAATCATATTTTCATTATTTAAAAATCGACCATATGAGGTTGATGTGAGAATTCAACATGCGCATTATGAATATTGCTGTAGAATGAGTGTCTACTGTCTTGTCGCCAAAAAACACCACATTGGAATAGGGGGAAGAACGGATGGGTGTCTACTGTCTTGTCTAGCCTCCAACTCTATCGATGGATGCATTATAGATCCTCACGTGTTATATATGAGGATATCAATTCTAACAAGTTACCCTTTACTTATGAAATAATAGTCGTTTTGAACATTAACATGGTCTCTAAAGTACAACTTTAATAATAAAAAAACTTTTAAAATTTTATTTATAATGCATTAAAAACTATAATATTATGAAAGTTCTTTCTGAAACGAATCCAAGTAGTTTAAAAGTTCTCTATAAATAAAATTTTAAAACTTTGACCGAGAACAAGTTTAAAACGAGCACTATTTTATAACGAAGTACTAAACACCATCGACATCCTAACTTCCTAAGACGTTACTAATAACTTTGAGCATTCATTTGGCAGAAGATTGGTCGGAGGTAGGATAACTGGACCGACCTTTTCCTGGCTCTGCACCAATTTATGGTTGGACCAGTGGCCTTTTACATTTTTTCTTGGGTCATTGGGTGGTTCTTTTTGTCTCGGCCGCCCATTGGAGCACCACTTGGTGTGATTTATGGTGCCTTTTCTCTAATTTGGCATGCTATGAAGTTTGCTGTGCAGCGAGGCAAATTGATGTTTCTGCCTAGGGAGGATGGAGGATTTATTCCTTCTAGACTGGGAAATAGAGAGGAATGGGTGGATATACTTTCCAGTTTTCCTTAAATTTTCCTGTAATCTCTTGCTTCTTTTCCACCGCAACCTCTTATGTACTGATTTATTCCTCTCGTGTTGCCCTTGACATATTGTTGTTTCAGTGAAAGCAACATGTTCAGTTACTTGCTTACTCGAGGCTATAACATGAATACACGATCTTATTGTGTCTCTATTTAGTTTTACCTTCATCATTTTTGGTCGTACATTTGCTAATTCTCACCTTTTGCTGCAAAAAAAAAAAACACTCCATTGCCTATTATGTTTCATTCACACGTCCTTAAAAGTTTTCACCTTATAATTGCAACAGTTCTATGAGATTCCAAAAGTCTTGCATGCACCGACCAGTTTATCAAAAGACTAAGCTAACGGTGAAGGATGGAGAAGTAACAAACTCATACTCTTCAACATTTATATAATTAATTGCAAGAGGTCATAATACCAGAAAATTCAGTTATAGCTGCAAGATTATAAAAACACGATGGTTTTGATTTTCTGTCTTGATACATGCATGTATGCATTTGGCGAGAATTTATCCATCCGGAACTGAACCTGTACATGCAGGCAGCGGCGGCATCCTGAAGCTCCACGAGGACGTGCAGACCTGCGATTACAAGGACGTGCAGGTCATGTTCGACATGCTCACCTCCGAGCTGGAGGCGTCGCACACCCGGAAGCACACGCCGCTCTCGCCGCCGCCGCACAAGCTGCCGACGGCGAAGGCGCCGCCGGCGTGGCCCGGCCGCTCGTCGGCGTCGATCGCCGCAGCTCAGTAGACACAAAGCGCCACTCTTTGCCTTCCATATCACTCATCCGTCCCCCTGCCCTTCCTTCTTGCCCGGCGAAACAGCGAGAGATCGCAGCAAGAAAATAATAATAATGAGATCAGGAACAGAAGAGAGGCTCAGGAGAACACCACGCAGATCCTCTGCAATTACTGTCCTCTGCAGTTGTCACCGACATGTGTGTCCGGACCCACATATCAGTGACCACATCAAAGAGCAGTAACTGTAGAGGATCCGGATCCGAGGTGTGTCATGATCCTCTTAATGTGTGTAGATAGAGGACAATATATATCACCGGTGCTGGATTTTTCGCTAACTCGGAAGAAGAGGGAGCAAGAGGGGTTCGTTTTCAGTTCTTGCACTTGTTCTGCTGTGCTTTTCAATTTTTAGTCTCTCTTTTGTAGACAAACTTTAAATTGTCACATGTTGTCTGTGTGGAAAATACTAAGCTCCGGTTCGCAGAGCATTGGCATGGGTTCAAGCCATCGAGAATTGCTTGTATACATTTTCCTCTTCATTATCTGGTAGTCGAGTAGAATATTGGTTGTGTATATATTTGGTGTAGAGGCTAGTTCTATCTTATTATCTAAATAAATCTCAGGAGTAGAGCATATCTTATATATGAGAAATTTTTGATGGCCTTGATAGGTGAACAATGTTTAGGATGTATTGCTAGAAGCAAAGGGTACAATACATAGTCTGGTGACCTTTCATACACCACACGAAACGAGCTTAGGCTCGTCGGCCGAAATTTTTTGTGTCGCCAACCCTCGAGGAAATGAGCAAAAAAGAATTAGTGTTGGCAGCCAAAACATAGAGCCTTTGACACCATCCTATCCAAGACCCTCGGTCGATTTGAATGCCCTGCAGGGATGTAGATTTGAATTGAAGGGCGCACAGAAAGGCTTTGTTTCGTCGGTCTTATGAAGGCCGATGGGACAACCCCATTCCCTCGTCACAAGATAATGGTCTGAATGAAAGCACCTCAATGAGTCTCCACATGGCAGTCGGAGGTGCACTTGGTGTCATTGGCATGGTGTTTAATTGACGACACAAACCTCTCATTGCCATCTAAATTCAGCTGGGAGGCTCTCCTGCCAAGGGAACCCATGACCTAATAGGTGGGTCCGGATGGAGTCTCTGTCGATGGCCATCCTATGTGTTGTTGCCATAGATGTCAAACTTAATTAAGTGTGTTGTGCCGTTATGTTTGACTAGAACAAACAAACCCATTGGCTTAAAAAGAGTATTATCCGTGCACGCTCCCTTCAGCAACCAGTGTTTGAACCCATGGGTCCTCTGTTTTTCCTAGATTACCCGTGTCAGCGGTTTCGTCAAATGCCGCCGACACAGACCACCCAATGTTCACCCAAGACCTGCCACGTGGGCTCGATAGGGAGCCTCCCGTGTCAAGGCCCCCCTATTGCCTTGCAGGTGGGTTGGATGCAATTTGTCGGTGGCTTTTGATTGGCCAGCTGACCATATAATCAATCATATGTGTAATTGTGGTGCGCTCTTGTTTGACTATAACAAACCAACCAACTGCTTAAATAGTAGTACCCCGGTGCGCCCCCCTGGGTGACCAGGGTTTGAGCCCGCTGGTCCTTTTTTGTCAAATAATCTATGTCGACGGTTTCCTCACAAGCCACCGACACAGACATGCAGACTCTTGTGCATTCCATGATCGGTCTCAACAAGGAACATGTTCATGCGGATTTCTTTAAAACTCAATGAAGTATGCTTTGACTCGGGATATAACAACGCATTCTCGATTGTTATAGCCTTACCCATAGGGAGAGTTATCACAGCTCGTCTAGAGCCAATGATCCTCGCATTGCTACCAATAATGGCCATAATATCTCTATCATTCTTCCTGAGGGTTTAAAAATATTCTCTCTCTAAATATCGTGTTAGTGGTGTAACTATCCACCAGACATGACTCCTTTTCCATCAGGCACACACAAGCAAGGTCACTATGTCATGATGAATAAGAATATATAAACCACACGAGTGAGAGATATAATCTTAAACATTGCACAATCACATATATAAGCAAACATTATATCAACTTTAAAGGAGCACACCAGAACATATTGTCATGACATAGACCAAGCATTAAGCTAATAATATAGCATAAGTTCACCATAAAGTAAAAGTTTATACAAATAACTAAGTACGTATATTTCGATTATCAAGCTACATATATACAAATCAAAAAGTAAATATATTCCGGCTATCACTAAGTATCACCATACGCATCCTCGACGCGAGACTAATGCTTTTATAGATTCATGCCCAGACAATTCTCTTCCCCATCAGGTAAGGAGCCTTTGTGCTTCGGGCTATCGTCCAAGGCCATGTGATCATCATCTCTCCACACTAGGAGTGGTTGTTGGCTCAATGAAATGTGCTTCAAACTTGCCCTTTAAATCATCCTTTCCCACGTACTTTTGATACATCTCCATCAGATATTTAGGAGAGCCGCAACTGCAAGACCGTTGATCCGTGCTCCCGCACCTCTAGCAAGGCTGCAAAGCACCCGGGGTCTTTCTCGAGAACTTCTTCTGGTTAGCCCTTTTCCCCTTTTCTTTACCTTTCCCCTTGTCAATACCTTTGTTCTGCATGTCATGACCTTTCCATGGCCCTTTCTTCCCTCTCCCACGCCTTTGTCACCAGAGGGACCTATGTTGCATGTGCTTTAGGTGCATCTTGTATCCCTGTGGGACTTGTATGATGGTTCTTCATGAGAAGCTCACCATGTTTCTAAGCCTTCAAAAAAGTATAGATTAGCTCAAAGTGCAGAGGATTTTCGTTAATGATACTGCTACTAGAGTATATCATGCTTGGGTAAAAGGTGCACAAGGTCTCATCAATTATCTCGGCATCAGTTACATTCTTCTCATAGAACATAACTTAGATTTCCTCTTGTGCAATGCAGAATTATACGCAGTCACAGACTTATAGTCTTGAAAGTGTAATGAGGCCCACTCCCTTTGTGCCACAGGCAAAAGGACGAATGCCTGTTTCTTGTACCTCTCATTTAAGAAATTCCTTGAACTTTTTTGGTAGTTGACTAATGCATAAGTCGATTACGCTTTCAATAAGTTGATCGCGTATCCAAAGTTGATTGTGTATCAAGGCCATGTCATTTTATGGTGCCAACATATGCCCCCCATTTTTGCGCTATGAAAATCGCAGATGATTGGTGCGAATTATTCTCACATACTGGCTTTGAGATCATGACTTTGGCTGATACATGATTGTTTACCATCTCCTGATCTTGAGCCTTGGGCACTAAATGTTGCATGTGTTTCCTAGGGCACCGATCATATGACAATGTCAAACCCACTTGGTAGCAATACATAAAGAATGGACACCGCCAATGCCTATTGTCAAGCCCATCGTCTTTGCTAGTATTTATGTTCTGATTTTGAATATTTTTTGTCTTGAATGTAAATCTCTACGGCTTCTCTCTCAGACACTGTTCTGATTCTGCGTCTGATATTGTCAGATATTTCTCTGATAGTTGCATGAAAAAACTATCGGCTTGATTACCTGCCTTTCAGTATCTTTGTCCCTGGTTAGGACGAACCAGTTGCCAAGTTTTGGATCTCCTTTTGATTTTATGGCCTTTGGAGAGTCATTTGTTGGCTCTTTGGGCGTTTTAGCTCTATTATTGGTCATGCTAACTGAACCAACAACAGACTTGAATATCTGGGTAACTCCTTGAGTGATCCCTTTTGAAATAGTTACCCCAAATGTCTTCTTAATCTCGTCAGTTTTAGGTTCCAACTTATCCTTCCCTTTGGAGGATGAAATATTTATCATGTTGATGGGAAAAGGATTCACATCAACTTACATGGCATTATTGTCTTCGAAATGCAATTGGCTATCCTCAATAGCCGAATGAACTTGTTGCCTAATGATAGTGCAATCATTTGTATTATGAGAATAAGAATTATGCCATTTGCAATACCTTTTCTTCTTGATCTTCTTAGCCGACGGAAGTACATGCCCTTCAGGTAACCAGATATGTTGATGCCAAACGTGCATTTGACTTCCAAACGACACTTTGCATGATTTAGCCAAGTGCAAACCAACTGTTTCTTGTATCCTTTAATCCGCTCAGCCACATTCACCTCTGATTCTTCTTCATATGAGGTTTCCCTATCAGAGCAATTCACATAATTAACTTTAGTTTCATTATTCTTCTTGAATTTGCTCTTGTACTCTTTGTTTTCGCATATCGGCTTTCATGAGCCAATACCTTATGCATCAAAACATTCAAATCGGGAATATTCACCAATAATTTTTTCTCGTATTTGAGGAATTAACCCTTATCGTGCTAAATCGGCTAATTGAGTGTCGGACAACACGATGCTATAGCAACGATTGCCTTGCAATTGTTTAATAATCAGTAACTGGCTCCCATACTTTTGTCTAATAGCGCTAAGATCATAGATCTTCAACTTAGGAAATGCTAATAAAGAAGTAATCATGGAATCAACTTTCCAAATCTGCCCACTTTTGAACAAAATTTTGTGGTAGCAAAGTGAACTTGGTGAAAGAAGTACTAGATAGTGATAAAGGAAATAACCTTATCTGGTGATCTTCTCTTCTACCACCTTCGCACAATGCGCCAAGAATCGGCCCATATGTTTGATAATCATGGCAGAAACATGTCCAGAAGACTTGGTGAAATCTAGGATCTTGTAATTATCAGGGTATGAAGTGTTGTCTATCCAATCCAGCTACAACTTTCTATAGCCAATGCTCTTGGATTTTTGCTGTAACCCAAATTTCTCTTATAGAATCTGAGATAATTGGTCGGTTATGTTAGCCGCACCTTGGCGATTAGCATCTCTCTGCTGCTTCGGGCACTAGTTGGCTACCTTGAGTGAGCGGGTTGTTGATCTATTGGGCCAAACTCCCATTGTCTTTCTAGGATAGTTGGCCTACTGAAGCAAAAGTGTAATTGGTTGGATACCCATGCTAAGGTACCCTTGGTTGTTCCTACATGAAGTTCATCACCACGAGCATCCTTGGTTGAGGATATGCCTTATATGGTATTAGACATGGTGATGGTGGTGGACTGGTGGTGGTGGTGGCGGCGGCAGCGGCGGCTGATAAGTACCTTGATTCTTCATGTAATAAGCAGTGGAAGCAGCCAACAGAAAAGTGGGAACCAATCGTGTATTAGTCACCACAGGATTAACTTATGGAGGGAACAACTATGTAGCCGATTGCTCATTTACCTGCCCTATCGTTGCGAGTTGTTGTGGCTTCTTTGGGGCAGAGGATTGTTGCTTCTCTGCAGCTGGTTCCATCGAGTTTGAACAATACAGATCCTGAACTATTGGTGGAGAACAACGAGGAGCAAGAAAGAAAACAGGGTTCCTAGGTGCGCATAGCTTGGTGGTGGCATATACCACTCGATCTAGTATTGAGCAATTGCTTTAGCTGCCTCAACAGCCATTGCTACGAAAGCACTTTATTGCTTGGCCATGGCGTTGGCAATCCCATAGTTGATCATATCTTAAACTTCTTGTTGAGTCAATGTAGTTGGTCGTTGGCTTGGATCTACTATCTCAGTAATATGCCCTTGAAGAGTAACACCTCCACTGCGATTCTTCCTATAAGCATGAGATACATCTCTTTAAGTTCTGTCGTCTTCTTCCTGTTAAGTCCTTCCAACTGTTGTGGACTAAGATCGACCCTGGTTGGCCTGATCACATGTCCTTGATGAATTGTATCCCACCGAGCATGCCAAAAAGTGTGTGGGCGCTAAAAAGTGTTTTAGCCAAAACACACTTGGAGCTTAGGGTTTAGAGTCCTCGTACGCACCATATTAGGTTTTATGGCATGCCAGCCGATTTGATCCTATGATTGACAAGAAAATATATAATAATGTATTAAGAGCTGATTGTAAAATATTGAACCTACAACACAAGGAAACAGATTCAAACAAAGGTAATAGATAATGAAACTATTGGCCTAGATATAATCTAAACCAATGGATTCAGGCAAGGTAAGTCTATTATCAAGTCAACAAAATTAACAAGATAACGAGATAAAGGGTAAACAGTCTATTTATAAAGTTAAACAAGTTAACAATGTAGTAGAAAATAGGATAAACATGCTACAAGCTAAAAGATATGATCAAATAGCAAGCAGAACGAGGGATAAATGATCTAATGGATAGTCCTATTTCGACTAGCTGATAGAAAGTGAAAATCAAACAAGAAGATCGGACTGAGATGAGACAGTTATCACCTAAGTTGTACCTGGAAGTTAATCAAAAGGCGATACACAACAAGTCGATTGGAAATCTAGAATACGATGAAACTACTCTAAACTATATCTAAAGCAAGAAAACTAGATGATATTGAAGAGGTAGATTTGTATTGTTTGATTGTCGGTGCTTTACACGGCCACAAAGCCAAGTATTTATACACTGGCCTAACTGGTACATCTTGTCATGTTTTCCACGGAATCATAATGATCTATTCCTATTTTATCTCTAATTCCTGTTGCCTTCCTTTCCTATCTTAGGTTGGCTCGAACATAGCCTAATCTTCTTATTTTCTTTCCAAACGACAATATCAGCTCAATTCTATATTATTGTGTCAATAGATATTACTGAGTATCATGGCATCATTGACGTCGAGCATTCTAATATCACCAAGTATCATAGTATTGTCGAGTATTGGGACACTAGAGGAGGTGGAGAAACAATTTGGCGACTAGAGGAGGCAGCGAGGTGCCAAATTTTGGCAGTGATGATGTCACACTATTTCTACATGTCATCGTGGCGCTGGCAATCAAAGATGAGCAGGAGAGACATAAAGACTGAGATGGGGAGAGAGAGAGGGAGAGGAGGGGAGGAAGATATGAGAATAGAAGATGGAATGGACCAACGCTTGTCCAGAGTGTGTTTGACCGTGCGAATCTCAAAGCTAATATGGAGGCTATGGAGGTGCCAAAAACTAATTAATGCTATACTTTTGTGGAGGCTTTCTCTTTGTGCGAAACAATTGCTAATTTTCCATACATTATTATTGCGGTCAATTTATCTTCAAATAAGTATGAGTTTTTTAATCCGTATTGACGAGAACAAGCTTGTCATTTTTTAATTTCAATTTTGGTACAACATCAACAGGGGTAACTGTTCACTGTCCGACAACAGATGGCTTGTGGTGTATTTTTAGTTTGCACCCTGCATGCATATAAGGTGGTGAGAGAAATCTTAACGGGTGTAAATTCAATTAGAACTACGATACAATATAATGTTGGTGTTTACAGAAATGCTTAAAGAGGCACAGTTTTATTGTCATCTAGGATATTATCTGGTGCTTGAATTAAAAGATGTGTAGGGTAAGTTGTAAAATATAAACGTCTATATAAGCATCTTTGCATTGTAACTTATGCAACATATCCTGTGCAATCACGCTTTCAGTGCAATAACCATGTAACTAAACTAATAAAAGTCGTGAAAATTATGAAAACATTGTAGATGTGCTCCAAAACTTATTCTACCTCTGTATAAAAGTCCAAGTTCAAATTCAGGCTATATTAATAATTATATAAAAAAGAAAAAACTATCAATTTTTAACCCTTTAAATTTGTCAAAATTTTCAATTTTTTTGTTATTCTTAATATATGATAAATTTGAACATGCAATTTTATACAAAGATAGAGTAAACAATGAATCACCTCTACAAATTTTTCAATAACTTTCGTTAGTTTGGCTGTATGTTGATTGCATCGAAAACTTGGTTGCGCAGAATATTTGCCCACATTGCATTATATTGTATCAGCATTGTATATGTCCTAACACGATGAAAGAGGTAATGCCCAATACCTGCTTGAGAGAAAATTGCTTGGTTTTTCTACAGCTGAGTATTCTAGGGTCAATCAACGTCGTCCCACGACGGACCGCAAATGTTTTTGAACATGTTGCCAGATATAGCAAAGTAGGAACAAGTCAGCCCTAATTCTTTTTTTTTACCAGAAATCAACCCAACAGGGCAGGCTCTATTTACCAAAAAGCCAAAAAATGTTTTCGCTCCATGTGCAGTTTACCAAAAAGCCACGTGGACAAATGCTATTTTTGGATTAAAAAAACGGCCCTTAGCCGCGTTTTCGCCGGATCAGCACGCAAGTGTGTGGGTAGGTAGCTAGGTCAACGGCGACGCCATGAAATTAACTAAGCTCTCTTGCATGAGACCGTGTTCATCCAAAACTCAAGAACAAATTGCCAATGTGATCGATCCCAATGCCAGCCTGACATTCCCTGGATGCTAACATGCCATGTCCTTGGCTCATTCCGATGAACATGTCATGCCCCTGGCTCAAGCATTCCAAAGAACATGCCATATTCGAATTCAGAAACTTCTCCGTTCGATCACATCAACCTGCAGTACATTATAAATACAAATCGTCACGGATGAAAGCAAAACCTGAAGCAGCGGCAACAGATCAAGAAGAGGAAGAGAGTTTCTTGAACCTAGTGAATCAGTAGCGATGGCGCCGTCGTTGCCGTCCTCTTGGAAGCAATGCGTGCTGCTGCTATGGTTGCTGACAATGGAGGTGGCCGTGGCGTCTCTGTACGACGACGTCGAGGTTACCTGGGGCTCCGACCACAGCTACGTCTACATGGACGGCGACAACGCCCAGACGCTGGCGCTCTGCCTGGACGAGGCCCACGGCTCCGGCTTCCACACCAGGCAGGAATACCTGTACGCGCGCTTCGACGTCGACATGATGCTCGTCGCCAACAACTCCGCCGGCACGGTCACCACGCTCTACGTAAGTCGATCCCCCGCCGCCGCCGCCACCGCCGCCCCGGCATGTCTGGGCGCGGTCACCACGCCCGTGGCATTGCCGCATCGGTGTTTGATTGATTCATCGGTGCAGCTGATGCCGGAGGAGGTGCCGTGGGAGTACCACGACGAGGTCGACCTGGAGTTCCTCGGGAACGTCACCGGAGAGCCCTACACGCTGCACACCAACATCTTCGTCAACGGGGTCGGCGGCCGCGAGCAGTAGTTCCGGCTCTGGTTCGACCCCACCGTCGGCTTCCACACCTACACCATCATCTGGAACCCCAAGCACATCATGTAAGCATCGTCGATCCATCACTCCAGTGATCGCAAATTGGTGTCGTCTTGATCTTGCATAGCATTATGTTCCGCTTAAAATTTGCAATGGCCAGAATCATGGTGGACGGCGCGCGTGCCAATCCGGGATTTCAAGAACGAGGAAGCGCGCGGGGTGGCGTTCCCGACGTGGCAGAAGATGAGCCTGCAAGGGAGCCTGTGGGACGCGGAGGACTGGGCAACGCAGGGCGGCCGCGTCAAGACGGATTGGACGCAGGCGCCGTTCTACGCCTACTACCGTAGCTTCCGGGTGTCGCCGTGCGTGCCGTCCCCCGGCGTGGCGTGGTGCGGCGACGAGCCGCCGGAGTCGACACTGTTTGAGCAAGAGCTGGACACCACGGCACTGGAGGACGCGCGCCAGGCGCACATGATCTACGACTATTGCAAGGATGACAAGAGGTTCAAGGACAAAGGGTTCCCTAAGGAATGCACCTCGGACTAATTAAGCCAATGACAAGGGGAATGATATATTGATTAGGGTCTTCCTTTCAATGAGGCATCTAGTTGCGCTTGCACATAAATGTTCTTAGTTTCGTATATTTGATTCGTTATTTCCAATCAGACTTTCGATTCTTTCGTTTACGTGCTATGCCTCGTCTCCTAGATTCTTTTAGTAATACACATCATGCATCCTAAATTTATAGCTGAAAATTACTTTCTTGCGTCATCTCTCAAATTCTTTTTTTATCAAAGCACATCATGCCTCCTGAAGTTATCCTAGGTAGCCCTAAAGTTGTCTCTATTTATACTCTAGTACATTGTAGACTGGGATCCTCTGCCGTGACGGTAGTGCCATTACAGGCACTGACACTGTCGGTGTCTGGGAAACGCACCTGCTGAGGGCAGCGGGTCCACGGACCGGCAGATGAATTTGTAGTTGGAGTGAGGCCCAACGACAACCCTTCTCAGCAGCCCAGGGTGGCGGCCGAGCTCTCGGAGGCTCTGGCCGCACGGTCTTCTCGGACCGTGCCTAGTGCGACTTGGGATCCGAGTACAGATCTGTCGTACGATGAGATTGAGAGGGGGTGAGAGAAGAGACGAAGGAAATACAAACCGTGAGAGACAAGTGATTTTTACCCTGGTTCGAGCCCCCACTGCAGGGTAATAACTCTACTCTAGCACTCGTTGATTATATGGTGGAAACAGTACAAGGGCGCCGAGACCGGGCTAGAAGGCGTCGATCACAAGCTTACAGGGAAGTTTCGGACTATGGGATGACTGGAATCTACTCTGCTATCACTACTGCTAGGAAGCTTCGAATGCTTATGCTCTCAAACTTGGCTCCCGGCCCTTCCTAGATTGGCTTGGCTTCCCCTTTTATAGGCACGGCGGGCTGCCCGGAGCTGATACGGCGGGCTGCCCGGAGCTGATACGGCGGACCTCGCGCTTATTTCTGCTTTGTCCATCTTTAGTGACGGCGCCCTTGTCTCGTTCCCGGGCTCCATCCTGTCTGTGGCCTGCAAAGAGAAGCTTGTCTGGTCAGTACTGGACACTTGTTCGTCTTGGTGTGTTTACCCGGGGAGCAGTATGCTCAGGGAGAAATCACTTTTCCTTTATCCCCTATATAGCATTGACTGGTCGGAGCCAGCCTCGCGCCACCCGTTGGGGGGGGCGTCGCGTAGCATGACAGCTGTTGCCATCTGGCCAAAGGGGCAAACGACATGGCGAGCTGCCCGCGCGGCTCTCCCCGGGCTACGGATACCCCGGGGAGGTACAATTATCTCGGTCAAGGCCGAGGAAAGCATGGTGGGGCATGACAGCTGTTGCTATCTGCCCAGGGGACAGGCGGAATGTCCACGGGGCCCTCTCTCGGGCTAGGGATAGCCCGGGAGATGCGTAACACTCCCGGTTAGGACCGAGGAAAGCGTGGTTGTCTTGGTCAAGCCCGAAGATGGCCCCGGCGGGCTAGACATCTCTTTTGGTATGGCCGGGGATGGCCTTCTGGGCTCTTTCCATGCGTGGCAGACCGGTACGGATCCGGCCCAAGACCCATCTCGAGGTGGGCCGATAACGAATCACCAACATACACGTGCTGCCATCACTGCAGATGATATCAATCGGTACATTGTAGCCCCCTTAAATCATGTCAAATGCTAAGCTAGATGCTTACGTGTACGCATCCAGTGAGCTGGTGTACAACTCACTCATGGACACCATATCATCCTTCTTGCTCCCCACCCCTCTGCGCATGGGCACCCACGACCAAGGAAGGGCCTTGGTGGCTTTCCTACATGGCGATGGGCATGGAAACTTACGAACCAACGCAGGTGCTGACACCCTCCTTGTTGTGGAACATGATGTTGAAGTCAGTGCTTCCTCCTCATCTGAAGGCGTCAATGAAGAAGGATGCAAACCCAAAATTCGATTAAGTTTTTTAAAAAATATTAATTGTCCATCCGTAAAATAAAAAAACTTCAGGACACACAAGCCAAAATTATTAAGTGTGCAGTGAATCATCGGCAACGATGTGCAATAGATATTTGCATAGGGTTTTCTAGATCAGGGGGCGAGGGACGGCAGATCATTTTTCTTTTTTAAGTGGACGTGATTTATCAGTAATGGGCTGGTCTAGCACGATCACCCACGCTTAGTCCTATTATTAGGAGGCTTCAGGTACTCGATCGTAATGGGCTTGGCTGGGCCGGCATATGCAGATTCTGCTTAGCCCACTCACAGGTTTGCGCCCCGTTTCTATTCTCCCTTCAGTATTTACTACGAGAGAGCAAGGCTAGAGAGCACGACATGGACATTTTTTTTCACGAATACAAAAACATGTTTCACAATGTTACACAATAGTTTCGATCTGTTATGCACAGTATTTATCTTATTTCTGAGAGGTTAAGTCTGGTTTGTTCCGATCGTAACATTGTAATTTGTAAGGAACGAGTATGGTACTATGGTGTTCCGTGCATTTGTGCAGCTAAGAATTGTTTATTAAAAAAGAAAAACCTACTGTGGATGTAAGATCCAATACAATTAACGTGTAATGAGAAGAACAATTCATTTATAACATGCAACCGTATAGATATTAATATCTCTCTTATAGTCCATTCGTCTAAGTCTAGATTATTTATATGATATATGTTAACAACTTTATCTCCTTAAATATACATCATTATGTGAAACAATACTGCTACAATTATCTTGATCTCCACCTTACCGCTGATCTCAATATCATATATTATTGGTGCTAGCATGGCTCATTGTGCAGTTGCCCCTCAAACAACAAGTTCTCCTTTACCTCGATGCATAGTGAGTTCACTACAACATATTTAACAATATCATAGATAGATAGGTATGTTACTATATTTATTTTATTTTTTATGTCTTATTATAGTTGACACAGGCTCGTTTTTGTAAATTTTTTGCTACTTTTTTTTATTTGATATGTGCTCTTTTCTAGTGTTGTCGTTGATATATACATTTTATATTGTGTTACTCTTTTCATTTTAATATGATAGATGTAACTCGTTTTCTAGTTTTTTAGTTAGCGCGTAGTATTTTAATTTTTTTTCTTCCGAACATGGTTTTTTAGTTGAGGACTATATCATTCAGTTTAAACCATTATAATCTGACCACACTTTAATCAATGGTAAAGATCTTCTTTCTCTCATTTACGGAAAATTTTTAAGTCGAAAAGGGTTATTTTCTAGTGTAAGTTGTTTTTGTTATTTTAATATAGTAGATAGTAGACTTTTTTCATGTCTTGATATAATTAAACTTTTCTATTTTTATTATAAATTCATGCTATCATTGTAATACACACACGCACATGCGAGCGCGCGCGCACACACACACACATACACACATACATACATACATACATACATACATACATACATACATACATACATACATACAGACACACACACTGTTTTCTAGTTGATATGGGCTCTTTTTAAAAATATTGTTATTTCAAATTTATGTTACTTTTTTATTGTTTTTTCTATGGGTGTTTTTTCTAGCTTCGTAATTGGCATAGAGTTTTCTATTTTTTTATTAGGAGTATTCTTTATTTTAATCAATATTGATACATTTTCTTGTTTTGTAGCTAACATCGAATATTTTTCCTATTTTTATTCTTAATTTTTTTAACTACAGTTCACATGGACTCCTTTTCATGTTATTTTAAAACTTTTATTGTAGTTCATATGAACATTTTTGTATTTTCTGTAGTTGATATGGGCTCGTTTTTTATTAGTTTTTATTTTTAGTTGAGATTGATTCCTTTTCTAATTTTTGAGTTGACATGAACTCTTTTTATATTTTTTATTCTAAATTTCTGTCAGTTTATTTTTCGTTATGACTAATATGTACTCTTTATTTTAATCTAATCCATTATATCTAGCCCAACTGTGATGAACCAAGGGATATTCTTTCTTTTTTCTTAATTTACGTGAAAATTTCTCCAATGAACATGGTAGCTCCATTTGCCGTTGCTTTATAGATAGATGTAACATCTCATTTTTTATAAAATAAAACTGTGCTCTTATTTAAAATTTTGAATAAAATAAACTATTTCGAAATACTTCCGCAAAAACCAAATTTAATAAAATCTCTAAAGCCTAATATTAAACCCCTAAGCCCATTTCTCTCCCTCACTTTTCCCCTTTTCTTCATTTTCTTCTCTTTTTTCCTTTTAGCATTACATTGAAACAGGATGGCATTTCAGAGCTAGCAGTCTTTGAGCTATAGGCCAAGGTTTGGGCCTTATGAAGCCAACCATCCATCATAGTTCTCTTTGGTTCGCGGTTTCAGTTTAGTTTTGGTTTTAGTTGAAAACGTTGAGTATCTTTTGAAAAATAGGTATGGAAAGACAAAAAAAATATTCAAAAGCATTTTGAGATATTTGAGAAAAACTCTGTAAACCCCAAAAAAATATTTCAAAATGCTACACTAACTGATCGTTTAAAAAAATCATACCAAAACCAAACTAAAAACATAGTAGTAGTTAGCACAACGACTGGGGAGCCTCTGTTTAACAATCTTATTAAAAAGTCATGGTAGGCAAAGAAGCCACATGAATCCAGCTTTAAGAGTTGAAACATGGACTAGAATGAGATGTGAAATCATTTCCACATGGGAGGGAAAGGAGATATTGCATTGCTAATACATGATGAGAAGTCAAGTCAAGTAGGCCATGATATGAACCATTGCATTGCTAATACATGATGAGAAGTCAAGTCAAGTAGGCCATGAGATGAGCCATGGAACTTTACATATTGACATCTGAAAGTGCCTTTAAAGTGCAACCAAGGATAGAAAACACATTTGGAGCAACTTCGGCAATGACTTGATTTAAATTTATCCTCTATAACATTATCATGTACAAATTCTATTTATCTTTGAAATTTCTTCGTACTTTTTATTACACGTTGTAAAATATTTCTTTCTTCAACATCTCCTTTATCATTAAAAAAAATTAAATAAATAGTGTTTTGCGACTGCCGTTCAAGACGCTAACCAAGGAAGAAGAGTAGTGTGGAATATATGGCCCCCGGGTATCTCTATGGCGGGTTGCGAGGACTACCCAACAGGGGGTGGGCCGAGCCGGTTATACGTGCAGAAGGGATGCCCGGCCTACCAGTCAACCTTGTACATCAAGTAAAGGTAAAGATAGATGGCTATCCCAAATAGGGAAAATATTATTGTAATTCCGGATAACTACGTATCCAGTAAGAAAGGATAAAGATATATAGGAATCCTACCTCGTAACTGACCAGTACTCTATCTTGTAATCCTGTCCTTCACTATATAAGGCTGGCAGGGGACCTTGGTTCTAGAGACATCTACATCCATACACATACCATACACATCCCTTGTTATTAATCATCAGATCATCATAATCCTAAGAACACATGACTAGGGTATTACCTCCTCTGCGAGGGCCTGAACCTGTATAATCTCTTGTCTTGTGTTACCATTGAGTTTGCGATCCAGCACATAACCCCATATAAATCATTGCCGACAACACTCCCAGTTTAACAAACGTCGACAAGTAGTCTGCATTGTGGCAATCCATAATTTTTTGTCACGTACGCATACACACACACACACACATATACACACACATACACACATACATACATACATACATACATACATACATACATACATACATAAGATTTGCTAGTGTGAACTCGAGTTCACGGATCCCTCCATGAACTTCGACGGGTTTTTGAAATTCGAGAACTTTAATGATCGATCCAAACCGTTGATCTTGTTCATCTTGTCAAAACGTAGCCACCAACCAAGTTTCGTATTTTTTCTAATTGTTTTGCTATTTGTTTTCTAATTTTGAAAATCAGCTTTTTTTTTTACGCTCCACGACTATTTAGAAGGCTGATTTTCAAAATTAAAAAACAAATACCAAACAAATTCGAAAAAATCCGAAACTTGGTTGGTGGCTAAGTTTTGACAAGATGAACAAGATCAATTGTTTGGATCGATTACTTAAGTTCTCAAATTTCAAAAACCCGTCGAAGTTCGAGTTCACACTAGCAAATCTCTCTCTCTCTAGGCTAGCGTGCACCCGAGAGCACGGATCTCTCCGTGCTCCCAACATGTTTTCGAAATTCGAGATGCCTAACAACTGATCCGAACCATTGATCATGTTCGAACATTATCCTGTACAAATTCTATTTACCTTTTGAAATTTCTTCGTACTTTTTACTACACGCTGTAAAATATTTCTTTCTTCAACATCTCCTTTATCCTTCAAAAAAAAAAATCAAATAAACAGTGTTTTGCGACTGCCATTCAAGACGCTGACCAAGGAAGAGTAGTGTGGAATATATGGCCCTGGGTATCTCTATGGCGGGCTGCGAGGACTACCCAACAGGGGGTGGGCCGAGCCAGCTACACGTGCAGAAGGGACGCCCGGCCTGCCAGCCAACCTTGTACATCAAGTAAAGATAAAGATAGATGGCTATCCCAAATAGGGAAAATATGATTGTAATTCCGAATAACTACGTGTCCGGTAAGAAAGGATAGAGGTAGGAATCCTACCTCGTAACCGACCAGTACTCTATCTTGTAACCCTGCCCCTTCACTATATAAGGCGGGCAGGGGACCCTGGTTCTAGAGACATCTACATCCATACACATACCATACACATCCCTTGTTATTACCTCCTCCATGAGGGCCTAAACCTGTATAATGTCCTGTCTTGTGTTACCATCGAGTTTGCGATCCAGTGCATAACTCCATATAAATCATTGCCGACGACACCCCCGGTTTAACAAACGTCGATAAATAGTCTGCATTGTGGCAATCCATAATTTTTTGTCACGCAAGCATACGTATATGTGTGTATAAGATTCTCCATTGTGGCAATCTATATTTTTTTTTAAAAAAAGTGTCCATTATTTTTTTCTAGAAAAAAGTGTTTGTTTCTCCATAGTCCATACTAAAGTAAAGCGTACTCCACTGAAAATACTGTAGCTCCTGCTGTCGGTCTGATAATGATAGGAATGGAATATGGATTGAAGTGCGGAAGCTGAACGGTGCGGAATGAGAGCCGAAATCATTTCCAGATAGCCAGATTTTATTCTTTTGCTTGATGCCACAGCAATTCCTTTTCATCATTTCTTCTCTTTTTAAGTTTTTGTTTTAAATAATAGAAGTAAAACTCACCGTCTCTGCATCAACCGGAGATACATATCGCCATCACACAATCACACTTACGACGTGTACACAATGAAATCATCATTGAAAAATCATACTCGGAAAATTAAGGTCGATTTCGGGCACCATTAATAGGTAGTTAATTAATAAGCACAGTTAGAGCATTCCCAACAGGGTCTCTATCCCATCCTGTAAAACATTATTTATGTCTCATGAATAGTGACATGGACAGTATTTTAGGGGGTTAGATGGAGAGGCTACTGAGAATGCTCTTAGGTCCAAGAATCTCTCATTCCTTGAGTATGCCAAGTGGCAGACAAGCTTTATTCGAGTTCTAGCCCGCAAAGCATTCTTCTTCCATTCAGTGCAGTGCAGCATCTCAGATTCTCAGCGCAGCACAGCATTTCTGGGTCCATTTCTTCTTGATAATAAGCTGAGCTGAAAGGCGTACGTACGGGCGAGGCGAGATGAGCATTATTCTGTGCCTTCCCCACTACTACTGGCAGCTTTGGCTCAGCACCAAACGCTCCTAATCTCCCATTCTCCGGCCTTAATCATTGCCCCTGTGGCTGTCCCCCTCTGCAAACAGCTCCAGGGAAAAAGAGCACTAGACCACTAGTGATTAGTAGTGAGTGGTGACTTCGCTTTGCATTTGTCAATTGTCTCTGCTGCAGATAGCAATTGTGCATTGTTCTTCTTTGAAGCAGTGACATTATATATTAATTCCCCTCATGTTTATTTTTTTTTTGGTTAAAATGAAGGAATGAAAGGAAAGAAGATATGAAGAAGGCCCGATCGATAGATGATGGGGTTTACTTTCCTCCATTAGCGTGTGTTCGTTCTGCTCCATTCAATTTGCCTCTCTCCAGAAAATAATTCTGTTACGGTTCCCGGGTCACTATACACTTGTAACACTATTTCCAAACTTACATTAATGGATTATACTCTTATACACTACGAGAACCAACTGGGGTTGGTAACTTGTATTAAGGAAATATATATGCTTATATAAGAGCATCCGCAATAGCCCACCTATGACACCTCCTAAAATACTATTTATATATGTATGAATACTTTTTTTGAGGATGGGATAGAGGGGCTGTTAAGAATGTTCTAAGATAGTTAGGTGAATTGGACCTTTGAGGTCAGGTGTTTCAAATTTCTTTTCTTTTTTTTTTGAAATTAAGGTAGGAGCTCTACCATTTCATTAGGAAGAAAAGAGCCCAAAGGCAAACAAAGCAAAGAGTATTTACACCATCCATGAATGTCAAATTGACTAGGTGAAAACACTGTTACTATATTTTCTTGCAACATGCTTTTCATGGTACATTATTTTCACTTTTTTTGTGAACATATCGTTTACACATGTAATAAAGTTTCAGGCACAGTCCTACCTTGACGACAGTAATGAAGCCAAAGCTTTGTCATGAACCACGTTAATTAACCGCCCTCAACAGATGGTTCAGTTTTATTTTAAACCGTGTCTGAAGCCAAAGCTTTGTCATGAACCACGTTAATTAACCGTCCTCAACAGATGGTTCAGCTTTATTTTAAACCGTGTCGCATGGTCCGTCCCCTTTATTACTATACTCCATACAGTAAGAGCATCTCCAATGGGCCAGGTCAGCTGGCTATAAGGGATGCCATGTAGGATTTTATGCTGAGGTGGAAGAGAGAGGAGGCAGCTTCACCAAGCGCCGGCGCTAGATGAAGCGCCGATCGCTAGGGAGCGGTTCGAGGCAGAGGTGTGCCACGCGTCCCCATCCCCCCTCCCCCCAAAGCACGGCACGCCACTGGAGATGCCGGATTCGCTGCCATCGCGCCGGAGTTGGGGGAGACGACGCACTAGATCTGCCTCCACCGAGCCAGATTCGGCGCCCCCTGCGCATGATTCACCAGACGCTGCTCACCGCCGCCCGCCGATGGCCCGTCGATCTACTCTTCTCTACCTTTATAATTTGCTCGATTAGTAGCTTACAGAGTTTTTTTTTATTTTTTTTATATTGTTTTTTCAGTACTTCTGTGCGGTGAAATTTCTGTACAATCGTACTGAAAAAAAGAGCGCTTGCACGAAACGCAAAACACAGGCGCCTGCGTTCTAGTCGGTCTCTTATTTTAAACCGTGTCGCATGGTTAATTAACCGTCCTCCACCGCACGAAATATATGCCCTTTATTATTATACTCCATACAGTAAGGAGGTTGATGACGACTAATTAACCGCACCAACCAACTCTGCCAGGAAGAACATGGCAGCTAGCTTAGCTAGCTGGCGAGCAGTGAATGATGTTCTTGCACAGTGCATGGTACTACGACTATGAACCCGGAACAGCGAAGCACACAGTTGTCAAATGTCGTCTTGCGTCACGCTCGTAGCTGAAATCCATGGCAGGAATCTAACGGCAACCGCGTACGCCGCGCAGGCAGCTCCGACAAAAAATTGAAATCGGAGATCCAAGAGAAAGAAATCTCACCAACTCCAAGGACGTAGACCAGTGTAGGTTACACGGTTAATTTATTCAATCATACGAGTAATCCATACCTAACAATCATGTGCATGCATGCATGCATGCATGCATGTTGCAATTAATCAAATTTACATCCATCTTTTTTTTGCACTCTCACTTCCACTTCTCCACTGTGTATGTATGTATATATGTGTGTGGGCAAATGAACACTCGGAACAAGAAAAAAAAAATTGGCCTTTAACAATCGACCAACGAATGGAAGAACGAATCACAGATATAATCCACGGCGAAATGTACATGGAAAAGTGTCACAGAGGAAGGAAGAAACCAAAGTAGGAAGCAACTTGAGAATCATGAAGAGCAAGAAGGAACAGCAAAATCTCGATCTATCGGTTCGATGGATGGATCGATTTGCCAAGATCGTCTCCTGGTTTTGGTGGTGGAGATCGGGGATCGATTTGGGGTGATCGATCACTTGCGGGAGCACTCGGCGGGGAAGCCCTTGGGGAAGCGAATGCCGTCGGTGCAGTAGGTGTAGGACATGTAGGAGCGCTCGGCCCAGGCGACGGTCTTGAGGCCGGCGGCGTCGAGCTGGCGGTTCATCCAGGCGTTCGAGCCGGCGGGGCACGCCGACGAGCCGCCGTTGTTGACGCAGGCGTTGGCGGTGTAGCCCTGGTAGGACACCACGAAGGGCGCGTTGCTCCAGTCGATCTTGACGTCGCCGTGCCGCGTCGCCCAGTAGCTGCCGTCCCACAGCGTCGCGTACAGCCGCATCGGCTTGCTGCTCGGGTACGCCAGGTCGTTGTACTTCTTGAACGTCCTCACCGGCAAGTCGTCCACCTGGAATCTGCGTTTCCAAAATTTTGGACATCGATCAGGAGCTTGGATTTGAGTTTGAGTTTTGAGTTTGAATTCTTGGGATTGGGGAATTTTTTTTTTGGGGTGTATATATGTACATACATGATGTTCTTGGGGTTCCAGATGATCTTGTAGGTGTGGAAGTCGGCGCTGGGGTCGAACCAGAGGTAGAACTGGTGCTCCTTCTTGCCGTCGCCGCTGGCCCAGACGTTGGTGTTCATGACGACGGGGTCGCCGGAGAGGTTGCCCATGAACTCGATGTCGATCTCGTCGCGGTTGGCGTCCTCGCTCTCGCCGGACGCCAGGTAGAAGGAGGTGACGGTGCCGGCGGAGTTGCCGCGGATGAGCTTCATCTGGACGCTGAACTCGCCGTACAGGTACTTGTCCTTGGAGCTGAAGGCGGAGCCCGAGGTCTGGTCCAGCCGGAGCGTCACCTGCTGGCTCTTCCCGTCGTCGCTCACCCGCACGTGGTCGCCGCCGATCACGTCGAACCGGTCGTAGAACCCGGCCTCTGCCGCCACAGCGGCGAGCGCCACCACCGCCGCCGCCACGCACAGGGCCACGCACCTCGCCATGGCCGACGCCGAAGCCGCCGCTCTGTTGATTCTTGGAACGGTGGGGGAGGAGGAGGAGGGAGGAGTGGAGTGGAGTGGAGCACGGCGAGGAATGGGAGGCGGTGGCGCGGCTTTATAGTGGAGGGCGGCGCGCTCCGGCTGCCACGTCCGGGTGGCGTCGAGCCGTCGGCGTCGCTGTCCGGTGGGCGCGCGAAGCGGGATTGCGCGGAGAGAGAGAGTGGAAAACGCGCGCTAATCTTGCGGTGCTTTGCGCTGCGTGTCCCAAAACCAGGGCTCCATTTCCCCGCTGGAAAGGCAGCCCGGCGAATGGTGATACCAATAATTAATGGACCATTTTAGTCCCAAAACAAAGATGAACTGGAATCATAAAACCAGCTGGGGTACCCTAACGCCATCTCATTGTTGCCTTCTTTCGCACCAAATCAATTTTGGATGATGTGCGAAGGTTTTGGAATTGGTACCGCTGGAAATCTCACGAAGGTTGGTGATAGTCTTCCATGTGAGGCTGCTCAGATACACGACAGTCAAGTTGTTGGTGTTATCTTACTATTATATAAGGCAGAAACTTGTTACTTTTTTATTCTTTTAGTTGATTGTGAGACAATTGTTTTTATTTTGCTCTAGTTTTAAGCTTTGCAATAAATATTTATAATAGCCAGATGCATCCATCACTGGTGTAGAGGCCATAAGTTTCTTTCATTATCTAAAGAACATTGTTGTAAATCCTATTTTGTCTTAACAGACAAAAGGATATGGGAGAAAAATTAGAAAAAAAATCTAGTGTAAATGAATTGTGGAATATATGGTAGGGGATTAACTAGGTATCAATTGCCCGACATAATCTGATGGCTCGAATTTATCTCACCATCTCTTATGTACTATTACTACTCTCCGTCTCTCGAACCAGAGAGCATAATGTTGTTGCGGCCCCTTCATTGTCCCCTCTTCACGAGCGCTAAGCGTCCACCTCCCAAGCCTTCTATACGCCTGGGACATGGGTGAACTCTAAACTCTTAACCCAAACCCTAACAGGTAGTAGGAGAAGCAGAAAGCGATGGATGGAGAGGAAGAAAATGATAGCGACATAGGATTTTTTTTCACTGAAGGCAGCATTGGAATAAGCAGCTAAAGTGAGGATAGTAAAAGAAAAAGACGACTGGAGGGTAGAGGTGAAGTTATAGGGTTTAGGGAGAAGCTCAAATCTTGAAGTAATCAGTTGACTAGGATTGATTTTTGATCATCGTTTCAATCGATTTATTGTTATTAAATCTGAAATATTTAAGATTGTTTTCTTGTTTTTATCCATTATTATAAAATTGTTAAGACTCTAAAATCTATAGTGGTGAACTTTTAAATATAAGGTACATCCCACCCTCTTGTAAGAAACATTCTTCTCCAACATAGACAACCAGCAAAAACACCGATAACATAAACTGCACTATAATAGATTTATCAAAATATGATAAAAGCTGTAATATTGTCAAGAAATTAGTTCCTTTTGATGTGAACTTCAAACACATTGTTTTTTACTATTTGGGACGTATTTATTCGCGGCTTTGGTTTGGTTTAAAATTTTTGTCATTTTTATACAGACCATTCATTGTATTAGTTTAAATTAATTTTTTCGAGACTTTGTGAGGTTTTTTTTAAAGATCTTAAAAATATTTTTAATAACTTTTTTTTATGATGGTCCTTAATTGTTTCAACCATACAATCAAAGTAAAGCTACCACGAATCAAAGAGGAGGCCTTAACCTAACTATGAAATGGTTAGTGATAAACAAAGCTTAAAAAGTTTTATTACACCTGCGTATAAGAGATTTAGGAGGATCAATAGCAAAGGAAAAGCAGAGGGAGTCATGCAAAGTGACGTGCATCGCCTGTTCCCTAATTGCTAATTATTGCGTTGGTTGGGCGTACGTGTTGGTTAAGCTCTCCGCCTCACAGATCAAATCACCAGTCCACTCATTGGCGATCAACGCTAAAGATTAATTGGTTGGTTGGTAGCTTCTCTCCTACTCGACCTCCCAACCTTGCGTGCATGGACGCCGCGAGAAACCCGCGTGTAAGCATGCATGGGTACGTGAAGCTGCGCGCGGCTCCGGCTCCGGCTCGACGACGCCGGCGCTGGCCGCGGCGGCGGTGGTTTGCGCGTTGCCGTCGGCCGCCGGCGGTTGCACCGTCGCTGTTGATCGCTACGGCCGGGGCTCGCTTTCCCACCCCGGTGGCGTACGTGCAGTGCGCGTGGCGGCCGGAGCTGGGATAAGACCGGCGATGGCGCGCCGGCGGCTCATGGGAGGAGGCTGGAGACGGACGGCTGAAGACGAACCAGGTGGTTGGCGGCGCGGCGGCTGCTCGCCGGCGGCCGACACGGCTCTTCCTCGTCACGCCGGCGGCCGCCCGGCCGGCCTATCCTGGGCTAGATAGTGGCTGGGAAATGAATGCCTATACACGTACACACACCAGGTGTGCGATGCGCCATATCATTGCGTGCGTACGTCAGTACGTGTGTGTCATGCACTCGATCATAACATACTGTTACGAAGGTAAGTAGCCTGATGGTCCGATGCATCCATTGCCGGAACTTCATGGAGGCTAGTACGTGTCCGGGCCCCATCTTCTTCGTATTGAAGCACCTTGATGATTTGTACATTGTAATTTTATTAGCGAAAAGACAGTTAGTACATGCATGACATCGGTGTCCGGGCCCCATCGGCTACAGATACGCACAAATAATTTCGATGTAATTGACATCGGTCATCATTGGGCCGGTTATCAGGCTACAGGCATCCACAAAATAATTTCGATGTAATTTGACATCGGTTACAAGTTAGAACCGACACATATAACCCTATCTACATGTCTTTCTATTTACGGTTTAGTGGTAGCAACAAACTCCGGGATACATGCGGCAACGATTGGTGCCGAATCTATCATAACCACAAAGATTGCGTGCAAAAAGTTCACTATTGACCCATCGACCATCGTTGATTAGAAGATTTAGGCTCAGCTTTTTTCACCTTAACGACTTGTCTACGTTTCAAAATGATGTATGCTTTGAGTTTTTCGCTGTTTTGAAGGTGGGTCCTAACGCTTTAAAAAGCAAGTCAAACGAAATGGATCCAAATCTCGAGACTGTTTCGAGAAGCGCTTGAAATTCAGTCATTTCAGCCGTTCAGCCGTTAAGATGAGCTGAAAAGAACAGGGTCTTAGTTTGTACAAATAATAACAGCCGTTTCAGTATGTTAAGAATATATAGAGCTAGAAAACGTATATGTGCGTGCTAGTGCGTTCAATCCATTGCTCATTCTTTGGCGCTAGTGCCGGCCGGGTCCGCAGGTGAGCACCGGTAGCAGGGGCGGGGAGGCAGCGAGCAGCAGAGCATGTTCAATTCGCGCCGTTCGGGCATAGAAATTTTTGGAGGCTTTTCGCCTCGCTCGGGGCCATGCCATGTGATGGCCACCTCGCTCGGCGCCGTTGGATACATGCATGCCCATCGCCCATCGGGTGTTGACCTACCAACCGTTGCCGCGTTGGGTCTTGGCCTCTTGGGTGTGCATATATGCATGCGTGAATAACAATAGGCCGGGCTTGTGTTGTGTGGATGGATGGATGTTTTTTTTTTTTTGGCTTGTGTGGATTGCAAAGGGGATACATACCGCTGACACGTTGCCATGTGGCCTTATCGTTTCCCGTGAGAGAACAAGAATACGTGTGTTCAGAATCTCTGCCCCCTACGCGTTCTCTGTGACTGCTACCCCATGTTCGGACGTACCTAAAATTCTGCTTGGCCTGCACCGAACCGAACCAGTTCCGGGCGAAATGCGGCAAAGCGTGTGAGATCGAGTTCTGGCTTCTAACGGCCGGCCTCTTTGATAAGTGGAGATCTCAATAGATTTTTGCTATTTTAATCCAAAGAAGTTTTGTATGCTAATCGGGTATTAAGATTCGTACTAGATCCTTATTAAGACTCGTATCTCAATAAATTCTAACATCAGTCGTACTTGAAAAAAGGGTACAAAATAGTGTGGATTTAGTCCATCAAATTCCACGTTGTGTTAAATTATCCCTCTGGTCTAAAATTAGGCTTGATTGACACAACTTTCAAAACCGTGCTGAATTAGCCACTTGACCGGTTAAAATCAGGGTATGAAAATGATTTTGAATGATGTAGTGTCCATGTGGCCATTTTACATGACACGGACACAGTTGCACACGTGGACATCGAGCTGAACTCATTTGTGAACTAATGACATGGTGAACCACACCATCCGATCCCCTCTTCTCTGCCCCCTCTCTCTCTCTCTCTCTCTCTCTCTCTCTCTCTCTCTCTCTCTGTGCGCTATGCACTAGCCACCCTGTTGTGGTGCCTTGTGCTAGCGTCCCTGTTGCTGATAAATGAAGCGCCGCCATGGACCATTGTAGCTAGAGCCCGCCATCGCTTAACCATTTCCTCATCCTTTGTTGTGTTGCCTCAGCTGTCATGCGCTGCCCCATAGCATCATCGTGGACCATCATGGCCCAGGAGCCCAACAGGCGTCACCCTTGTCGAAGCTGACTTCCATCGCGCCGAGCTTGAATTGCACCATGCCTTCTTTGCTGTTGTGCTATGCGACCTTTCGCCTGAGTTAATCTGGAGCACCGCTAGCCACCATTCTCTATCCTCCGTGCCGTGGAGCGCTGACATCCATAGTTCGCTATCCAATCCGAACCGCTGTCATCCACTGCTTACAGACGCCGCCTCCTTCTCCGGGCCGGCGAGCCCCCTTCTTTCCCGTGCCGCCTCCTCTTACCCCGTGCTAGAGACCCCTCGCCTTCCCCCAATCTGACAAGCCCCCTTCTGCCCTGCGCCGCCACCTCCTTCTCCCATGACGGTGCACGTGGATCTAATTGCAAAACCTCGTTCTCCTTATCCAAGGAGGTGGGTGAGACATAGCCAAAGCGAGGTTGCTACACAAGTCGCCGCGTCACTGTCGTTATGAGATAGAAGTGATGTGGAGATAGATGGGTGAGAGCAGCATAGACGTGAGGTCAATAATGTGGCCAAACTAGGTGTCAATATGTGCAAAACATGCTAGATCAGCAACGTCGACAGCCAAAATCGCTCAAAAGACGGGTTTACTGATCAAGGGATTAAAGTGTCATGGTTTGGTAAGATCAGGGATGCGTCGAGCCTTGTTTTAGACCACAGGGATGAGTTTTGACGCAAATGTAAAAATTGAGGTATCAAATCGACACTTTTTTAAAACAATATTACTCCCGGACGTCTGATCCAATCAGACGCCCCTTTCTTCCTTGCGTCCGATGTTACAGCCACACACACACGTTACCTCTCTCTGTTTGGATCGATAGGGGTGCTGATGCTGCAACTCTGCGTGAGGCAATAGCTCGGTTTTTGTGTGTCGTCGATCAGGTGTTGTTGATCTTGCTCTTTTGTGTCCAGAATAATGTGCTCTCTCTCTTTCTCTCTCTCTGTGTGTGTGTATGTTCTCTTCTCTCCTCTAGTTGATCCATTTTCTACCCGATGAGCTAGATGGCTAGATCTAATGAGTATGATGGGAGCTCGCTGGATTTGAGGGAAAAAAGGGTGAAGAGTCATGTTTCCCTTTTGAATATCACACTTGTACATAGAGATGGCAACGGGCACGAACCCGCTGGGTACTGCATGCCCAAACCCGTACCCGCGAAAATCAAATGTGCCCTCTAAGAAACCCATGCCCGCACCCGGGTATAGATTTTTGCCCAAACCCGTACCCGCACGGGTATCGGGTGCCCGCGGGCTGCCCATGCCCGGCACGGAAGAGGTGTCAAGCTGTCCTGTACAGCCAGGTGTACTTATAACAACACAGTCATCAGCAAATTTCCACTCATGGGCTGAGCTCTAGGGTTTCACTTTCACCGCACGTTTTATACTTGTTCTTTGGGCTGGGCCACCGTGCAAATTAATGGGCCATAAAATGAGTATATGAACTGCAATCATAATATTGCGCAGGGTTTAAAAAACCCATGGGTTTGCGGGTTCAGGTACCAATATCCCACACCCGTACCCGCATACCCGATGGGTACAACATATTACCCATTAAGAAACCCATGGGTTCAGATATTAGCCCATACCCGTCCCCTAATAGGGTAAAAACCCGCCGGGTTTCGGGTTTCGGGTACAGATTGCCATCTCTACTTGTACAATAGAATATTCAAGTTTACTTATGAAAACATCATTTTTTCACGTGGAGCGTTTATCTTTGAATTGGGTGGACGATTCTTTTGACAAGTTATATTGTTATTTTTTTTCATGCTCCAATAATTCTTTTGGCACATTCCAACACTAGTCGACTATGTTTGAACAAGTTCCATCGGGCCTTTTGTCATGTAATCAACTTTTTTTGGCATGTTCAAATATGATTATTAACATGTTTCAATAGTTGTTTTGTTTTTTCAATGTCACAACGAACTGTTTCAGTAGTTAATTATGTATGTTTTAACAACACATTGTATATGTTTGAAACACCAAATCAGACGTTCGAGTTGTAATGGAATCCTCGAAAAAATATTAAATTTTCGTCCAAAATTAGAAAAATAAACCAGGGTGGTTTTTTTGGGTAGTTTTTCTCAAAATATTGAATTTAATGTGGTTAGCGAATTCAAATTGTAATGCTGGTCTATTTTAAATATTGGTTTTAATATCTTGTTGTGTATAGGTTAGGACGACATAGATCTTTTGTGGTATAGCAGAGTGTTGTTGGGTCTTAGGGCATGTACAGCGGCATTTATTTTGCCGTTTATATCATGCCACATCAGTTGTGATTAATAAGAAAAATCCTACGTGGACAGCAATTAGTGAGGAGAGAGGATGAAGCCATCGTCTCGCGAGGCGCCGGCTCTGGCTCGTGCTCCCAGAGCAAGCGACGGCAAAACCATCGCGCTGTACAAGCGCGAGGACGACTCCAGCGCCAGGATGCCTCCGGTTTGCATGCAGCAGGACATGCAAACTCATTTGCCAATCTACTATTTGCTATATCTTCTTATTAGCATTTCCGATTACCGAACCGATTTCAAAAATGGATTCCTGACATTTTTTTCGAACAAAACTAGACCACACTTGCCACATAAATTTCAAAAGTTTAAATTTTTCATTTTTAAAATTTTGATTATATATTGTTTATTTTAATTTTTAAATTTAATTTTTATTTTTTGTTTTAAATTTATAGCCCCTTTGATAACAATATATTTTAAACTCTATTTAACTATTAAACTATATAGACAGCTGTAAAGACTACCCATTGTATGCACTGTCTATATAGCCGTCTGTAGGTGACATGGCAATGCTTTAGAGACAACAGCTGTCTGCACCATTGTACATGCCCTTAGGTCCTCAACTTGGACTCCTCCGTGCATTGTTGGCATCGGGTCTCGCGCGGCCGATACTTGTCTCGGGCTCGGGCCTTCCCCGCTCAGCACCGGTGGGCGGTGGGTCATCACCAGCTTGCACCACACACGTAGTGGTAGATAAAAAAAAATCCCAAAACCAAAAAACGAACCGAATCGAAACAAAAATATTGAAATAATTGGTTTTTTGGTTTTCAGTATTAATTTCGGTAGTGATTTTCAGAAATTACGGTTTTTCAGTTCGATATCGGTATCCGCTCGCCAGAAACCGAAATACCAAAACCACCGATCCTCACTTAATTGCTTTGGACCTCCGGCCTCCCTTGCACACCTCAGACCACAAACCGCCCAGCATAGCAGCCCAATCGACTGCCTCCATCCACCCGCCACTCCTCTACTCTCCACCATGAGTTCGTCGCCTCCGAATCCTTGCTCCCTCTCCAGCACCAGCCGCCGCCCACCGACTCTGTGCCATGCCAACCCCTCGCCCAGCCGGAGCCCAAAGGTTCTCTGGCTCCCCGAATCGCCCCCAGGTACCCTCTCCTCCCCGCCCCTGCTCCCTCCCTCCCGCCCACCACCCCCCGTATGGCGTCCCCACAAGGAGCAGCGCTGCCGCCTCACCTAACCCTTCGCTTGGTGAGTCAGGGACCGCGACACGGCGGTGGATAGGGGGAGGGAGCTCAACGCCGGCAAGGATCTGGTCACGCTGGCGCTGGCACGGAAGGGGTCGACGCTCCTCAGGCTCGCTGGCTGCGCCGGGCTTATCTCAGGTTGAAATCTCCATCTTCTACAAGTTTCGATCCATACTCTGATACTCATTCTTCTTTTGGGGATTTAACAATAGGTCGATATTCCCTATCTTTGGGTAACTTCGGTAATACCGAACTACCGAACCGAATGAATTCGGTATATTTGGGTTTTGTAGTAAAAATGTTTCAGGAAATTTCGGTAGCCCTTTCTTGGATACTGAATTTTTTTAATTCCGAAAATACCGAACCAAAATACCGGGGAAAAATAAATAAATGCCCACCCCTGGTCCTGGTCGCACGCAGACGCAGCTCCCCGGTTCCAGGCAGCCACCGGCGGTGCGAGACGACCTGCAGGCTGCAGCTGCTACGAGTCATAAAAATTCGGCACCCGCGCGAGAGTGGTAGGTAACGGTCCGGACGCGCCGCACCGCACACATGCACATGAGCACATGCACATGCACATGTTTCCTTCCAGCGCGCCACGCAGCAGCTAGCCACAGCCCAGGAGCGACCAACTCTCCCCTCCCGTGAAGCCCGAGGAACGGAACCCGCGGCTTCTCGGTGGGAGAGACCATGCTGCATGCTGTCCATGCACCGCCACGGCGCCAATATGCATGAGTTCCAGGCCTGGACAGCAGTAGCACAGCACAAAAGCATGACCACAATCCCTCCTGCTAGTGCCAGCCAGACAGATTTGTCAGGCATGTCTGTGTGCGCCTAATGAATAATAATGATTGAGCCCCTTTTGACGATATTAAGCACTGTCCGGAAGGAAGCCATGAGTTGCATGTAAGGCCATAAAGATGCACTGTTAGGAGTAGGGTATGTTCTGATCGCTTTTTGGACAGGCAAAAAATGCTAGATATAAGAAAATGACATGACACTAAGAGAGCAAATAAACAATATTTTCAATGATGCTAGTTATAGTGTTGTCCCTAAAATTAATTTGGATTCACATGTAATAGTGTGTGTCCACCTTATATCCGTTAGAGACTATCTCTTGGTTAAGAGCAAGTCTCTCTCTCTCCCCTTTGACCCTCTCCTTCTCTCCTTCACATAAGCAAAAAAACAAATGTGTAATTCTCACCATTAGAGATGCCCTTAGCTAGCTAATCGGGCATTGAATACAGATAGTACAAAAAGTGTGTTGGGCTTTTGCCCGTACTAGGCTTGGCCCATTAGGCCCTATTGGCCGGTTAAGAGCAGAGGAGGGGCAGCGCTGCTGCCCCTGGCTTGAGCTGGGTCGGGTTCGTCCCGAACCCTAGCTGGCGGCGGCGGCTGTTCGAGCTCCCCGACGAGTGCAGAGCTGCGTGCGCGTGCACGGGTGGCCGTCGTTCTCGGGGTTTGTTGCGCCAACATCGCCTATATGGGGAAGTCCCTCTCCTTTCTCTGGGCTATCGGTTTTTCACTGAGTTTTCCCCTTTGCTCTGACTCTCGGTGCTCCCATTGCCGCTACTGTTCGCTGGATTTCCGGTGTGCTTGCAGCTCGGCATGAGCTCCTGTGGTGCTTCCTCCCTCATCACTGGTACCCGTAGGCCACGGCGTGGTCGCTCTGTGTTGTTCCTTGTGCTCCTCGGGCTCTTCTCCTCGGCTTGTCCGTGGTGGGGAGTGACGGCATCGTATCTCCGATCCATTTCGCAGGTGGTGCTACGTAGCACGGTGATCAGATTTCTGAGTCAGTGCCTTGTGCACGCTTTGCCACTGTTTGCTACGTTGCCGATTCGGATTCGGCACACCGTAAGTATTCGTGTTCTTCCCTTTTGTGCAGCAGGCCGATTGGGCATCTAGGGATCAATTCTTCGAATAGAGGCCGATCCCAATTAGGGTATTTGCACTGTGGTTTTCTGGGCTTAGTATAATGCTCGATGATGATTGCATAAATTGAGGATTGTCTATAATCTGTTTAGGTTCTTGTGTAGTTTGTTCGGTACTCCTTCTAGATTGTTTTGTGAGAATTAATCATCCGTTTATGCTGCTGCCATTGCATTTAGATTGTTGGTCAACTAGTTGTTAGATTTACATCTAATTGGAGAATTGATATTGCTGTACGCTTTCTCTATTGCTAGTTGATTGCTGTTCTGTACTGTACTGTGTTCAGTGACATTTTTGTCACTGTTTTGATCTGTTTTGGTACTGCCGAACTGCTCAGTTATTGTTTCTAAATCAGTGGCAGATTTGCATATTGTGCTTTACATTGAATTGTCTAGAGCAGTGCTGTTCATCTATTACTTAGGCCTAAATTTCAGTTTATAATATGTGATATTAAGCCATCTTTGATCGTTGGAAGGCTAACTTGATTAGCAACCCTTTAAAGCAGTCTGAGAGCAATTCTTTATCAATTAAATCTGAGCTTTATGCTGATTTTGTTGAGTTCAGTTGGTACCATGTTTATTGGGTTAATGCTAATCATGGATTTATATGCCTTTTTACATAATATTGTAGAATTCATGATTTTGACTATAATTCATGGTATTATTGTTGTTTGTGTTATATTCATTGTGAATTACATGTGTAATCTACTTATACCGCAATATTTGCAACAAAGTGTAGTACTGTGCAGCATCTTATTTTACGTGCATCAAAGTATCGGGCACGGTAAAATAGTAGTAGTCTCAGGTCAAACTTTTACAACTTTAGCTAACAAAGACTTTTAAACTATTTAGATTCAGCACATAATAATCATGTAGATAGATTCACCATAAAAAAAACTTTCTTAATATTATAAGTTCATTGTATTTTATCAATAAATTATAATAGGTTCCAGTGGTTAAAGTTTTATATTTCGGAGAACATTTCCAATATCAAAAACAACTATTATTTTAGAATAGAACGAGTATTTTCTAAGGGCATGCCAATAGTGGTTAGGACGTCCCAATGCAATAACGAACAAAATATAAGAGATGAAAATGTGATAAATAGTGAAAAGGATGTGTGAATTGTGACTGAGCCATCCTAAGTTAGGACACCGTTGGTGATCGATGGCCTAAGGTCAGATGCGTTGTACCTAAATCTAAAGTAGGAGAAAGTCTACTTCACCCCCTTAACTATAATACTTGGTACATCTAATCCCTTGATCTGGGAAACAAGTATCCCCCACCCTAACAAGTACTTCAACATGTGAGATTAACCTCCCAAAGGTGATTTTGAGGACAGTTATGTCAGGGAGCCAACCCTCGTGGAATAGTATCACTACCTAGGCCGACCATGTGACATTTTGTTTTATAGGAAACCAATTTTACATATGGATCAAGCGCTTGTATCTTCTTCCTCCCTTCCCCTTCTCTATCTCGCTCCCTCCCCGTGCTTCGTCCAAGGAAGAATCTCGTTATATACAACATTTCTTGCAATGCGGGAAGGATGACCTTCCTCATCTTCTACCAGTATTCTAGGACCACCACGCGAGCTTACCCTCGAGAAAGCAACGTACAACTGACCGTGGGAGAAAACAGGTGTCTTAAGATAAACACCCACAAAGTTGAGAGTCTGACCCTGGCATTTGTTGATGCTCATAGCGTAGCATAAGCGCAATGGAAATTGACGGCGCTGCAAAACGAAAGGCCATTTTGAGCTTGATCCATTTAGGACTATTCGTGGTATGCAAATAGAATCACCAATATTAGTCCCTGTGAGAACTGTCGTTTGAATTACATGATCACCAAGTCTTGTTACTATTAACCTAGTGCCATTACAAAGGCCCAGTGATTGATTTAGATTACGAAGTAAGAAGACCGGAGTACCGATTTTGAGGCGAAGCTTATGCGCTGGAAAACCGTTTAGATTAATTGCATTCAGAAACTCCAGGGGATATATGAGATCAATATCTCTCGGCTGCTCACTTGTGTGGTAAATACTGTCAAAACTCAAATATTCCTTTTCCTCTCCTGGCACTCTGTTTAGCATTGCATAGTTGATATCGTCAACCACATTGTTAGTGGGGCAAATTATTGCTCGTTCAGCCAGGTAAGAAGAATCCTTGTAACGTGTCTGGAAATCAGAGTACACAGCATCTATGATGGCGGTTAGATTTTTGGTTTCAGGAATGATTAGAAGATCATCTGGAATAGTAATCCATGTAGCACCGTCTGAATCAGGACAACGAACCGAAGGCAGACGGTTCTCTCCCACATCAAGTAACCATTTAGAGAAGCACCGAATATCATCTCTACTAGCTGAAGATATAGCAGAATCAGAAAGCCGCATATTTATAGTGAGATGCATTACTCGGATGGACGGCCATAAATATGATCTGATGAATGAAGCATCAACAATATATGCGCGGCTCCCGCCAGGCACCACCGGTAGAACTTGCCTAAAATCGCCACCAAACAGTATAGACTTTCCTCCAAAAGGTTTAGATTGAGCTAATGGATCAGAAGCAGAGAGGATATCTCGTAAACATCTATCAACGGACTCAATGCAGTGTCTGTGAGCCATAGGAGCTTCATCCCATAATATAAGCGAAGCCTTACACAGCAGCTCTGCAAGCATAGAACCTCGGGCAACAGAGCATGGGCTTGTTGCATGTACATCAACAGGTATATGAAACCTAGAATGAGCTGTTCTACTTCCTGGGAGCAATAACGCAGCCACAGCAGAAGATGCGACGGGCATCACTAATCTTCCTTGAAACCTTAATGTGACCAATATTGTTCTCCATAGGAAAGTTTTTCCAGTTCCTCCATGGCCCGAAACAAAAACACAGGCATTGCTCGCCTATTTGCAGCTTTGATAAGACATCATCATAGATAAAACACTGATCAACATTAAGGGAAGCAACCATAGAATTTGACTGTGTAAACAAATCAGCGTGAACGTATGATAGTTCTTCAACTATAAGCCTATTGTCAGTAAAAGGAGAAGGACGATTATGTGGAGGAGGAAGACCATATGCTGACATAATTAGTCCGTTAGCACAGAACATGCCATCAAGCTGCTGCAACAATGTGGAATGTATGGTATTTTCGGCGACCAAGTGCTCTGTAAGACCAGTAGCACGTCTTATACCATAAACAATATCATCTGCCATATATGTCCAGTACTTGTCATATAAAGCTCGAACATTACCAACTTGGCAATATAAAATAACAGTCATTAAGAGAGTCCGGAGTTGCCGAGCTGTTGCCCACACTATGGCTTCATCAAATAAAGCTGTCCATTCGGTATCATCACCAATCAAGCCTCTAGCTTTGCAAGCCTCACGAAACGAATCATACAGGACGCCTTCATATGTCCTGATGTCTTCATAACAAAGAGCCCCACGGACAACCATCAACAGCATTCTGAGATAGAAAACATCACCAGCAGATGCATGAACATGTCTTATTCTTCCAACCATAATACTGTGTTTTCGCTTCCACCACTTCTTTCTGCTAGCATACCAAGTCCACTGAGTAGGAAACTCACAGTACGTGAGATCACGGGACAATGGGTGGTCGGCATTAGTAATAAACCACTCGGTCAGCGTGGTCTTCTGACAATCTGGATTATCAATAACACTAACTAAATCTGTTTCCTCTTGGAACATGACACTTTGCATATTGGGCATATGAACCACCAGTCTCTGCATTGATGGTGTTCTACCAAGAACTTCGAAACCATACAGCCTCTAAAAAGATTCGCATGCAGATAAATATCTTGATCTCACATACTCGGATACTTCATCGATGCCTTGACTGGTAGTATGCGAGGCATGCTGTTCATGAGAATCCATAAAAGCAGAAGGCACATGGGTAGGTCTAGGAGGGACGCTGTTACCTCTTGACACCATGGTGGGCACTGATCTTTGAGATGCAGGATCAACAGCAGAATGATAATGGTTGGAAGCTAATGGACCGTTTGGCGAAGGTCTAACAACAGCGGCAGCTGCGTCAGGACCTTTATGTATATACTTAAACAGGTTTTTAACCAAATGTGTGCGGTTACACCACTCAACATTTATGTGAGCCTGATATTTCTTGAGGCAGTTAAGATTATAAGGAACAACCCAACCATTTTCAAAGCGAGCACCATTTCTAACAACATAGCGGCCTTGGTCGCGTCGACGATACACAGGATAACCGTCGGTGTTTATTATGGTATGGGCATGGCAGTCTTTTGGAAATCCTTTACTGCAGAAGCCGCCAACCATGCAAGGTGCCATACGATTGAATGCTCCACATGGGCCGTGTATCATAAACTCGTCCACAAGTGCATATCCCAAAGGATCTGACTCAACGTCCGGTATTTCAGCAGAGATAACAGAGTCTATAAGGTCGGGTGTTATATCACTATCACAGTCTAACTAAGCAACCTGATGTAAATGTGGTAAGCCTCTTTTTTGCCATTCTGTGGTATGCACTTCTACAATAAAACACACAACAAAAAAATTTCCATGATATGTAAAGTCTTCTGAAATAAAGCAAGGCAAAACGCAGAAATATACGTGTTGTACAGTAAGGCAAGGAAGAAACGAAGTAATAGAAACGAATATAGGAGCCTGACCCTTTGCGCATAAAACAGATAAAAACAACCAGCAAAAACAATAAAGTACCCAATTGTATCTAGTAAAGAAGGGTAAGAAAAAAGGATAACCAATCATGAAAACAGTGAAGAGTAAACAAAATATAAAACAGGAAAAACTGTATAGTACTATATGTACAAAGACTACCTAGAGCAACTGGTTCTAATAACAATGACATAGCTATAAGCTAAATATGCGCATAACAATTTGTAAGCACACAATATACTGGGAACAGATTAATACGCAGACTGAATACACACATGTAAACTTTGCGTAATCATACTGTGTATATAATCCTTAATTGTGTAATTCCGTATAGCTATACTATATCCAAAGTGCTGAATCGGAAGGATAAACAGAAATATGGAAATTCCGTATGGGCTTTTTTTGTTCGGACCATACAAAACATAATCGATTACGAACATATGTAATTTAAGGTTGATTACGGTTTATAATCCGAAATAATCATACCCTATTCGTGGTTAATAGATCTGAACGGAAAAACATGCCAAATAAAAGGCTGAAAACATAAGCTAACATAATCAGTAAGCCAATCAATCATAATGCACCAATTAGATCTCAAGAAACGAATATTGAATACTGGGGATGAATAACGGTTACTTCAGTGCAATCGCAATGGGTGCCAATCTATTTAAAAAGGAAAGCATGGGGGCAGCATTTTATCTCACGGCGAAGAGATCTACACTATTATAAGCAGAGACTGGGGAGAGATGGCTGGCGACCTTGTCGATTATGCGCCGCTATGGCGACGCCTGCAGAGGCACACCGGGCGTCGGCGGCTACGCGGCAAGCGAAAAATGGAAGCGTCTGCAGAACGGCTAAACACCGTGCTGGAGTCAGTGAAGCAGGCGCACCTGACCGGCGAGCTCCCGGCGAGATGGTGGCGAAGGTTAGGCCATCTCCAATGCAGGTGCTTAGACAAGTGCTTAAAGAAAAAACCAGATTTTTTTTGCCATGTAGGATAGAGAAGGTGCTTGCATGGGTGCTTAGAGAGGGTTATAGATGCTTAATTAAGCACCATGCTGAGAAAGATGCTTAGAGAGTACCTAAGCACCCATATAAACTTCTATGCATTGAAAATAAGTTTTTCTACATAAAAGCTTAGTGACGTGGCAGCATCCTCTCTCCTTAAGCACCTGCTATAAGCGTTTTGCATTGAGGATGGCCTAAGAGAACTATTTTTCTGCTTGTGCCGCTGCATGGGCCAGCAAAATGATCAGCATCGTATGCCATAAATGTATTAATCATTTCTTCTTCTTTTTTGAAAGAGGGGCAGGAGAACTGCCGACCTATTTCATTGATAAGCAGGAGAAAATAAAATAAAAACCCGTACAAACACGGGGTACAACCGCAGCGCTCCGCTGCAACCCTGGCCAAAGCCAGACACATCTCCGGCCACCGCCAGGAACACCACCGAAGCCCACTAGGCCAACGGTCGAACAGAGAGAGATACAGGAGAGGGAGAAGGAAAACACCACCAACACTCACGCAGCGACGAATGACTCCTAAAACAGCAGACCCAGCGAAAGCCCAAAACGCAAGACGGCAAACACGATGCCTCCAACGAGGTAAACGACAGGGGGAACCCGCCGCCGCCGTAATGCCGATAGGGTTTTCACCCAGAGCACAGGAAGGTCTGAAAGTGATGCCTCTAAGGAGGAAACGACACCAAAAGTGACGTCAACACCAGCCCAAAAGGGCAGGGCTTTCGCCCAAGACCAACCGTACTAGCGCATAAGGCAGAGGCCGCCGAAGGCTGAGAGCAACAGAAGAACCGAGCCGCTGGCCGAAGACGAAGAGCCGAAAAGCGCAAACGAACGCCGCTCCTCGACGCGGAAGAGGCCACCCACACCACCCGACCCCTCGGAGAAAGGGAGGGTCAAGACGACGGGGACGGGACCAAGTCAAGGGGCAGAGAACGAGGACGTCGTTAGGGAAAGGTCGTCAGCCAACGCCGCCGGAGAGGGGCCACCACGCCGAGTGGCCAGCGCACGGAAAGCGAAGAAGACCAGACGCCACGCCGGGCAATGGTCCACCACGCCACCACGGGAGAAGCTGAGGGGCCGCCGGACACACGCCCCTGGAGCCACCTACTCCGACCACTTCGGCCAGCCACCGAAGCGGACCCCCAAGCGGCCTCCACCGAGACGGGCTCAGGGGGAGGGGAAAGAAACAGAAGAAGAAGCCGGTGCCGAGCTACACCAAGCTACGAGGCCACCGGACACACACCCCTGGAGCACACCCACTCCAACCGCTCCGGCCAACACACCGCCCAAACCGGGCCTCTTGCCCGCGGACTCGGCCTCTCATAGAGCGGTCCCCCCCGGGCGGTCTCCGCCAAGACGGGCCCAGAAGGAGGGGAAGAAGGAATGAAGAGGGAAAGCCGGCGCCGAGCTCCACCACTGCGCGCGAAGGTGGTGGTAAAGAAGGAGAGAAGTGAACGGCACCACAACGGAGCACAACCAATCAAAGTGCCAACTTGCTCGGAAGAGGCCGGCAGGGCCACCGGGTCCCTAACAAGGAAGGGAGGGACAAGGCAGCAAAGCCGGGACCAAGCACGAAGGAGGTGGATGGCGTGGGAAAAGGCGATCTCTTGCCGATCTCAATAAATCGAATAGAGAAAAGGCGAGAATATAAAATAAACAGAAATAACAAACAGGAAAGAAAGAAATGAGATAGATAAGGTATAACCTGCTCGTGTAGGGCCAAAGAAAATACCATCTTTAATGTCACGCACAAACTCGTCAAGCTTCATATGAAAAACTCGGACTATCATATGAGGCCTATCAGTGTATCTCTGGCCTGGCTCACATGATATAGCCTCCATAATCTCATGCCATTTTGGGTTGCATGTAAAAGTATTGAAAATTTGAGGCGGGCCATATATCCGGCATATTGCGATAGCATCAAAGTAATTCTCGTTCATAAATCATCTTCCTCCAGTAAAAGAAGAGGGCAATACAATTTTAACTCCAGTATCCCTACCAGAGGTATTGCCTCGACCAATCGCATCACTTATTCCTTGATATGTTTCAGATCATAAATTATCCTGATTGAAGTAAAAATACGACAGACAATTAGCCTCAACACATGAGAAAGCATTAACTGCATATTGCTCAGATAATCTACCACATCAAGTCATCTCTACTCCTAAAAAACACCTTGTGGTGATGAGTGATGGCTCGTTAAACTAATCCTGACCATTCAAATCTATCCAATGGTTCCCATTGCCACCTTTCCAAAGCCAGCACCCTCCCACGGCTCCACCGCCATCTGTGCCCAATCCATTCGCACGGGCTGCCCGAGGGGGAAATGAGAGAGGAGGGAGGAGAGAGAAAGGAAGGAGAGAGAGAAAATACGGAGCAGAGGGAGAGAGAGGAAGGAGGCAGCACGGCGGTAGGCTGTAGCTCGCTGGCGGCAGGGCGACGGTGGCGGCGTTGGGGCAGCGCAGCGACATCGGCAAGTGGCGGCGGCACGGCGGGGGAACCGAGAGGGGAAGGGGTAGAGAGAGATAGGAAGGGAGAGAGAAGGGAGAGAGAGAGAGGCAGTGATGCGGTTGGCCGGCGAGGAAAGCGGCGGAGGAGCAGCCGGCGACGGCGGAGCGGCAGAGGTGGCTCGGGCGACTTGGCGACGGCGGCGGCGGCGAGGGCAGCGGCTGCAGCCGGCGGAGAAAAACCGAGGGCGGAGAGAGAGGGGAGGGAGCAACCGGCAGCGACGACCGCGGCGCGACGGAGCTTTGGCCGTCAACCACGTGAAATTCCTGACGATTTGGCGATGGGAAGAGGGCAGGGGAGCATCAAAGGAGGGAAATTTGGTGCGCTCACAAGGTGTTGGCATGCTGGATGTCGGCCTCGAGCCCCTTGAGTGAGTCCTTGAACGACTTGCGCATGGAGCACACGACCATCTGCCTCCTCCCTCCTCCCTCCTCCACTCCGGCCGCCGCTCGATCAGCTCAGCTCGGCCGCCGCCACCATGGAGGAGCAGGAGCCCAGCCAAACCCCACGCTCGAGAGCCCCCCAACGGTGACAGATCGAGAAGACTCCATCGAAAGTGCGCCTCCGCGGTGCGGCGCCGCCCGCTTTTGCCTCCACTACCGCCTCCTCCGCTTGGTGTCTTCTCCTTTCTGCTTCGGCCTCTTCTACTTCATGTATTCGTTGTGTGCGTCAGTGCGTGGGGGTGAAGGGCACGCGTCCCTGACAGGTGGGCCATGGCAGGGCGGCGTGAGGGAGGGGAGTCCGTTGAATATTAAATCGTGCCGCAAAAATTCAGCGTGCAAACGCAAGAGGTTGAATCCTAATAGAGGAGTTCGTTGAATGTTGCACATCCACTGTTCCAAGTTTAAGCCCTTGAATGCACGTACATGTATTTTATCAAAGAGAAAAGGTGTTTTTTTTTGCGCTAGAAAATAGGCTGTCTATTTTCTCCAAAAATTAATGGACGGGGAGGGGAGAAGAGAGGGGAGATGAGAGGGGAGGAGAGAGAGAGGGGAGGGAGCAACCGGCGGCGCGACGAAGCTTTGGCGGCGGCGCGCGACGGCATCGGAGAACCGGCAGCAATCGCGCTGGCGACGACACGATGGCGGAGCCGAGAAGGAAGGGAGAGCGGCGAGAAGAGACCGAGGGGAGAGAGAAGCCGGGGAGGAAGAAGGGAGAGGAAGAAGGGGGAGGTGGCAGGGGAAGAGGGAACGCGTGGGCTGAATCAATTGGGGGATATGAACGGGAAGGATCGGAAGAGGTACTGTGCTAGGAACAGTATTCCACGTGTCAGGCTGAGGCAGCAGGAGCCATACATCTCTAGGATTATATACTTAGATGGATGTACGTATTTGTCAGACGATGGAGCTAGGAATCGACGAAGGCGTGACCCGTCTGCCATGCACCGTTTCGCCTCCATCCTCGGACAGAGGAGAGAGAGAGAGAGAGGCGAGAGGAGACGGCGATGGCTGAGAGAGAGGAGAGAGGACGCACACAACATGGAGAGAGACTGTTTCCTGAGACACTGTGGTGACTGGTGACCAAAAGTTTTTATGTCACATAATGTTCTGATTTTTTTTGTTTTGTTTATCATTTATGTATTCCTTTTCTTTAAAGGTTTGTAACAAAGCACGAGCTAATGGATAAAGTATTCCCGATGTTTTGATCCGATCTAAACGATCCAAGCTACATTACCTCACGTGCCATACACTCGATCTAAAATGAGTTAATGTATAATGTCTTTTCTATAAATCATCCTTCGTACTTATATATTTTTCTACGAACTATGTTTTCCTTTGACCCCTTTATGGTTCGTGGCAGAGCACGGGCACTGTACTAGTAGGATTACGATCACCAGGACGATAGTGAGCCTCATAACGATAATAATCCATCATAGTAACGTTAGCCCTTGAACGAACACGGTGATGCTCCGTTTCGCACATAGCCATGCTTGTATGTCATCCTCGTTCCCCATATGGAAACAACAGAGGATATTGTAAAGCCATCAACAATGGATGGGTAGGAGGAATATGTTTGAATTGACCAGAATGCGACTGAGCAACCACATCAAAGTGTGCATTTTCTGGAGTCATATCGCCAACAATAAGACCAGCTAACTCAGACTGAACAGGCAATGAATAAGTACGGTCATTAAGGACCAACCCATCACCAAGCTCAATAATTAGTTCAGGCATATGAGAGGCAACCAATCTATCTCGAGCAAGTCTAAACATTTGAACAATAGGATTATGACTATCCAACATGATGATAAGGCTGGTGTAGGATCGTTGACGCTAAATACCCCTAACTAAGCGGAAGCAATCGATTGATATAGATTAAGCACATGCAAGATTAGAGAACTCATACCGGAGACACACATTTGATAACGCAGTTCGGCACCTGTCTACTCTGCGGGGCAATGATTCTAGGCACTTCTCCCCAAACAAATCCTTTTACAAAGAAGTACAGATGACATGCTCTGGTCTGTGTTACCTTGCTCTACAACAGCTCCTGGCTACGCCTCCCTAGCGTCTTCTGCCCTGCTACAGCTTCTGCAAACCTAACACAACCCCTCACACATCTGCCTCTCTTCCTTACAAAATTCTCTTTCTATTCCTCTCAAATCATTCTCTAATCTCTCTCTAATCTCCCATATTTTCGTAGCCGTCGTTTACATGTGGAACCCCTGCTTCCTCTCTCTTCCTTAGCCTCTTCGTTTCCTTTTATAGACAAAATAGGTCGGTTCGTCTAGTCGGTTCGTCCTGGCAACGTCGGTTCGCCCAGCTGGGCTGGACTTCGCTCCTTTCCGCCTGGGCCGTAGCGCCTGCAGCGCCTCACACGAGCCCGCCTGCCCTGCGTGCGCTTGCCTCTGGCCTCGCTGGGCCGGCCTGCTGCACGCCGCCTGCATGCGCCGTGCGCCTCCTGCATGCATGCCCAGCCCACTGCATGCACACATGCATCCACAGCACATCACGTATTCACGTGCATGCATATATTTTCTTCTTTTTTTTTCTTTTTCTTTCTCCTTTCTTCTTCCTACAAAATCAATATAACCATATATCCAAAACTTCACAAAATCATTAGCCTCGTTAGTCCAATAAATCATAAATATTACCAATAATTTGACAAATCGCTCCATCACAAAATATATCAATCAACAATCTCCCCCTTGATGAGTGATTTGACAAAACACATGTTCAATTCAAATTTTCACATTTTTATGCTCTTCCCCTCAACACATGCTCCCCCTTGAGACATGCTCTCCTCCTTTATGCATGCACGAACGCTCTCTAATGCATCCTAATGCAACACTCTCCCCACAAATGCACATATTCAAGACCCATGCAACTCTCTCCCTTTTTTAATTTTTTTTAAATGCATGCCATGATATGCAAACCTAAAAAGCATTATCGATTATTCAAAATGAATACATTTAATATAGCTGATCAAATTCATACTCCAAAAATCAAGAACTGCCCATGGTCAAGTCAAAAACACCAGTTTTTAGTAAAATCTCTATAGGAAAATTATATAGCCATGGAGAGAGTATAAGTGCATATGGACAAGTATACCATATATATAAAAATATGCCAATGTGAAAAGATACTAGATTTGAACACATAAAGCTTACCAGACTCACAATTATCTGTCCAAGATTTTTTTCATATATCATCCATTTACAATTTTTTTAAATGATATATCTTTTTTTCTCACCTATATGGCAAGTTTGAGCTTACTTCTTTTCATTGCAGGTATGACAAGGTTGACCTTATTTCTTTTACTAATTTGCAAGTGACATCACCTAGTCAAGCTCACATTTTTTATTTTGCCCTGCATTTTCACTTTCCAAAAACTCGTCATGATCATCTGGTTTATATGAAGCTCAAAAACAGTACACAATAACACACTAGCCGAGATTTTTAATTTTTAAAAAACTCCATAATGACTATTTATCACATCCAGGAAAATATAATAAACTCATAGAAAAATCACTCTCCACAAGTATTATTCAACTTAACTAAGTCGGCTTTGTCATGAAAATTGTCACATGAATGATCACTGCCAAAATAATATTATTCATCAAGAATAATTAATGATGCTTGAACTATATGATATACAAGACTATTCTACATGAAATTGTTTAAATGCATGAGACCAAATTTACCTCCCAAACAAGCAATTTCCTGATAACTCAAAGGTCTCGCAAAGATATCCGCTAATTGTTTTTGATTTTTTATAAATATAAATTTTAAAATAAAATCCGAGGGACGTCTTACCTCATTTACCTGCTGCAAAATAAATGATTCTTGAAATTTTCCTTTACTTGCATGAGGTTCATCATTGTCTTCGCTTCCATCTAGTATCAAACCTACACTTTGTAAACCAGTTCTGGTATAGGTTGTACCAGACTCATCAAAAGTAAGATCAATTGACTCATTGAGCCAGTTAGTTTCAATATCAGATTCATCTTCCATGTCACTGTCATCACAAAATAAATGTATATCTAATTCCTTAGCCATGTTTAACAAAGTCTCAAGTGATTCTTTCATTTTTGCACCTAGCAACTTATTTTCTTTATTTTTGGCTAATTTTGTTTTCATGACGGCTGATATTTCTCTAGATAAACAAAATAGCTCATCCAAATCCATATTATCAAGATCTACATCATCAAAATTAAAAACAGGGTATTTTTTCATAGAAAAAGAATTAGACTGCGCCATTGCTCCTAATCGTTAGATTAAACCTAGAGCAAACTTGGCTCTGATACCAATTGTAGGATCATTGACGCTAAATACCCCAAACTAAGCGGAAGCAATCGATTGATATAGATTAAGCACATGCAAGATTAGAGAACTCATAGCCAGATTTGGATTTTCTGGAGTCATATCACCAACAAAGCCGCAGCCGGGGCTAGCCCACCTGGATGCCATCAGTGTCGATAGCCTAATATGCCGTCGACGTAGCCCTGCCCTCACGGCTCTTCCCATTTAATGGCGCCCTGACTGGTGGGGTCCACCGAAAACGGAGATCGGACGCGTGTCACCACCTATTCGGCGGCATATAGAATGCCACCGGCATAGCTATTTTTCCAGACGCACCGTGGCAGGGATCAGTGTCGGGGGCATAGGAAAAACCGCCGACACATAATGCAACCTATGTCGGCGGCTTTTGGGATGCCGCCGACACTAATGATTGCCACGAGTGCGCTATGCCGCCGACATAGATATTGCAGCACCTATTAAAATAGCTGCTGTATTTTATTAAAAACTTCAGTTTTAACCTGCGTAGGTGGCCCTCATCTTGAAGTTCTGACCCTTATAGCTATCATGTGTCAATACCCCGTTGGTCCAGAGATCGCTTAGCTCTTCTACAAGTGGTTGCATGAATAGGTCCAAATTTTTTCCAGAAGATTTAGGTCCGGGTATGATAATAGAAAGGAACATGTACTCTTCCTTAAGGCAAAGTTGAGGCGGCAGGTTGTATGGGATGGCAAATACAGGCCAGCACGAGTACGGGTGCGAGGTCATATTGAATGGGGTGAACCCGTCGGTGGATAGCCCGATACGCACATTCCTGGGTTCAGCTGCAAATTCGGGGTGTTGCTGATCAAAATGCCTCCAGGCTTCTGCATCCGATGGATGAGTCATCACACCCTCCTTTCTACGTATGTCCTCTTTGTGCCACCTCATGTGCCTGGCCGTGCTTTTGGACATGTACAAACGTTGCAGCCGTTGAGAGATCAGAAAGAAACGAAAGGTTTTCTGAGCAACCGTCGTCTGCCTATCTACGCCATCTCGTCCTTTAACTAGCACATACCGACTCTCACCGCAATGCTTGCAATGAGTCAGCCTAGAATCGGTTTTCCAGTAAAGCATGCATAACTTTGGGCAGTAATCTATCCTCTCGCACGGCATGCCTAACACGCTCAAAAGCTTCTTCGACTCATACAGATTTCGAGTCATCTTGTGCCCAGCCGGAAGTAGGCTATCCAGAATCTTGCATAAGTCATTGAAACAATTGGCAGACAGGTTGTATTTGGTCTTCACCGCTACCAGACGTGAAATCGCCGAGAGCATGGTCACATCGGTATGCCCATGGAGTGGCTCGTTGGCAGAATCTAGGAGCTTCTCGAATTTCTGGGCAAGTGGCTCTCCCTCTTCCTCGGGAGATAGATCAAAAGCCCTACCCACATCATCCGTTAGCTCGTCAAATCTGTCGGGCTCGACTTCGTCGTAGCCCTCCCCAAAATCCACAGGGCTAGACACAGGCGCCGGACGCTTCCTCTCGCCATGAAAGACCCATACAAAGTAGTTTGGTTTGAAGCCATGCCTACAGAGATGTTCGGTCATATCCCTCTTCGATC
>SPJY01006136.1:1407437-1464336 GCA_005191435.1 Raddia distichophylla
CGAGGTCTCCGGCGGGGCTGGCTGGCGCTGGGCGGGGAGGGGAGCGGGAGGGGGAGGAGGCAGCCATAACTTCCAACTATATCCCCAAAGTTTCATACCATGATCTTTCCAGAGCAACTGAGGTGTTCTCTGCATCCTGTTTAATTGGTCAAAGGGAGATACTCTTCAGTATATCGAGGAATCCTATTCCAAGACAGAACCATGGTTGCTGTTTAAGTTTTCAACCTAGGGACAAAAGGAACACAGAAGAGCTTTATCGCAGAATGTAATGCTTTGAAAAAATATAAGGCATCGAAATCTAGTCCCTATAGTGACCGCATGCTCAAGTATTGATATGAACGGAAATGACTTCAAGGCCTCTAAAGTATATCAGTTCATGCAGCAAGGTGACTTGCATTTGTTACTATATTCAACTCGAGATGATGGAGGCACTTCAGCTTCCAACAACCATATTACACTAGCTCAAAGGTTATGCATTATGGTCAGCGTCGCAGATGCATTGGAATACCTCCACCACAATAACGAAAGCACTATCGTTCATTGTGATCTAAAGCCCAGCAACATTCTTTTAGATGACAATGAGATAGCTTATGTTGGAGACTTTGGTCTTGCAAGGTTCATTGATTCTGCAGCTTCATCTTTTTCTGGCATGGTCTCAACTTCTTCAATTGCTATAAAAGGAACAGTTGGATATGTTCCTCCTGGTAATGCCAATTTTCGCAGTATGTTGCGTTCCCTAATACTCCCTCCGTTCCAAATTATAGGTCGTTTGACTTTTTTGACACGTACTTTGACCACTCGTCTTATTCAAATAATTAGTGAAAATAAGAAAAAACTCAAGTCATTATTAAAGTACCTTTCATGATAGACTAAATCATAACAAAAATAAATTATAATTATAAATTTTTTTGAATAAGACGAATGGTCAAAGTACGTGTCAAAAAAGTCAAACGACCTATAATTTGGAACGGAGGGAGTATCATATAATTTAGTATTTGGAAAATGTATGTTTTCATCATTGATAATTCTCTCTTTTGTTTGACAAAAACCAATTTTTACATGTATATGTGCCCTGGAATTGTATCTAATTTTTTTCAGGCCATGTATTGGTACTGCTGCAACCAATTTTTACATGTATATGTGCCCTGGAATTGTATCTAATTTTTTGCAGGCCATGTATTGGTACTGCTGCTATTGCTGCACTGAATTGTTTCCATACTAAGTGCTTTTTCTATATTCATAGACATCATGCTTTATTTTTTTATTTTTAAGATAAATATTGACGTGAATACTAAACATGACCTTTGTGTTCACAGAATTGACAAGGAGCAGACGCCAAAGGATGTGGAGGATGGCCCACCTGAGCTGATGTTCATTCACGGAGGCAATACAAGCAAAATCTCTGACTTCTTAATGGATTGAGAACGGCGACTAGAGGGGGTGGATAGGTGCCAAATTAAATTTTAGCCCTTTTCAGCCTATCCTAGATTGGATAGTCCGATGTTTATATCGGATACTCCGATGTCATATCGAACTATCTGATATTCACCAGTTTCAACACGGCACTCGGGCACGAAAATCAACCTAGTTCAAAATCTACCCACGGGATTCGTCTCAAATTTAAACCAATTCCTCGAAGTGTCTACTATCCACCCCTGGAGGGATCTGAAGAAATCTTACAAAAAGCCCAACATTTTTCTTAATGTGAGTGCTCAAGTTAAAGGATAGGCAAGAACAAAAACTTTCAAATCTACCCCATCCCTTAGGGTTGCTCATGGGAGATGGTTCTTGCTGAGTTTAGATACAAGTATATGTCAAGATTCAACCATCCCCAACCGAAGCAACCACAAAAAAAAAACCAACGAGAATCAATCCAAAATTAACAAGAACGAGAAAGAAAAGTGCAACGGAGGCAAGAAACACGAATTTGCAAACACCAACTTGATTGATGTTAGATGTTTACAGAGAAATCTTACGGAGGAATGCTTAACTTGAATCTGTGGTACTTAATCCCCTTTGGCACTCATCCTTTTCCCTAACCCTAGTTCTAAGCCACTTTCTTCCTCTAAAAGCCTCAAGCCTCCCACTAAACAACTTAGCCCCTTTTATAGGGAGGCTCTCCCAGCCATCCACTTAGGGTTTTCTCCACATGGGCTCACCCGAAACCCGTTAGCTTAAGTGACTACCTATTAAACTGTACGCTTCACAAAGCGGTGCCTTCCACATGACCCGACAACCCGGTTTGGCCTAACTAAGTGCCTAAGCTTTCCCAAAACCACGAGCCACTCCGGAACCTTCTTATACCGCCCACGGTTTTGCAAAACCGCCTTCCTCGGCCCCTAGCCCGCCATGTGTCCAACTCTCCTTGAACTGCTTTCGCTCGCACACCTTGAAAACCTTAACTCCCAATCATCCTTTTCCATGTGCCTATATCGGTTCCGATCAATCCCGCGTGACCCTCGACCACCTGTACCATGGATCCATTCACGTTCTTGGTCCCGTCATCAGCGTTGATCCACTCCAAGTCACCTGTGCACCAATAGACAAGCACATGCATACCAGACCCAAAGTTTCTCTCAACTTGATCGACATTAGTTCCAAAACTCCATGCAAATTAGTCCACATGATATCCAAACATTTGATCCAAACAGGGATCCCCAAATAGGACCCAATATCGGACAATCCGATATAAAACATGGAACTGTACGATATTTTCAAACAGGGATCCCCAAATAGGACCCAATATCGGACAATCCGGCCAACATCGGACTATTTGATATAAAATATCAGACTATCTGATATTTTTTAGACAGAGCACCCCAAATAGGACCCAACATCAAACAATCCGTACAATATCGGACTATCTGATATCCAACATTGGAATATCCGATATTTTCCAGACAGTGATGGTATTTTGCAGTTTTGATGATCTTCCCATGCTCAAAAAAATAAGTGTTATATATGAAAGTTGTAGATAATTTCGACATCTTTTTCGTGTTGTGACATTTTTTATTTCAGCAAAGGAAACAATCATATAAATTCATTCACACTTCAGAGTTCTTACAAATTTACACTCAAACGCCTATTAAATAAAAAACCATTTTAAATACACATCGCAAACAAAATGTGCCCAAATGGTCCCTGACTTCTCCTGGAACCCATGAGAGGATTGGGCGATTGCTAGCGTCGCCAAAGACAACATCCTTCAGATATGGCGGATGGTAGAGAATATCTACCATGACAACGATGATTTGCCAAATGACGAGCCGGCAAAGGCTCCTTGATTGAATCCTTTGGTGCCAAAAAAAGAAGAAGACAATAATACTTAGTTGTGCTGATTTTAGGTCACTCCAGTGATTGAACCTCATGTATGTGTGTCGGTCGTACTCGTACCTTGAGCATAATACATAGCAGTTGGTTACCTCCCCGGTTGCCTGATATGTAACTTTTGGTGCTGGTGCTGGTGCCGTTTAGCGTCTGCTAATAATGGGCCTCTAGAAGCTCAAGAGTGTCAACTGGTCAATGCGACGATTGAGAGCATATGTGACAGTCTCTTTAAAACACTTAACTTTGAAGAGAAATTGATGAAGGCTTTTAGAACTTAGTGTAAGTGTGAAAGAAATTTAAAGAGAAGGATATACATAGTAAATAATAGTGAAATGGAGTGAGGAGATAGAACGATAGACGTGGATGTTATGAGGAGAAAGGGATCTCTGTCCTGAAGAGACCATTGACCAAGTAGGGTTTCGGTAGCAGCACTGTGTTGTGGACTTGTGGCTACCGTTTGTTACGGGAGAATCGGGGAAGACGAGATTGAAATGAAGGGTAGGTAAAATATGCTTCATTTCTTTCTCGACAAACCAAAGCTGACTACATCACATGGCCTTACCCTCCCTTTCTGACAACTTCCTTGGTTCAGACCAAAGCCCACACAAGGCCCACGTGAAAATAAGAGGATTTGTAACACCCGAAATTTTGGGTTAAGAGCAATTTAGCGAAAAGTTGGAACCAATTGGACCAATTTAAAACCAAAGATAAAAATTCATATTCAAATGAAAATCTTACTTCTCTCTTCCTCCTCTTATGAGCATTTTACCGAGCACCTTGCAGGCAACTATCTCTCCTTCCCTCTCTCACCCCTTCACACGTGGCACTGCCCTGCTCTGTAGCCTCTGACCTGCTCTGACGCCTCTGCCGCGCCGCGCCGCGCCGCACGCGTCTTGTCGCGCCACGCCGCGCCGCTCGCGCCGTCCCGTCCGGCGCTGCGACATCATGACCGCCCGGCGAGCCTCACCCTCGTCACGTCGCCATTACTCCCTAGGCCCTAGCCATGCCGCTCAGTGCCTGCCCGGGACTCACAGCACCACCTTCGAGTCCCCTAAATCCAGAGCCGGCCCCCGTTGGAGCGTCCCTCCAAAAATCCCCAAATTCCCCAAATTCTAGCGATGCTCGGACCCGTCGATTGGTGAGCTTCCGAAGCGATTCCCGCCCGCTGGAGCATCCCGGCTATGCCCTAACCTTTTTCCCTCCTTCCCTTGTAGCTGATTCTCGTCGATGAGACCTGCCCGAGGAGCTCGTGTTTTGGCCGCCGTCGCCGCCTACGTCGCCGGCCACCTCCATGACTCCTCGTACCCTCCCATTAGCTCGGTGAGCATCTCCGCAACGCCCTGAGGCTCCCACGCTAGTTAGAACGTCGAAAACATCTATGCAGTAGGCTCGCTTACCTCGCCGGATAGCTACTCCGTCGCCGCTCGCCGCGCCGCCGCTAGGGAGCGCCGCAAGCTGTGCCGTGCGCATATTTGGAGGAGGCTCGTCAAGGACGTTCCATTTTGCCATATGCCCCAAGCTTTCGTGCCCTCTAGTCGCCGGCTAGCCGAGCTCGCTGGAGCGTCAGTGGCGGACACCGTCCGTGAGGAAGAAGACGAGACTGTAGCGATTTGGTTTAGTGCTAAGCATTGAGGCAATGACGAGTGGGACCGAGCTTGGGTGTGTCCCAGGACACCGACAGGTGGGCCTTGGTCCCACTTGTCAATAAGTGGAGACGTAAATATGAGAATACGTGTTCTGTTAAAGCCTTTGCGGTCTCATCTCCACCTTCGGCCCAACCTCGGCCCAAGACCAGCCCGCAGGCAGACTTGTTATTAAACCCCGAAATTCGTTTTTCCTGTGCACGAGCGTGTTGTAGGATTTATTTAAAATAGCAAACGACATCCAAAAATTATGGAATTTTGTACAAAAATACTACAGTGGGTTTAAAACCTGGGACAAATATCACAATAAATATTGTAGTGGAAAAATTGGATTAATAAAATCGTATAAAGCCCAATGGCAATATTTTTCTTATTTTTACAATATGATTTCATAATTTATTTAAAACCCGTAGACACCTCCTAAATCCTTAAAAAAATTATTGGTAATTACTAGAGCCCATCAAAAAATTTATCATAATGTTAGCTTAAGCACTGTCCATAGAATTTTCCTGAACAAGATAAGTAATTAACCCTATAGTACCTTCCTATATGAAAAGGGGACCGAATTGGCTTGCTTGCTAATGAAATTTAGAACTAAATTGGTAAAAAGGGGGAATTATATAAGGTATAAAATACTCTTATAAACCCAAAGGGAATGATGGAAACACAAAAAGGGATTAATCGTTTACGTACTGATTTAACCATTTAGATAATTGCAGGCACGGCTAGGGATTTAATTAAAATAGCTAGAGGCTCCCAAAAATTCTAGAAAAATTTAGATAAATACTAGATGAGAATTCTGATTGTATAAAAATATAAAATTAACCACTGTAAAGGGAAAATTAGCACGGTTATTTAAAAATGTAGATTTTCCGTAAATGATTAAAGAAATGTTAGGGTATTTGTTGGTTATATTAACTTAAGAAATTGAACCCAAATATTGGTTAGAAAATATAATGGCTAGGCAAATGCCTTAATAAATTTAGAACATTTTAAATTTGCCTTTATTGCTTAAGTGTATGCATAGGATTATTTAATTGGTAAACCCAACGAATAATTAACTCATATCCTATTAAATTATTTAAGGAGCTGAACTTAGAAAAGAAGTTATTAATGGGTATAACTTAAGATTATCTCTAAGCACCTAGTGGATGTCAAACTCCAATAATCCCTACCCCGTACGTAGGTTGAATTCCGAAAAGTCGTCCTCTTATGTCGCCTAGAAACCCTAATCACCTCATTACGATCTTATCGTACGAAATCGCATTTTGGAGAATAGTAAACTAATATATTGTTAAATACTACTTATTAATGCACTCTGACATCCATAGCCTATCATACGAAAACTAGGTTCACTAATCGATCTGGACATTAATGCCAAGGGTAAAACCTAGGTCATGTCTACGTCATGTTTTTTGATGCATTGATAACCAATTAGTGAACTTGTACAATATTTTTCTATATAGAAGGCAAACCAAAATGATTCGCTTGTTAACAGCAACTAGAACTACGTAGGGATGGGTGTAGAAGAATTATATATAAAATTATCAACACCTAAAAATTCAATGGTAGTTAGGAACGATTCCCCATTGATAAAAATCGTGACTAAAATACGATACACACTATCTCGTAAGAAATCCATGACAACTATTAAGAAGGATGACAACGAGCGTAGGTAATATAATCCAAAATATAATGCGTACACCTATTTTCAAAAGTAGGATTAAACCTCGGCAAGGAAACATAACCGGCATACCACACCGTGAGCCCTCTATAAAGTCTACCTCTTTATAGAAACTCATGAAGGACTCTTCGTAAGAGATGCTAGGGTAGCCTACGTAGACTCACTACTATGTTCGTAGGAGCGATTGCATATCGTGCATTATGCTTTCCCCACAACGTGGTGATTATATGTGTCATTTGGTTCCTGTCGGTCAACCCCAGGGGATTAAGGAGGATCTCGGGGCGAATCAAGATCCACGGTTGGAATACAAGTGGTCCAGGCGAGTTAACATTTACTCCTTAGATGTAATCCGTATTAGGGAGAAACAGCGACTTTCCCTAGTGCGGATTAACATCGCTAATATCATGTTCAGTACCCAGTTTTCCTTAAACTATATTATTTAATTATTAAAATGCATGTTTATTAGTCTGTCTAATTGTTAATCATGTAATATGTATACATGCCTGCCTTGAACTGTTTTAGCCTTAATGACTGCCTTGATTGTCATTACTCTTGTTAACCTACTAGTAGTTTGGTAACCACTTTAACCCTACCTAATGGGTAAAACTTACTTAGACCTGCTTAGGTTTAACAAATCTTCTGGCTAATCGCCACGGAACGGTGAACCGATATTCACCGGACATACATGATTCTCATTCATTATGATTTGACATAAGATAGTTAGGGCTGGTAGATGCATGTTGGGCCGATTGTGTTTGTAGGAATGATTATGTGGGAACTTGGTCAGTCTTGGTACGTCGGTTGGGAAAGTCCAAGTGTGTAGTGTGGTGTGGTGTGCTCAATGATCGTGGAAGTAAAGAATGATTGGTGGGTTGCCCCTAGTTGGATTTGGACATCTTGATGGATGATTAAGGCACGAGATGTCTAGTGCTGGGTTTAGCTAGGGCTTACCCAGGAGGAGCGCGGATACACACACGTAGCGGAAAGATCGCTGCCAGGTTGGTTCCAACATAACGCGTTGCCATCGCGCGGAGCACCGGACTTGGATCGCCAGGGGTGAGCACTCTACGAAAGCCCTCTGGGACCAGTCTCGATAGGGGACCGGCATTAGCCATCACCGAGGGTGATAATGGCCACACATCCCCAGGATGACGGTCGGCTAGTGTGGGCCGGCAACCCTACTAGGCCGGGGTGATCATGCCATGGCATGTGTGGTCCGCAACAGGATTCGCCAAATCCTGGAATGATGGCAGAACTAGGATTGGTTGGGGGCAACAAGGAGAAAGTCTGGAAAGTATCAGTTGTATGGTGATTGTCTAAACTGGTCGGGTTTATGATCGAGGGTTGGTTAGTTCGTGTGCTAACTGTATATAAGCTGGTATGGATTGTGGTGATCTGTTATGCTGGTTGTGTTTTGAACAAGAGTTGGTCGATTGTGGGTTGTGTATTTGGATGAGAGTTGGTCGATTAAGGGTTGGCTAGTGTGCATGGTTGGTTAATTATGTTTGGGTGCATTGTTAAGATGGAAACCCATGATTGGTATTAATAAGATCCAATTCTAGTTGATGCAAGTTATGATGTTTCCAAAATCATATAAACTTGGCTTTACGCAAATAAAATAAGCTTACTCCCAACTAAAGCCTTCTAAGCACGAGAACATATCCTGTGCAAACGGCCTTCCCGTGCAAACGCCGTGCAAACCAACTAGCAAAAGTCATGAAAAATTCTAAAAAAAATCATACACGTACTTCAAGTCATACTCCACCTATATATAAAATTTCAAGTTCAAATTCGTTATATTTAAAGCACAGTAAAAAAGAGAAAATTCTGACAGATTTATATTAAAAAATCTGTCAGAATTGTCTCTTTTTTGTTACTGCTAAAATATAGCGAATTTGAACTTGAAATTTTATATATAGGTGGAGTATGACTTGAAGTACGTGTATGATTTTTTTTAGAATTTTTCATGACTTTTGCTAGTTGGTTTGCACGGCGTTTGCACGGGAAGGCCGTTTGCACAGGATATGTTCTCTTCTAAGCACTATATGCATTAAGGGAAGTGTTAACTAGCTAACCAGCGTTTGGATGACGCTGACCTTGCATATTTCCACTCTTTTGGATTAACCTTTAACCTTTGTGTGTTAATTGAGTATAAGCTGGTATGGATTGAGGAGATTTGGGTAAGCTGGTTGGAGTTATGGTCGATGGTTGGTCGATTACGGGTTGAGTTATGGAAGGAGTTGGTCGATTTGTGTGTTGATTGTTCATGATTGGCTGATATTTGGGTTTGGGATGCATGGTTAGAATGGAAACCCTGATTATTATATATAACAAGACAAATTCTGGAAAATGCTAGTTACGTTGTTTCCAAATGTCTTATAAACTTGGCTTTACGCAAATAAAATAACCCCTTTCCTCCAAATAAAGCCTTCTACACTAAATGCATTAAGGGAAGTGTTAACTAGCCAGCGTTTGATGACGCTGAACTCGCCTACTTACCTTCCTTAGACGCTAGAAACGAAGATGACCCTTACGCGTGTCTCGAAGAAGACGGATAGGACCATGGTGGACCCGAGGAGTCTTAGGGGCCGCTCCAGTCGCTGATGGACTGTAATCGATAGGGATTCTTTTGGGTGAATATTTTGGTATCCACTGTTCTCTTAACTACTCTTTTGTAATCTAAGGCGTTTGTGGGCCGCTTTGCTAAAGTCGCCTAAGGGCGCAAGACTGAGATGTAATATTCAGAAATTTATTCTATCAATGTATGCTTGTATCGGCTACATGGTCTTCCGCGCTAGCATACTGATCCAGGGGCTAGTGCACGGGATCGTCAACCCTCAAGGTAGGTTAAAATTGAGGGGTGACAAAGATGGTATCAGAGCCTGCGACTGTAGAACCCATATGACTTAGAGGCCGAAATTAGGAAAATTATATGTATATTATTCCTTTTGTGACCATATTTTATGCCTAAAACACCTTTAATACTCTGTCAATCTGTTCTAACAAAATTATTGTTAAAATTTTCTGTTGATGGATCGTTGCTGCCGACACTCCTTCGTCGACGAGAGGTCGACCTACGGCTACGAGGACTCACGCTATTAGAGCCAGTAGGTCCGCGGTCTGCAGCAGCTGTGCGTGTCTCTCTCCTTCAGTGAGAGACCGCGGTTCCTCTGGAGGGAGGCTCGTTCCCTTCCTCGTGCAGCCTATCTGGTGCGCGTTGTTATCTACTACGAGGGAGATGACGCAGTGGCACACGAGTACGATATGGAGACGCCACGAGATCATCTATAGGTGGCGATCAATGACGCCGCGATGGAGGCCACCGCTGAGCTCCAGAAGGAGTACAGCGTATATCTGCAGGGGGAGCGTATGCACGGCCGACGGCTATGCATATGAGGTCGCTCCACAGGTTTGGCAGCACTTCAACGCCGATTCAGCATCAACTGATCCGCTTGGTGCGTCTCCACGACGGCACCACCCAGGTGGTCGATGGAGCATTGGAGGAGACTAGGCTTCTGCGTTCGTCGCTCCGAGCGGCAGACAATGAGCTGAGGGTGGTGGGGAGATGGCTCCACCACTATGACAGGAGCCTCGCCTACACGAGGCGACAGCGGGATGTGGCGAGGGCTGCGTACCACACACTCCGAGAGGACGAGGCACGACACTTGATGGCGCAGCAGGGCCAGCGGGACCACTCACTCTCACCTCCGAGGCCGCATTATCTGCCTCTTCTCGAGCTGGGAAACATGGAAGACATTGTGAACGTCTCCCAGTTCCACTGGTAATTCCAACTGGTAGGCCACTTGTCCTCTTTTAGCAGTGATAGGATATGGCCCCACATAGCGTGGTGCCAATTGTCCCTTCTGATGAAACCTTTGATTTCCTTTTCAAGGCGCTACCATTAGGTATACCGAATCTCCAACTTGAAAGGACAGATCTCTATGTCGATTATCCGCATAACTTTTTTGTCTTGATTGTGCGACCAGTAACCTTTCTCTTATAATTCGGACCTTATCCTCAGCGTCCTTTAGAGTTTCCACGCCGAACACTTGGTTTTCTCCCGTTTCAGACCAATGGAGAGGGGTTCTTCACTTGCGTCCGTATAGGGCCTCGAAAGGCGACATCTTGAGGCTGGCCTGAAAGCTGTTGTTATAGGCAAATTCCGCATAGGGAAGCCATTTTTCCCAGTCCGCGGAGAACTTCAGGGCACAAACTCTAAGCATATCTTCTAGAATCTGGTTCACCCGTTCGGTTTGTCCATCGGTTTGGGGGTGAAAGGCAGTGCTAAAGGACAGATTGGTGCCTAGAGCATAGTGTAATTTCTCCCAGAACTGGGAAGTGAACTGTGTCGCTCGGTCCAACACAATTCGCTTGGGAACTCCGTGCAGACTCACGATTTAGGCCATGTACAGTTCGGCCAACCTATCTCCTTTGTAGGTCGTCTTTACATGTATGAAGTGGGCGACCTTGGATAGACGATCCACGATAACCCAGATCGAATTGAATCCCACCTTGGTCTTAGGGAGTCCAAGTATAAAATCCATGGCAATTTCTTCCCATTTCCATTTCGGGACCTTGAGCGGTTGGAGCAGTCCAGCTGGTAGTTGATGTTCCGCCTTATCTTGCTGGCATACGTGGCATTGTGCCACATATTCCGCTATGTCCCTCTTCATCCTAGGCCACTAGAACCTTAGCTTCATATCTTGATACATCTTGGTGCTTCCCGGGGGTAGGGTATATGGAGAGTTATGTGACTCTGATAGAATCAAATCTCTCAGAGTCGGGTCTTCCGGAACAAAAATCCGTTTTCCTAACCAAAGCACCCCTTGCTCATCCTTAGAAACCTTGTAGCTCTTGTCCTTGGCGATGAGTTTCTCGACCCTTTGGGTACTAGGGTGCCCCTTTTGTTTCTCCTTAATCACATCGAGCAGGTTCGGCTTAACTTCCAAAGTAGCCAGGTAACCTTGGTTAACCACATCGATCCTTAGCCGACTCAAGTTCTCGATGATTTGCTCAGGTACAGGATCGATCTCCATGTGATTGCACTGGGATTTGTGGCTCAGAGCGTCAGCTACGACATTTGCCTTTCCGGGGTCGGGGTGGTACTGAATGTTCAAGTCGTAGTCGTTGATAAGCTCTAACCAACGTCTTTGCCTCATGTTGAGTGTGCTCTGGGTGAACACATACTTCAAGCTCTTGTGGTCCGTGAATATGTCGCAGGGACGACCAACCAAGTAGTGTCTCTAGATCATCAGGGCATGCACCACTGCTGCCAATTCCAAGTCATGAGTAGGGTAATTGACCTCGTGCTTCCGTAGCTGACGCGATGCATAAGCCACCACCCTTCCTTCTTGCATCAAAACACATCCTAGACCATATTTAGAGGCGTCACAGTATACCTCGAACTTCTTGCTCGTGTCCGGAGTCACCAATACTGGGGCAGAGGTGAGTCGTTGCTTGAGCTCCTGAAAACTCTTCTCACAAGCATCCGCCCATTCGAACTTCTTGTCCTTCTTCAAGAGTTGCGTCATCGGTCGGGCCGCTTTCGAGAAATTCTCGATAAAACGCCGATAGTATCCAGCCATCCCAAGGAAGCTTCTTATTTCGGTAACGGATGTTGGTGATGTCTATTCCATTACCGTAGCCACTTTAGCCGGGTCCACCTTGATTCCATCGGCAGACACGATGTGTCCTAAGAAACTGACGTCGCTGGTCCAAAACTCACACTTGCTAAACTTTGCGTAGAGTTGGTATTCTCGGAGCTTCTCGAGGACCAGACGTAGGTGCTTCTTGTGTTCTTCTTCGTCCTTGGAATAAATTAGGATATCATCAATAAAAACCTCTACGAATCGGTCCAAAAACTCCATCAAGATCTTGTTCATCATATTCATGAAGTGGGCTGGGGCGTTGGTCAAACCAAATGACATCACCAGATATTCATACAACCCATATCTAGTAGTGAAGGTCGTCTTAGGTATGTCGACCTCTCTAACTTGGACCTGGTGATATCCCGACCGAAGATCGATCTTCGAGAATTGCTTGGCACCTCTTAGCTGATCAAAGAGGTCATCAATCCGCGGAAGGGGGTATTTGTTCTTGATGGTAACGGCATTAAGGGCTCGATAGTCTACCACCATTCTCCGAGTCTTATCCTTTTTATCCACTAACATAGCTGGGGAACCCCATAAGGAGGAACTGGGGTGAATCAACCCTTGACCTTGCATCTCGTCCAGTTGTTTCTTCAGTTCGGCCAGCTCCACCGGGTTCATCTTATAGTAAGATTTATAAACTGGGGCTGTACCGGGGATAAGGTCTATGGGAAACTCCATGCCACGGTCCGGTGGCAGCCCAGGTAGCTCTTCAGGAAAGACGTCTAGAAAATCTCTTACCACGGTCACCTTAGCGGGGTCATCCTCTTTAAGGAACCATATTGCTCTACCACATCTAAACGGGGCATCTATCTTCCAGACGCACTCGTAGCACCTTCCTCGGAGCATCCTAATTTCTCTATGGGCACAGTCTATGACTCCCTTGTAGTATTGGAGCCAATCCATCCGATTATCACGTCAATCCCCTTACATGGTATAACCATGAGATCGAAGAAAAAGCCGACATTCTCCTGTTGAATCTCTACATGTCAACACACCATGGTGGCGGTCAGCATACCCCCCGGGGACTTTATTACTAATGCCCTTATTAGCGGGAGGGTTTGTAGCCCGTACTTATCCACAAAATGTTGTGCAATGAATGAATGCGATGTTCCGAAATCGAAAAGTACTACCACTGGGTTGTTGAGCAATGCGAACGTACCCATCAGCACTCCCGGTGCCTCCTCGGCTTCTTCGACAGTGACATGGTTGAGTCTTCCACAGCCAGCATTGGTAACCGACCCAGCAACCGATCCTTGTCCAATTGTTCTTTCGGGAGGCGCTGGACCTCTAGCTGGGGTGTTCACCGTGTTGAAGGACGTCGGGGTCCTTCTCTTCTCAGGACAATTCACGGCAAAATGTCCAGGTTTTTGGCACAGGAAACAGGCCCCAGCAACTCGATCGGTAGTGGCAGCTCGATTGTAGCCTTGAGAGGGGGCAGCTGGCCTTCCAATGTTCTGATAGCCCCTATTTCCAGAATTCGGATAAGTCAGCGTAGGGCGGTACGGAGGCTGCGCCCTTTGATATTGAGTCACCGGGCGAGGGAAGTTGTTTGAACTTGCCCTACCTTGGCTCGAACTTGACCCCACTCGAGCAGCCAGCTTTCGCTTGCGAGTGACCTCCAAGCCCTTCATCTCATTCTCTAAGATCAGAGCTTTGTTCACCATATGCTGGAAGTCCTGATAATCCAGCAATATGAGATGGGAGCGTAGACTAGGGAGCATACCCTCCAAGAATATGTCGATCTATTCATCTTCTACATCTCCCAGGGCGTACCGGGCCAACTGGTTGAAGCGAGTGAGGTAATCATTGATCGAGGAGTTCCCTTGCTTCAATTGTCGAAACTCTTGCTTCTTCATGTGGATGACACCGCGGGGCACATAGAAGGATCTGAAGGCAGTTTCAAATTCACTCCATGGAATATCTCCTCCTAGGTTGGCGAGGGGTTGAAGATCTTCTCCCAAGGCCTCATCCTCCAGATCATCTTCTTCATTCCCACCTTGCCTCTCTTGGGCATCCTGCCCGGCTGGTTCATCTTCGGCTTCTTCGCCCTCCTAGGCGTCACCATGACGAGCGGTGACATAGTTTTCCCACCAGTCGGCAGCAGCTCCATCAAGTTGGTGGGTAGCGAGCAGCACTTTTTCTTCTTCAGAGCACCGGATAAGGGCTAGCTTCTTTTAGATGGTGCGAAGCCAGTCCTCGGCTTCCATTGGCTCGTTGGCATGCATGAACATTGGTGGCTTTGCTCGCAAGAAATCTGCGAGTTTCATTCCGTGGCAGTTCTTAATTTGTCTCCTCTCACGAAGCACCTCGCCCAACATTTGGGCTTGGTACGCCATGACTTGACCTAGGGTTGGCTCCCCCGGTGGTGGTGCCGGAATGTCCTCGAGGCCACGACCACGTCCATGGCCACGACCTCGGCCTCTAGCAGCGTTCGCTGCGGCACCAGCACCGCGAGCCCTACCAGCTCCTCTATCTCTTGCCATCTATAGTGTATACTTGAATACATGGATATGCATGAATTTTATCTTAATATCAAATTGAAAACCAACAAGAAGCAGAATCATTCAGGTCAATGAACAATGCAAACATAAATTTTTGAGAAATATGATAGTTTTCCAAAGCCCTTGCCACAGGGGCAAGCAAAATAGAGTACGGAATAATGTTTTTACCCTAACACCATTAGGCCCACACATCACGATACAGCAAAAATGTCCATCATCTAATAGGACCGCATCCATCCATCTAACATGATAACTAAAGCCCATCATCTACTAGGGTGAATGGCTCTACAACTCGAGGAGAGCGACTCAACGATCTAGCCACGGTGGCGACGCGAGTAGACGAAACGCGGGGGTGCACGTCTCAGCAGGAAGTCAAAGCCCAGTGCTATGGGTGGCCTCACGTATGGCTCAGGTGTCAGTGGTGAAGGAGCGGCGTTGCCTCCAGCATCGGTGTCGGTGTCGGAGTCGGAGTCGTCGTCGATCGGTAGCTGCTCCTGTGCAGGCCCGAAGGAAGACGCCCCATGGCGTGGTATCCCTACCAGGGCCCGCGGCGGCATTGTCCTCTTCCGCACCGTAGTGCGAGGGTTCTCAGGCTCCGGCGGCGGATAATGCGGCCCCGGAGGTGAGAGTGAGTGGTCCCGCTGGTCCTGCTGCGCCATCAAGCGTCGTGCCTCCTCCTCTCGGAGTGTATGGTACGCTGTCGCCTCATGTAGGCGAGGCTCCTGTCATAGTGGTGGAGCCGTCTCCCCACCACCCTCAGCTCATTGTCCGCCGCCCGGAGTGACGAACGCAGAAGCCTAATCTCCTCCAATGCTCCATCGACCACCTGGGTGGTGCCGTCGTGGAGACGCTCCAAGTGGATCAGCTGATGCTGAATCGGTGTCGAAGTGCTGCCAAACCCGGGGAGCGATTTCATATGCATAGTCGTCGGCCGTGCATACGCTCCCCCTGCAGATATACGTTGTACTCCCTCTGGAGCTCAGCGGTGGCCTCCATCGCGGCGTCATTGATCGCCTCCTATAGATGACCTCGTGGCGTCTCCGTATCGTACTCGTGTGCCACTGCGTCATCTCCCTCGTAGTAGATAACAACGCGCACCAGATAGGCTGCACGAGGAAGGGAACGAGCCTCCCTCCAGAGGAACCACGGTCTCTCACTGAAGGAGAGAGACATGCACAGCTGCTGCAGACCGCGGACCCACTGGCTCCAATAGCATGAGTCCTCGTAGCCGTAGGTTGACCTCTCGTCGACGAAGGAGTGTCGGCGGCAACGATCCATCTACAGAAAATTTTAACAATAATTTTGTTAGAACAGATAGACAGAGTATTAAAGGTGTTTTAGGCATAAAATATGATCACAAAAGGGATAATATACATATAATTTTCCTAATTTCGACCTCTAAGTCATATGGGTCCGACAGTCATAGGCTCTGATACCAGCTTTGTCACCTCTCAATTTTAACTTACCTTGAGGGTTGACGATCCCATGCACTAGCCCCTGGATCAGTATGCTAGTGTGGAAGACCACGTAGCCGATACAAGCATACATCGATAGAATAAATTTCTGAATATTACATCTCAGTGTTGCACCCTTAGGCGACTTTAGCAAAGCGGCCCATACACGCCTTAGATTACCAAAGAGTAGTTCAGAGAACAGCAGATACCAAAATATTCACCCAAAAGAATCCCTATCGACTACGATCCATCAGCGACTGGAGCGACCCCTAAGACTCCTAGGGTCCACCATGGTCCTGCACGTCTTCTTTGAGACACGCGTAAGGGTCATCTTCGTTTCCAGCGTCTAAAGAAGGTAAGTAGGCGAGGTCAGCGTCATCCAAACGCTGGCTAATTAACACATGGGCTGCAGCCTGCATGGCCCATCGCGAGAGCATGCATGGCTGCATGGTGCACCGAGCCACCGACTCACCGAGAGCATGCTGCATGTAGGGCTAGCAATCTGGCTAGTAGCTCGTGAGCAGCTCGTAGCTCGCTCGGTTTTGGCTCGGCTCGGGCTCGGCTCGTAGGCCAACGAGCCCGAGCTCGAGCTTTTTTTTCAGCTCGGTCAATTAGCGAGCCGAGCCGAGCCTAGGGCTAGCTCGCTCGTGGCTCGCTCGTGGTTCGGTGGCTCCCGGGCAATCCATCGATCAGCACAAGAGGCGGCGGCCGAACAGAACCAAAGAAAAGAAAAAAAAAGGTAAGGGGCAGCCCGACAGGGGCGGCCCTCCCCATCGTACTCTCTCTCTCTCTCTCTACCGGTCTCTCTCTCTCTCGGGCGGCTCCAGTGGGTGCCGGCCCCGTCTCCTCCTCGCGCCCGGCGCCGGTGCCGCCTCCGTCTACGCCGCCCCCGCCACCTCCAGGGCGCCGCCCCTCTCCTCCTCCTCGACCCGATGCCGCCTCGGCCCAGATCCGGCGCGCCGTAGGGCTCCTCTGCTGCGCCCGGCCTGCACCGCGCCGCCGGCCGATGCCGCCCCGGCCCTCCTCACCGCGCCACCAGGTGGATCCCCGACGCCGCTCCGGCCTCGATCCACGCCGCCTCGACCTCCTCTCCCTCCGGCGCCGCCCGTCCACCTCCGACGCCGCCGGGCGGGATCCACGCCGCCTTGCCGCCCCGTTCGTCTCCGACGCCAGCGACTCCGCTCCGGCCATCTCCGACGCGTGGCCTCGAGCGCCAACGCTCGGCCTTTAGGCTGTTCACCAGGCTAGCGAGCGCTCACGAGCCGGACCGAGCTTTCAACGAGCCTGAGCCGAGCTTTTTTCCTAGCTCGTTCGGTGATCGAGCTCAGCTCGGCTCGGCTCGTCAGTGAACGAGCTTGAGCGAGCCAGGGCCTGGCTCACTCAAGCTCGGCTCGTTGCCAGCCCTAGCTGCATGCATGGCTGGCTGGCTACATGGACCCTTGCGCAGCACTGGGGTCTGGGGGCCCACAGTTTTGGGGGCTCGGGGATGCTGCACCGCTCGCCCCCCTAGGGCCGGCCCTGCTCCCCGGCTCCCTGATATGCAACTTTTGGTGCTGGTGCTGGCGCTGCTTAGCGTCTGCTAATAATAGGCCTCCAGAAGCTCAAGGGTGTCAACTGGTCAATGCACCTAAGATCATCGACGCATTGAGAGCATATATATGTGGCAGTCTCTCTAAAATACTGTTTGGTTTGTGCCTACGTTTGCATAAGTTAACCTTAGGCATGCCACAGTTTTTATAGTTGGTGTTTGGTTGGTGAGTTGTGGCTTGCCACACTTTGCTTAGCCATATGATCCACATGTCATAGACTCAATTTTTTTTTGTCAACTTTGCCACAAGTGTGGCCTTGAATTTCTTGGCCACAAAAGTGTGGCTTGCCATACTTGCCTCATATTAGCTGTGGCAAACTGTAGCATCAATCCAAACAACCCCTTAACTTTTGAGAGAAACTGATGAAGGCTTTTATAACTTGGTGTAAAGTGTGAAAGAAATTTTAAGAGAAGGACATACATAGTAGATAATAGTGAAATGGAGTGAGGAGATAGAACGATAGACGTGGATGTTCCAAGGAGGGAGGGATCTCTATCCTGAAGAGACCATTGACCAAGTAGGGTTATGGTAGCAGCACTGTGCTGTGGCAACCGTTCGTGACAGGAGAATCAAGAAAGACAAGATTGAGGCCTTGTTTGTTTCAGATTAATGTTGAATTTTTTACTGTAGCAAATTTGTGACACACTCAAATACGTTTTAAAAATTGCAAAAAATATGAAAAAAATTATTTTGCGAACTCTAAAAATAACTATTTAAAACCCCATAAAAATAATTACAAAATATTACAACATTTGGCCTATACAAAAATAATAAATTTTCATTTAATTTAATTTAATCTGAAACAAACAAGGCCTGAATTGAAGGGTAGATAAAATAGGGGGCGACTAGTGCACAGGATCCCGTCCGGAGCCCACCTCGATGGGATCCCTCCCCTCCACTCGTCTCGCGCCCCTCGCCTCTTGCTCCGCACACCCCCGCCGCCTCCTTCCTCCGCCCCGGCCGGCGGCGCCCTCCCCCGGCTCCGGTGGCGCCACCGCCGCCTCCGCCGCCGCCCCCGACGAACCCCACCCACCGCTAGTCCGCCGCCCCCCCGACCTCCCTCTAAACCCCCGAGGAACCCAAACCCCCCGAACACTAACCCGAACGGCGGCGGCGAGCTCGACGGCGAGGTCAGCTCCTCCTTCCTCCTTCCTCCTCCTCCTCCTCCTCCTCCTCCTCCTCCTCCTCTCCTGGGCGCGGGGACGAATCCAGTCCGGATCCCGCCCTGACGGGATCCCGTCCCTAGAAATTTCTGATAAAATATGCTTCATTTCTTTCTCAACAAACAAAAGCTGACTACAGCACACGGACTTACCCTCCCTTTCTGACAACTCCCTTGGCTCAGCCCAAAGCCCACACAAGGCCCACGCGAAAATAAGAGATTACAATAGCACACCACATACTCATTCCTGATTATTGTATATCTCTGACAATGCCGCCCACTAAGATAAAGCTTACTCCCAAGCGTTTGCATTAAGGAAGCGTGGATGAAGCACTTCATAATCTTCCTAGGTTGCCACCGTGACAGGTACAGACGTCCGTGTCATCAACACTTGGCTATAGGCAGCACTACCTGTCATAATCAAGCGTCTAGGTTTTGAATCCAATATGTGGAAAGCGACTTGTTCAGCTAATTCTGTAGAACCTGGAGTAAAATCAGGTTTAGATGGTTTCAATTGGGAAACATGAAACATTGGGTGGATCTGACAGGACAGTGGTAATGTCAGATGATAAGCTGCTTTTCCTACTATTTGAACAATTTCATGTGCTCCATAGTGCTCGAGTGCTAACTTGAGACATGATCTGTTTAGCCCCAAATAATTGAGTGTATGCATGGTTTCAACTTCAAGAAAACGGATTCACCCACTTGGAATTCCCTCTTCTCATCATACTGTTACATTCTAGACTCCACAAACTGAGTTCTTTCTGCTAGCATAGATAATCACATCACCATTATTTGTTGTAGCAATATTAGGAGTGATAGCATAATGATAGTTCATGTTATACCAAAATTCGGCAAGAGGAAGCCACTGGGGCCATTTCTTTGGTGTTTGATGACTAGCACATTGCAGGTACATCTCCAAACATTGGTTAACTCGCTCTATTTGACCATCACTTCGTGGATGATAAGCTACCCATGTTTTAATCTGACATCAAATAATCTGAATAATTCCTTCCAAAATGTGTTGGTGAAAACTCTGTCACGATCGGACATTATTGATCTTGGCATCCCCTGTAAATTGACTGTTTGCTATAAAAACAGCGTAGCCACCTGAATAGCAGTAAAAGAGTGTTTCAAAGCCAGAAAGTGACCATATTTGGTAAAGAAAAAGGACTACTTGACCTCATAATTATATATAGCCTCGTTCATTTAACCCCCTAAATTAGAGGTATTCGATCCCTTGAACTATATATTCAAAACCGAGAAAAAAACCCAGTGCGTGGTTTTGGAACAGGGGAGGGGAGGGGGTGGCCCGTGGGAGTAGGGGAAGGCAACGGCCGGTGCGATCCAGGGAGGAGAGGGCGACGCATAGACCATGTGAATGTTGGGAGAGGAGTCGGATAGTTTGACTCAATGAAGGGTCGAGCCATGGAGGTGGAGTGGGGAAGGGTGGGGGAGGGAGAGAATAGAGCACGAGGAGAATGAGAGGGAGATCGGGGATGGGGATGGGGATGGGAGAGACGGGCCAAGAGACGGGCACCGATTTGGACGATGCATGATGGAGAGTGTGAGATGGACGACCATGATTAAAAATTGGCCCTACCACCACCAAGAACCACAAGGCTTTTTAATTAGTAGATGTTATTTAAAAATAAAAAATAAAATAAAGAGAAAATACTCAAGATTGACATAGAGAAAAATGGTTGGACGTTTATTTCTCTCTATGTCAACTACAAAGTACACAACAAGTTAGTTATGATCTATATTATGTATCTACATTCTACAGTGCATCGTTGACGTTTGCATGTGTTCCATATCCAAATCTTCAATGACATCAATAGTTTTCCTTTGGACATGTGTGTATATCATATATCATATCATATTAAACCCATGCTAGTTGTTGGCACTTTTCCATATAACATATATACCACTTGCAAACATTGTTATACATATTGTCTCTAGTTCGACGACAGGGTATGTCATATCAAATCACCATAGTATTTGCTCCTCTCATCCCAAACATATGGATTTTGTTTAAACGAATGGAGTTGTTTGGTTAATATGCTTAAACGAATGGAGTTACATACCAATCTTTGAAAATATCACTGAAATAGCATGTATCTAAAGCATGTATCTAACGCATGAAAACTGTAGGGTATACTAGGAATTACTCCCTCCGGTCATAAAAACAAGTCGTTGTTGATTGCTGGACACGCGTCTGACCATTTGTCTTATTCAAAAAACTATGTAAGCTATCATTTATTTTGTTGTGATTTGTTTTATCATTAAAAAGACTTTAAGCATGGTTTATATTTGCGCATGTTTATACTAAATTTTTGAATAAGTCGAATGGTCAAAGACATGTCCAAAAGTCAATGACGACTTGTTTTTATGACCGGGGGTAGTAATAAGATATCACTAGGTCTTTGAATTAATAAAACATGTGCAGATGTGTGGTCTAGATGTGTTTTCTGTAGTTTATATGGCTTTGTTGAACTTACCTTCTTATTTATTTATTTTTTATTTAAAATACAAAGAATTCATTGTTTGAAAGGAAAATTGGTCCTATGACACTCAAAGAAGTCCACTTTTGGTTTTTACTACCCAAATTCTTTGGTACATCTAAATACCACCCAAAACACGCATTGCTCCTCTTTTTACCACTCCGTCCACATCGATCTAACTCTGTCCAGGTTCATCACCGGCGGCCACTCACTCCCCAGACGTGCTTGCGAGGTCACCGGCGGCTGCTCCCTCCCCTTGTCGTGCTGTTCGAGCTCTCCAGCGGCTACTTCCTCCCCTCGTCCCTCCACCCCTGAGCCTGCCGGCGGCTGCTCCCTCCCTCTCCTTGCGCTGTCCAAACTCGCCTTTGTTCTGGTAGAAGCAACAGAGGAGCCCCTTTGTTCTGGTAGCAGCAACAGAGGAGCAACATATAACAACGGAGGAGCAGCAATAGAGAATTGCCTTGTGACGCAGAGAATATGTTCTGTAATGACACAAAAATTGTATCCATACTTCATATATAGCTGGATCTATTTAGATCCAGACTGATGGTGAGAAGTAACCGGTTTGAAGCGAGCAGTGATTGTTCTTGCTAATTGCTTATGCTTCCTATTAGAAATTTATTGATATATTGCAGGTCAATTATCGGGCTCTTCTATTCCTGGAATGTTTCCAAATATGTTTCCTTTTGGTGTTGGACAGGTGATCATTCTTTCTTTAAAACGTCTACAGTGTTGAAAGAACCTTTGCCCTTTTTTGCTTTTTTTTTTGCATATTTTATGTTTGGACTTTATGTTTGTTGGATTTTAATCAAATTCATTTGTTGAATCAGTTCAATCCCCTTGTCATCCAGCCACAAGCAATGACTCAACAGGTATGGTTATTTTTTGTTTATAATTTACTGTATGCATGATAAACAAAGTGATAACATATGTTTCCTCAGGCTACTTGTAACATCCCAAATTTTACAGATCAATTTGGCACATATTAATTTCTTTAACCACATGATTTTAAAAAAAAAATTAAAATATTTAATATGGGAGTATCATGGCATCATTATTTCATGCACTGTCTTTAAAATAGAATGGTGTTTTAAATATTCCAAGTAAATACCTTTGGTGGAAAATATGGTATTTTGTTTAATATGTATAATATTTTCTTAAAGCCAATCCTAAGAGAAATTAATTGGAATTGTGTCAGTAAATTCTGGAGAAGCAAAATTATTTTTCCTAAGTAGTAACTTGTTAAAAGTGGTTTAAAATAATTTCAATTCGGAGGAAAATTTAAAAATCCCAAAATATTTCAAAAGAGGGAGACCCTCTCTCGGCCCAAGCCCCGGCCCATCTCCTTCCTTACCGTTTTTCCTCAGCTCCTCCCCTCTCTCTTCGGTTTGGGCCGTCGGTGCCACTCTGGCCCACTCGCCGTCTCCTTCGGTCCGGCCTAGCCGCCCCGCATCCCAGCTCGCTGCCGTGCAAGCGCACGTGCGCTACCCCTGACAGGTGGCCTCTTCGTCAGCCTCCTCCTCCTCTTTCTTCTCCCCTGGCTCTCTCCTCCCATGTTCGTCGGTCGCCCTGCTATTTCCCCTCTCTCTCTCGAAGGCTCATTTTCTTTCTTTCTCCCGCGCGATCGTTCATCCTTATCGTCCTCCTCCGTACCCTCTTTTCTCTCTTCGCCCCTCTCGTCTTGTCGCCGGCCAAGTCTGATGCGATGCCATCGCATCCTGCATCCTCCTCCACGCCATTGGCCCGGAGTTCACGCCGGCATTGCCGACCAACCTCGCGCGCCGCATTAAAGCTTCCCGTGCAGGGCGCGCCCTTAAAAAGGGTACTGCTCCCCGCGTTTCCTCTGCTTCGCGCCGCCGCTTTGCCGTTTGCCCGAGCCGGTGCGCCGTCGTCCCTCTGTTCCTCCGCGACCTCCCTTTTCCCTTTCCTGCATCGCCCTCAGTTCCTCCCTTCCATCCTTAACTTGGGTTTGGCCGCAGGTCGTCCCAGAGGAGCTCGCGCCGGTGAAGTGGAACCGCGTGATCCGCACGTGTCCCCGGAGACCCCGTCGTCGTCGCCGCCGTGGTTCTGCCACCTTGCCGCTTCCTTCGACTCGGCGAGCTCTAAAGTAGCCTCCTCCGACCATCCTCATTCCTTCGGCCGAAGAAATTTGGGTTCGGTTCGTGCGCCTCGCCGGCACCACGGTGCCCGTGCGTCGCCGCCGCCACGGGCCGCCGTGCCGCTTACCCTGTCCACCTCTTGGGACACCAAAACCGCCATTGAGTTCGCCTCACTCATCATACGCTCCCCGTGCATCCAATTGATCCCCGGTGCCCGGAGTCATCGCCACCGTGGGCTTCGCCGCCGTCGGAATGCCTCCCCTGTTTTTTTTCCCTCGCGCTCGTTGTGGGTGTCCCTGGCAGGTGGGGTTGCGGGCTCCACCGGTCAGCGAGCTCGTGTCATTCTGTAGGATCGGTGGCGCTAAATACCCCTAATAAGCGCAAACAAACGATGAAAGTAGATATCGATGCAAGATTAGAAAAACATTACCAGAGACGCACACGTTTGATAACGCAGTTCGGCACCTGCCTACATCTGCGGGGCAATGATTCTGGGCGCACCTCCCCAAACAAATCCTTTTACAAAAAAGTACAGATGACCTGCTTTGGTCTGTGTTATCTTGCTCTGCAACAGCTTCTGACTACGCCTCCCTAGCGTCTTCTGCCCTGCTACAGTTTCTGCAAACCTAGCACAACCCCTCGCACATCTGCCTCTCTTCCTTGCAATATTCTCTTTCTATTCCTCCCAAATCACTCTCTAATCTCTCTCTAATCTCCCTTATTTTCGTAGCCGTCGTTTGCATGTGGAACCCTAAATTCCCCTCGGTTGTCGTCTCTGTATTCTTCTCTGTTACCCTGCGTCGCCGTCGTCTCGTCTTCCTTTTATAACCGCAGCGGCACCACCAGGCGCCTGGTCCGCCGGCCACAAGGCCTGCTAGGCCCAATACGAAACCAACACACGACCCACATAGCTGCATCTCCTGCCGTCCGTTCTAACTAGCCTTTTCTTAATCACCTTGCTAATCACATCATTAATCCCGGCCGCACTGATCACACCTGACTGCCGCCGCATGGATACACCACGTATATGCCCACGTCCATGTACACATGCATCATGTATATATCTTCTTCTTTCTTCTTTCTTACTTTCTACAAAATCAATATAACCATATATCCAAAACTTCACAAAATCATTAGCCTCGTTAGTCCAATAAATCATAAATATTATCAATAATTTGACAAATCGCTCCATCACAAAATATATCAATCAACACGTTCCGTTGGCACCCGCACGATGCGAGGCCACGCTGCGGTTTGGGCCGCTCGATCGAACCGGCCCAGCACCGGGAGGCCTCCTCTTTTCTTTTTCTCCCTTTTTGCAATTCATGTTTTAGTCATTATTTGGTATACTAAAATGCAGTTGTTAAAAATAGCTAGTGCTCTGTAAAAATTCTGCAAAAATTCGTAAAAATACCTTAAATGTTTCTGGACCTGAGAAAAATATGTTTTGGCAAGTCATCCATATAGCATTCCCTTTTGGGTTAAATAAATAGCTTAAGGTTGCATCATTTCATGTGGGCATAAATGTCTTACTGCATTTTTCACAAATAAAAATGCATCAAAATATTTTACTGATGGATGGTGTACTGTTGTGCTTGTATGTTTGCGCGATTAGGAGGTCAAGGCCCCGAAGACCCGATCGACGACGTCCCCTTCGCCTTCCTGGGAACCGATCAAGGAAAGTTTCCCCTTCGATCATATCGTGGAGCCATTTTTGGTTGTTTAGAAAATATTTATTAGATCTGAAAATATGCATGCTAGTTTAAAATGGTAATCGACGTATTTGATAGACCTAGTTATCATGACCTAGTAGAAAAAGGTAGAAATAATGTTAGAATTAAAACTTAAGGTTAAAAATAAACTTGCTATTATATTACCCTATTGTGGTAGGATAAAGTGCTTAAAAATCTCTTATGCGATATGTTATCATCTTTTGTGTGAAATGAGATTTTGTGGAGAAAAAGTTCGGGAAAAATATGATTTAAAAGTAGTGCATCAAGGGTGATGTCTGGTAGGAAAAGGTTTTCCTCTTTCCCCAAAATCTTCCGACTAGGGAGAAATATTTTTGTCGGTTGGTGCAGTGCGGCACCGTTTTGAGAAAACTGAGCTAAAATATCATCCCTCTCTAGTCTAAGGACTGTTCGTCCTATGATCCTACGAACTGAGCCATAACTGTACGACCTCGAGCCCCGTTATGGGACGGGCCCGGTCGCTAACCCTTGAGGTTAGCGGTCTTGTGGCGAAACACTTCTGGTGCGTAGCCTCGAGGGTAAAGCGTACCCACTCTGCAGAGTTAAAACTATCAGGATAGCCGTGCTCGCGGTTATGAGCGTGCGAAAGGACTGTTCATATGGTAGTTTTTTCTAAAACCAGTTTTAGAAAAAGGTTTTAAGAGAAAGGTTTGAGATGAGTAAAAGCGTTTGAGAAAGTTTTCGTTTGAGTTAGGTGCCACCGGCTACATTCCGGATTGGAGGTCGGCCTACCAGGAATTGTTCGCACGGAATGGACCTAGCCGTTTTGAGAAAAGAAATGGAAAGGGTTTTTATCTCGCTATGGCACTGAGGCCAAGTTGCGAGAGAAATTTGAGAAGAGCCCAAAGAAAATGTTATGGTTTGACATTTCCAAAATGCTTTGCCAAAACTAGGCCAACAAATGTTTTTCCGCAAAATATCCTAAGCTCCCCTTTGTACTAAACCCCATCTGCATCCTTTCCGACTTGCGAGTACAATTGTACTCACCCTCGTTTTTCCCCCTCTCCCTTTTCAAAATTCCGAGGACGAGGACCCTGATTACGATGAGGAGCCGTTCTCCGATGAAGGCTATGAAGAGTAGGGTTGCGTGTTCCTACAGCCCTCGTGCCTATGGAATAAATAAGTTAGTAGATGTTGTAATAGGCTTGTATCGTTGTGTACTCTGCATTGCGGCCTGTGAGCCGTTGCTTGTGTTTCTATTGGACTAAGTTCCCCTCTATGTAATAATCAGAACATTTGTATTGTACCATTTCTGTTTAACTGTGTGTACTAGCCATGATCCTTAGGACTAGTACGTCTTTACGCAGGTGGAATTCGATATTGCAAATCGGGTGCCGACACTACTTGGCATGCTTGGCGTGTTTATGTTGGAGGCCTTCCTCCAACTGCTGATGAGCAGGTCATATCTGAATTACTTCTAACCCTGGTCAATCCCAAAACCAAAAGTCTGCACACATACTGTGCATAATCTTCTATTGTTGGTTACATATGTTTCCTTTTTATGCAGTCTGTTGCAATATACTTCAATCAAGTTATGGCTGCTATTAAAGGAAACACTACTGGTCTAGGTGATGCTGTTCTTAATGTCTATATAAATCATGACAAGAAATTTGCTTTTGTGGAAATGAGGTCTGTGGAGGAGACAAGCAATGCAATGGCCCTAGATGGCATTTTATTTGAAGGGGCGCCTGTGAAGGTTAGAAGACCGACCGATTACAACCCTTCATTGGCAGCTGCTCTAGGCCCAAGCCAGCCGAGCCCCAATTTGGATCTTGCAGCAGTTGGCTTAACGCCAGGATCAGCTGGAGGTTTAGAAGGCCCAGACCGTATTTTTGTGGGTGGCCTTCCCTATTACTTCACGGAGGCTCAAGTTCGGGAATTGCTTGAATCCTTTGGGCCACTTCGAGGATTTGATCTTGTGAAAGATAGAGAAACTGGTAACTCAAAGGGCTATGCGTTCTGCGTTTATCAGGACATCAATGTCACTGATATCGCATGTGCCGCTCTAAATGGTATCAAGATGGGAGACAAAACCCTTACTGTCAGAAGAGCAAACCAGGGGGCATCTCAACCAAGACCAGAGCAAGAAAGTATCCTGTTGCAGGCACAACAGCAGGTGCAATTACAGGTATAGCTTAACTATGCTCAACTATTTGATTGTTCTTCGTGGTTAGCTAATTATTTTTAGAATTCCTAACTATATATATGGCACATTTGCAGAAACTTGTATATCAAGTTGGAGCGCTTCCTACAAAGGTTGTATGTCTAACCCAGGTAGTTAGTGCGGATGAACTAAAGGACGATGAAGAGTATGAGGATATCATGGAGGACATGAGGTTGGAAGCCGGCAAATATGGTACATACCACAAAACTTCTAATCCACTTTCTCTTGTGAAGTTTATACCACATTTGATTATCTGTTCTAGTATTTTGTCTATTAGTCCGCCGCTCTTCTGGACTCCTTATTTCTTTATTAACTCTTTATATTTTACTTTTATTTTTTTAGGAAATTTGATCAAAGTTGTTATTCCGCGTCCCGATCCTAGTGGACAGCCTGTCACTGGAGTTGGAAAGGTGAAAGCTGTGTTTAATGCAGTACACTCTTTATAGAACATCTTTACATTACAAAATCTGCAGGACATACTTTGTAGAACATCTTTACATTACAAATTCTGCATTACACTCTTTATAGGACATCTTTACATTACAAAATCATTCAAATGTATTCTTTCAATTATAGGTATTTCTGGAGTATACAGATGTTGATGGGGCCACCAAAGCAAAGACAGCAATGCATGGTAGAAAATTTGGTGGAAACCCAGTGGTTGCAGTCTTCTATGCTGAGAACAAATTTGCTAATGAGGAATACGATGCATAAACTCCCTCTTATGTTTGGCTGTATGGCAGTAGCCTTTGACGCTAGTTTGTTAAATATTTTAACTACAACTACCTCTTACCTCTATATGAGCTTGGGTTCTAGTTCAGCTTTTATTTGCTTGGATTTTGGAATCTGACGTCCATAATATAAGACCTGTCAGCACTCATCCATTTTTCTAATTTTCTTTGGAATTAATGAATGCATCATTCTATTTATCCCTAGGATTGTACTGTTTTATGAAAATTTTGTGGGCCACATTACAAGGGTCCACCACCACATTATCCACTTTCAATCCTTTGTCCTGGGGCAACACATTTGCATTATCCACGTTCAATTTATAGAGGGGTCAAAGGATCGAGCTTGTAAATTACTCTTTATAATTCTTTTTATATCCTACACCTTTCTTCATAAAAGAGCATTTAGAAGTATCTAAAATCATGTTTAAATTTTTCTCACCATTTGTCATCTTTTCTAAAGTTGCTTTCAAGTAGCCATTTGTAGAGCAAGATCAGGGCAACGATTGCAAATAAGACCATGAGGATGTTTTTCAAGTTCAATTAATTTCTTTCTAATACCAACAAGATCCTCACATCCAAATTCTTTTGCCAAAATGTTAACTTGTGTTTCTAAAATTGAAGAATCATTTTTCTCTAAAGATTTTTTCAAAGAAACCACCTCCTCTTCTAAAACAATGCAATTTTCACAAGAGGAATGACTAGATTTCAACAAAGCATATTCACTCTTATAAAATTCACAAGTATCACATGAAGCATTTTGAAGATCAACAATTTTTCTTTTCAAGTTTTCACATGAATCATAATTTTCAGTCCTTTTATTAAACAATAATCGAAGTTTTTCATTTTCTAGTTTCAGCTCTTTGCATTTTTCCATCAATTTATTGCAAATTTTTTCTTGTAATTCAAAAGCTTCACGAGTTTCAGAATCACTCACTTCATCTAAATCTTCATCTTCATTGTTTTCATTATCAAATGATCCAAAACACGCATCCCTTTCAACAAGACAAATGTTAGCTATATCGTGATCCTCGCCAAGTGTAGTCAAGGGATCATTGTCGTTCTCGTCAGCATCTGAAATATCAAGTTCCTCCATCATGTTTAAGAATGCTTTCTGAACTGCCTTCTTCATCTTGGAACCTGCAAGATTTTTCTTTGACAATGGACTAGACTTTTTGTTAGCGTTAGCGAGCTTGGGACAGTCACCCTTGTAATGACCAAATTCTTTGCAATTGAAGCACCGCACAAAATCCTTTTTATTTTTTCCAAACTTATTTTTCATGACATTTGAAATGTTTTGAGAAAGGTTAGCAAGTTCATTAAAATTCATTTCATCAACACTCTTTTCAGTTTCCTTTTGCTTAATATTATCAACAGTGGAAAGAGCAATGGGAGCATCATGAGAATTAAAATCAATCTGACTAAGACTCATCTCATATATTTTCAATGAACGACGAGCTCCCGGCAGACTGGTGTCACACTGCGGAAACACAGGCTAGCCTTGGGCTTTGGATTTGAAACTTGGAGGGTGGCTAATTCATGGCATTTAGGATTTTTGGGGATTTTTTCGGAATTTTTTAAAAAGGTCTTCTAGGGTTTTGGCTTAAACCTTAGTTTAAAGTAATTAAAACAGGGTTTCGTATACAACAATTCCCTTTTAATTAACTTTTGGGTTTTCGAAAATACAAGTGACATACGACAAAATAGAGGATGTCACAACCATAGAAATAACTCATTGTCTTTTGATTCAATGTAAACAGATCTTTCTATTCTTTTGTGGTAATACTAGCAGGTTTAACATATTTAATTTCTACCACTTTCCACAATTCATAGCTCTGCGACTGTAAGAAAGATTGCATGCGGACCTTCCAATAACAATAATCATCACCATTAAATACAGGGGGTTTAGTCATAGAAAAAGTGCTAAATTGCGCCATTGCTCCCTAATCTTTAGATTAAATCTAGAGCAAACTAGCTCTGATACCAATTGTAGGATCGTAGGCGCTAAATATCCCTAATCAGCGGAAGCAATCGATGAAAGTATATACTGATGCAAGATTAGAAAAACATTACCAGAGACGCACACGTTTGATAACGCAGTTCGGCACCTGCCTACGTCTGCGGGGCAATGATTCCGGGCGCTCCTCCCCAATCAAATTCTTTTATAAAGAAGTACAGATCTGCTCTGGTCTGAGTTACCTTCACTGCAACAGCTCCTGGCCACGCCTCACACGACGTCTACTGCGCTACTACAGCTAACACAACCCCTCGATCATCTACCTCTTTTCCGTGCAAACATCTCTTCTAATCTTCCTCTAATCTCTCTATAATCTCCTCTAATCACCTCTGGAATTTCCCTAACTTGAATAGCCGTCATTAACATGTGGAAACCCTAAAACCCCTCTTAATCCCGAGACTCCTCGTCCCTTTATATAGTGTAAAAATCACGAATCCAACTCGGGCTCAATTCCTATTCTTCCTCGGCCTGGCTGTCGGCCTGCACTAGCCCCCGCCTGGGCCTGTTGCGCCCCACCTTGGCCAGCCTGCCCTGTGTGCGCTGGCTCCAGCCCACGCCGCCTGTGCCCACGATGGGCTGCGCCCTAGCTGCCATCTGGGCCTCCCGCTTGCATCCGCCGCCTGCATGCACCGCGGCAAGCACGCATCCTGCATGCATGCGTACACTGTACACACGCACAGCCCACTGCACACACGCACAACCCCATGCATAGCTGTGCACTTTTCTCTTTTTTCTTTTTCTTTTTCTTTTTCTTTTTCTTTTTCTTTCCTTTCCTTATTTCTTTTCTCCTTTCTTCTTTCCTACAAAATCAATCACATATATATCCAAATCTCTAAAAATATTAGTTCAATTGGAAAATCACTTCATCACACAATATTTCAAATATGCACTGTTTAGCTTTTCATTGGTTTTGGTTTGAGGCGAGAGGCCGGAGACATGGGCTGTTTGCTCGATCCAAGGCCCGACAGAGGTTTGCTGCCCTCTCAGTTTGAAAAAAAAATCCATTTTATCCCTTTTAATAAATAGGCTGCCGAATTATTATATATGTATTTAATGTGTCGGTTGATTTTATCTATTGTGTAGTTTGATTGAGGGTGACCTAATTTATCCAACCATTTATCTTATCACATAATCCTCAATGTTAATCATAATACCTACGAAACGTTAAAAATAATCTTGCCTACGGCGCGCCGCGGGCGCGCATACCGTCCTAGTACTAAACTATGACGTGCGAGAGAAAGCGATCACGATTCACTGATTCACCGCATGTATGTTCTTAACCGAAACCCCTGCAACGTATTGAGAACGTCTGAACGTATTTTAAAAAATTTTATGAACGTACTTTGTTTATGTTATGTTAGGAGCTTTTAGAGATAGCTATATAAATAAAACCTAAAGACAATGTGTTTAGCTTTTCATTTGGTTTTGGTTTGATGTTAAGCCAAGCTTAAGCCTAAATGAACAAATTATTAATAATGAGTTCTACATACTGAACTTAAAAATTTCCAAAGTTAATTAAAACGTGAATTTCTTTTTAAGAAATATTTTTGTATTAATATAATCCACTTAGATCCATACTAGTTGTGGAATATAAAGAATTCTTTTATAAAGTAATGATTAATAATAAAAATAATGATAATAATTAAGTGGGTAATCTTTTAAGTTAAACAATAATAGGTTGTAATTTAAAATATAATGGACCCACAACAGCGGTTTGAAGAAAAAGTTGTGAATCCTTGTTAAGGGTTTAAAAGCAAAAAAAAAATTGTAAAAATTGCATTTGAATGTTCTAGGAAACACCTTCAAAATTGTAACAAAATAGTTACTATAAGTGTCGGAATGTTTGGCTTATACAAAAATAAAAAATTTACACTAGTAGCTTTAACTTATAAATTTTTTTTAAAAAAAGAACGAGACGTGAATTGAGCAATTCGTCCTTGCTCCTCTCCCTAGCAGGCAACATCTCCATCCTCTTATCCATGGTATTGGCATCATTGTCACCCCTCAAATTTATCTTACCTTGAGGGTCGACGATCCCATGCACTAGCCCCTAGATCAGTACGCTAGCACGGAAGACCAAGTAGCCGATGCAGCATACATGGATTAAATAAATTCCTGAATATTACATTACAGTGTTGCGTCCTTAGACGACTTTAGTAAGGTGGCCCATACACGCCTTAGATTATAAAAGAATAGTTGAGAGTACAGCAGACACCAAAATATTCACCCAAAAGAATCCCTATCGACTATGGCCCATCAGCGACTGGAGCGACCCCTAAGACTCCTAAGGTCCCCCATGTTCCTGTCCGTCGTCTTCTTGACACTCGTAAGGGTCATCTTTGACTCCATCGTCTAAAGAAGTTAAGTAGGCGAGGTCAACGTTATCCAAACGCTGGCTAGTTAACACTTCCCTTAATGCATATAGTGTAGAAGGCTCTATTTGGAGGAGAGGGTTATTTTATTTGCGTAAAGCCAAGTTTATGAGACTTTTCGAAACAACCTAGCAAGCATTAACTAGGACTTGTATCACATATATTTAAATCAGACTTTCCACTTTAATCACGCATCCCAAACCCATCAACAACAAAACACGCCAACAACCCACATTCGACCAACCCTCATCCAAATACACAAGCCAGCTTAACTGATCACCATACCAGCTTATTCGTTCCTCATGAACTTTCTTCCAGTTGCCCCCAACCATTCCTAATTCTGCCAGCCTTACAGGATATGGCAAATCCTGTTGTGGACCACACATGCCATGGCATGATCGCCCCGTCCTAGTAGGGTTGCCAGCCCTCACAAGTCGACCGTCACCCTGGGATGTGTGGCCATTACCACCCTCGGTGATGACCAATGCAGGTCCCTATCGAGAATGGTCCCAGAGGGCTGTTGATGGTCCTTATTTGTAATATTTTATCCTTTTGACCGTCAACATATCTACAAAATAAAGGAATTCAAATTACATTAAGGCTAACATTAACGAGTTCCACGAGTTTTGGTGTAGTCTCATGTTTTGCAGGCATACACCAGAAAAGAGGATTTATCAGCCATATGCAAATCGGACAAAAGATGAAGTTTAAATTAAACATATTTTCAAAAGTCATAAAATGACAAAATGGACTGTACCACGATGAAGAGCTCGTCGAGACGATCGAAACGCATATATTATTTGCCATATTTGGAGCTCGGATGAGGAAGAAATGAGCTCCGGAAGACGACGGACCAGACCGGACCCAAACCCTAGGCCGGCCGACCCAAGTCAGGTCGGCTGGTCCCTTCTTTTGGCCAATTTGCCTCCTTTTCTTCCCCACAAGCACAAGCAACACACCTAGAGGCCATTCCAACCATCCACGCAAGTCGGTTTGATCCAGAAACATGGATTGCCTCACAAGAATGCATAGGATTCTAAAGGAACCCAATGCTACCGGTCTCCAACTGCTAAACCGACATAGGGAGACGATCAGCCCTCTGGGAACTCTCAAAGCCATGTTCACGATGGCGGATCAAGAAATCAACGCTGAGGAGGCCATCATGAACCATTGCGGTGGCCACGACGGAGGCTCTAAGAAGAAGCCTAACGATGAACTGGGCAAGCCCAAAGACAAGAAGCGCAAGGGGGACGAGATGGACGCCAACGTGGAGCATAATCGGCCTAAGCCCTCCAATGACAACGACTACAATAAGGTCATGGAGGCGGTATGTCCCTTTCACCCACGTGGTAAACACACTGCCAAATATTGCCTTATTCTGCAGAAGTTTGCAGACAACTCCAAGCAGTCGGCGGCCAAAGGTGGCCACGACAAGAAGCCGGACGGGGATTACCAAGACACCGAGCGTGGGATCAGCTACATATTTGGGGGTTCCGACATGTTTGAGTCCAAGCGGAAGCAGAAGCTTACCACTCGGGAGATCAACGCGATCCTACCCGCGGCCCCCAAATACCTGCACTGGTCAGAGGTGTCCATCACCTTCGATCGATCGGACCACCTGGATCGGATGGCCTTCCCTGGGAGGTATCCACTGGTGCTGGATCCTGTCGTTCGAGGAAATAAGCTAAAGAGCATCCTGGTTAATGGCGGGAGCGGGATTAACGTCCTTTTCGCCAAGACCTTGGACCAGATGAAGATTCCTCGTTCCAAGCTACGGCAGGGATCGTCTCCTTTTCAAGAGTAATCCCCAGGATGTCCGCAGTACCACTCGAGCAGATCTCGTTGCCCGTCACATTCAGGACCAAGGACAACTATCAGACCGAGAGTCTGAGTTTTGAAATGGCTAATTTCGAGACGGCATATCATGCCACCTTGGGAAGGCCGGTAATCGCCAAAATTTATGGCCATCCCTAATTACACCGATTTCTTGGCCGTTCACCGTCTGGAATCTGGACATGGTAGGGCCTCTTAAGCGTGCGCATGGCAGATTCACTCACCTCTTCGTCGCCATCAACAAATTCACAAAGTGGGTATCCGGTTGCTGACATCACGGCTGCCAAGGCACGCGAGTTCTTCTGGGACATCGTTGTTCGTCTTGGCGTGCCTAATCGCATCATCACCTAATATGGCGTTCAGTTCAAGAGCAGCGAATTCCAAGATTGGGGCGAGGAGCTGGGCATCAAAATCTACTACGCCTCTGCGGCCCATCCAAGGAGCAACGGGTAGGTTGAACGTTCCAATAGATTAATCTAACAAGGGCTTAAAGCAAGGATCTTTGACCGTCAGAAGCCATATGCCACATGCTGGGTCAAGGAGTTGCCCTCGGTCCTCTAGGGGCTTAGAACAACCCTAGGTCGAGCGACCGGGCAGACACCCTTTTGCCTAGTCTACGGTTCAGAAACGGTCCTTCCGACTGAATTAAAGTTTCATTCTCCACGACTGCGCAACTATGACAGCAACAGGTCGCATGAAGGAAGAATGGAAGACCTCGACAGGCATGAGGTGACCAGGGAAGCAGCAATGATCCAGCCGGCAAAGTACAAACAGGGCTTGCATCGTTATCATCAGCACAATGTACGGGGTCATGCATTCTATAAAGGGGATCTGGTCCTCCAAAGGAATCAGAAGCACGAGCATAAACTCTCCCCACTTTGGAAAGGCCCCTATGTGATTGATGAGGTGACCCGCCCAAGGGCTTATCGGCTAAAACATGAAGATGGATCAAACGTGCCTAACACCTAGAACATCGAGCAGCTACGTCGTTTTCTTTCGTAAGTCTTGTATTCAAGCATTATGTAATTAGTGTCTTGTTTGACTTGCTACTTAGCCGTAAATGACTAAGCAGTAAGTCAGGGGGCTATACTGAATAGTGTGCGGAGTCAACCGTACCCTATCCTATCAATAAAAATTGTTTTATCTTTACATGTGTTGATCGAATTTGGGTATTATGAGGATTCTTGAGTAATGGCGCTCGCACTTGTCAAAGACAACATTTAGTCACTCGGCATGTGCATAGAGAGAAGGCCAAGGGCTTATTCCTAGCACTCGGGGGCTGGACTAGTCAGCAGGAGCGTTACATGAAAAAGGAGAAACCAAGTACTCGGATAAATGAAAGATCAGGAGTATTGAGGATCAATTTAACGTTTGGAAATCAAATTCATCTACAGCTCCAAGTGTTTTTCTAACATCACGGAGATCTCTCGAACCTCCTCCATAAGAGTAGAGGCCTCTTCCTCGGAGCAGGCGAATCCTTCGCGCACGGCTTCAAGATCTACGTTGGGGTAGTTTGAGTTCGTGATGGCCAAAGCTTGGCCGGCGCAAGGTGCCATTGCCTCCCTTGATCTGAGTGGGAATATCTTCATGTTGCGCCATAAAGATTTCGGCATCTGACGGCAGCTTGTCTTCAGGATGGAGATACTAGAGTGTTGGACCCGCCGCTTTCAGGGTACGGTTGCGTAGCTCATTGACTGACTTCACTTTCTCGTTAAAGACATGGAATTGCGCCTTGGTCCTTTGCTGATTTGCTACAAAACTAGTCGGACATCATAAACTAGCTGGGCTTTAGTGGGGTTAAGCCAGGGAGAGCCAGAGATAGAAAGTTACCCTCCAGCTCTTTAGCCGATCGGTCGGCTCGGGTGTTGGCTAGGAAGACTTCCACCTCCATGGCCTTCTCCCTTGCCTCCATCACCTATTGGTTTACCCTTAAGGCTTTGTACAAAGGCACGTATGAGGGATCAATCTCAAAGAAGTGTTCTACAATTGCATTGGAGTTTGATATCGTTCAGTGGCGCTTACCTTGGATGGTATTGGTTTCTTTTACGTGTCGGAGTCGGAGTTCAGTGATTTCCCTTCGGAGCTCATCGATCTTGTCACGATACTGTGATTTGAGCACGTACAGCGCGTTGTCGAATTCGTCGCGGGACTTCAGTTGGCCCACAGCTTTCTGGAGGCATAGAGACTTCTGTTTTGACCTCTTGCTCATGCTTTGCGTGGGGACAGGAGGAAGGATCAGTCACATTCTCTGTCCAAGGCAAAAATTCAAGAAATGAGGGGATACCACCTCAAGTACGCTGGTGCTGAGTTTGGATATGTTTTGCAGCATCTCCCACTCCTCAGCCTCCTGCTCGTCATCAACCTCATAACCTTCCGTCTCTTTCCTCCACTTCACTCGGAGGGGAGGGGGTTGGCGCTGGCAGAAGGACGAGGGATCTCCTCGATTTTTGGCTTTGAGCTGTCCGGAGTTGGGACCGACATGCTCCTTTTAGTCGATGAGGATTGATGTGCGCCAAAAGTTGGCGAGGGAGCAGGTTGAGACGCTGCGCGCCAAGCTGGTCCCTCATCTAGAGTAGGCTCGGCTTGTGAACTGGATCCGGAGGGGTCGGAGCCGGTGCCATGGTGCTGTGTTTGCCTCGCGAGGTGCCCAGAACGGGCTTCCTACAAGTATTTGAAGATTTTCAGGCCCTGGTTTCTTTGTACAAGATGGAGTTGCGAAGGCAAACCTTTGCGATGGTATAAACTTGGTTCCAATCCAAGTGGCTTGACCATTCGGGGCGAAGCCGGAAGGCTTTCTAGCCTCCGAGATGTCCTTTGGGCCGGCAGAAGGAAGAGGCGGATGGGACTGGGCTAGGCTTCGGAGTTGGGCGACGATGAGGCAGGAGCGGGACGTTGTCTTCATATTCATCTTCATCCGAGTCCCTTAGGACGACTCCCTTACCCTTCTTGGCCGAAGGAACATCAGCCGAGTCCTCTACAGGTCGCTTGTGCGGTGCCTCCTTATGGCTGGGAGCTTCGGGGATAGGATACGTGAAGAAAAATGCGACACGCCCCTGTGCAAAGATCGGATCAGATCAATTATAATGATATTTCTTAAAACCACAGCAAAAGTCGAAGAGAATTCTTTGCTTACCGCTGGAGGAGGATATGATAGGCGGTACGTGCTCGGGCAATCTTTATTCTCTATGATTGAGCCCGGGGCAAACAATTCGATCACTCGGCTGATCAGATGTTGCTGGTTAATTTGTCTTCATTTTCCCGAGTGGCGCCTTGGAGTCCCGAGTACACGTAGCCGAGATGCACCCTCTCTTTGATGGGCTGGACATGGCGGCCGCTGTTGTTCAAAACTATGCTGATGCCGGTTAGCCCGACGGACTTTAGTCTTCCGAGGAGGATGAGCAATTCCTTGACTTGGCTCCCTTCGCTCTCGGTGAGGAGAGAGGACTAGGAGGTACTGACCGTAGGGCACTCTCCAGAAAATGAAGGAAAGACTGGGGGAAGATTGGCACAGTAAAACCATTCGGAGTGCCAGCCCTTATTTGAAGTTTTCATGGGAAGATCAAAGTAAAATTTTTTGGCCCCTTCCCGCAGCTGGAATCCTGCGCCGCCTGCGGCTCGGGGAGAAGTTTTGTTGGGAAAGGGTTTGAGGAAAAGACATCTAAAGAGATCAAACTGGGGGGCGATCCCAAGACATGCCTCGCAAATATGAATGAAGACTGCGATTTGGAAAATCGAATTGGGGTTAAGGTGAGTAACCTCAATCCCATAGAAATGTAATAACCCCTGGAAAAAAGGATAGCAGGGAAGGCCGAAGCCGTGAAGGAAAAAGGACTCGAAGACCACCACCTCGTCGGAACGAGGGGGGGAGGACTCACCGGCGGCGGTGCACCATGAGGTAAGTTCTTCTGAGGAGCACGCCGGCGGAGACGAGTTTCTGTGGCCTCCGGCCGGTCATGATGGATTTCATCCACTCCTTGGCGCCTTTGGTTGTCTTTGGGGCAATGGGAGATGGGGGAGCCATTGCGAATCGGCGACGGTGGCGGCGGAGAACACGAAGGAGGAGAACCCTAGTTGCGGAGTTCGCTGGGGAGCACGAAAAGACTGGCGCGAAAAGTGGGCGGGGTGAACTAACTTCGTTCCCCTGTTCCTAATATATTATAACGGGCTTCGTTACGCATTCTAGGCCGTGCTTTGTCTTGCGTTGGATGCGGCCTCTTTGAGAAGGCTCAGATAACCACTCAGGTGGCCGAGTGATTTTCTCGAGAAATTCGCTTATGCGTTGGATGCTGGCATGGGAAATGTGTGGTTCTAACTATACGGATGAAGACGAAGACGATCGGAAATTCGTTGGTTATCGGTTAGACAGAAGATTAATACAGAAGAAGCTTCCGGAGTTTCCAAAAGATTTTCTATTAACGGCTCTTAGGCCGGATTACACCAGTTCTGCGGCATAGCACAGTGAGCTAGGGCTCGTTGCTGGCTCGCAGAGAAGCAAAAGGAAAAAAAGAACAACTCTCCTGGTGGGGAGGGTGAGGCACCTGTCAAAGGCACCTCAGAACCACCCATCGGCCAGAAGAGCGGCGACCAATGCGTCCTTGAGTTGGACGCGCACCTGGTAGAACGGTGGGAATCCGTGGATCAGAACCCTGATGGATTCCGCCGCGCGGATTTCCGCAGTGACCTCGCTAAACTGCCTCTAGAGGGCATCCAAGGTGGCTTGGGTGGCGGCATGAGTGGCTTCGTCGTCGGCGGCCTCAGTGATCCACTGATCCATTTCCTCACCCTGGCCGGCCATTGTGCTTGAGAGAGGAAGGAGCTTTGGCGAAAGAATGCGCTACATCCGGGTCTTTTTTATACACGAAGAAGTTCAAAGGGTGCGCCTCGCAATCCGTTCTGAACACAGTGAAACCATCATGGCGATGGGACGGAAGTTGGTGCGGTTGCGTTTCTCGGCGGAAGCGCGTGACGCTTCGGCTGTGTGAGAAGAGCACAAAAACTCTTTGCCTTCCCTAAAATGGGCTTGGGCCAAATAAGCAAAGGGCGGTCCTATTAACAGGCTTTCTTAACACACCACCAACGGTGGTATTGTGTTAACATTGAGCCTAATTCGGCCTCGGTATACCTTGGAGGGCATATGACTGGAACCGCCACAATTAAAAATATTTCACGGCATACCCCATGTTGGGTGACTAGCCAGCTTTGCATGTTCAAGGTTGGGTGTTGATGAAATTTGGGTACGGTTTCGATGGTATGCCTTGTTTTATGTCGCCAGTTGTATACCGCTATCCGGGTACAAATACCTCTCGGCTAAACTGCATCCAATCGGTACACCCTTATGGGTCAACAACTGATCCCTTCTCCGGTTGGGACAGGTACCACTCAGCTGAAAGACGTGCCCCATGTTGGGCCGAGTGTTGGCTCTTGCAAGTCAAGGCCAGGCGTTTGATGTTGATATTCTTTGGACGCATAATTTATGGCATGCTACAAAACGGAAGCTGTAATTGCGTGGCCTAAGGCATGCCCCATGATGGATTGGTTGCTGCTTTTGCAATGCAAGGGTAGATGGCCAGTGGCTGAATTTATCTGTTAAAGTGGTGTGCCAAATGGGCCGGAAAAGCTGGAGTTTGGTATTGCCGAACCAGGCATTGCTTTTAACATAAAAGGCTTGAGATTTCTTGAGTTCTTTATAATCTCTTTTCATATTACATGAGACATTGGCGAAACCAATCGGCCGGACATCTGACTCGATCGTAAAGCACTCGGGGGCTACTGTGGACTACATGGGCCCCGGGTATCCTCTAGAAGGCCAATGAGAGAGCAGATGGGGGATGACTCAAGTCGGTTGATCGAGATAGAGACCACTCGGGTTACGTGTGGCTTGGGCGCCAAGGATGTTCTTGAGGATATCTCCAGACTCCATGTAATTAGGAGATTCATATCTGCATAACATGCATCGATATAACCGAATTAGGTACCATGTACTGCGTGCCACCATGTAATCCATCATCATCTTCATCATCAGATCTCACATCTTACATCATCATAATCCCAGAGCACATGAGTACGGTATTACCTCGGAGTTGAGGGCCCGAACCTATATAAACCTTGTCTTGTGCTATCATCTAGCTTTGTTCTTGCTTACGCCCCCCGTAACAAATTCATTGCCGACGGTGACCCCGATTAGCCACCAGTCGACACGTAGAAGGTACTTGATGAGGTAAAAACCCATGAACCCACTACAGAAACCGAGGTATTTACGTCGGCCAGAAGCCGACGTAAATATGGGAAAAGCCGACGTAAATAGCTATTTACGTCAGCAGACCGACGTAAATAAGCCGACGTAAATAAGTCTATTTACGTCGGCCGCCGACGTAAATAGCCTTTATTTACGTCGGCCAGGAGGCCGATGGAAATACCTCTCGTCGGATGGGGTCGCTGGCGTGGAAAGCTTGTTTACGTCGGCCCGTGGCCGACGGAAATACGGTGGCATTATTTACGTCGGCCGCGGCCGACGTAAATACTTGAGGCCGGCAAGTGTGAGCCATGTGGCAGCCAGTTTATTTACGTCGGCCAGGCTGGCCGACGTAAATACTGGGGATACAACTGTGGGCGGCCGCCTAATCCCAGTATTTACGTCGGCCAGCCTAGCCGACGTAAATACTGGAGCTGCTGTTTTGCTAAAAGCTTCTGTTTTTTCTACCATTTTTCTTTTATTTTTCGACCATTTTGCAGCAAACAACCATTATAAATAGAAATCATCCATCATCACATATAATACAAATAGGAATCCATCATCACATGTTCTAGCATCTCAATTTGACAAAATGCATCACATTGACCTACAGAAATCCATCATGGACTTAATTGTCACAAAAATAATTCATATGTCAACATACATATGGTCGCACACATATTCGACATAGTCTTAACATGCCAAGCGTCAACAACACATTAACAACAAATTTTCACGCACACAGCAATGTCCGCACACAACATCAGAAGGTAGTGAACAACATCAACTTGGAGGGGCATTGTTGAACCGATGTCCGCTACCAGCATCGCCTCCTGAGGCAAGAAAGTCTCCAATGATCGGCGGAGTCCTCGAAGAAGAAGCACCTCTAACATTGGCATCTGAGGGATCCACCGAACCCTACATTACAATGTGCTATTAGTATTATTAAATTACAGCATCGTAATATACAAAAAGCTTTAAGCGTACCGTGATAGGAGATTGCTGTGTAAATATAGGTGGAGGCTGGAATGCAGGAAGATTTAATGGCGTTCCAAACTGTTGTGCCATATATGCCTACAGACAATTTAAACAATTATAAGTTCAAAATAGTCATTTGCATGTATTAGGTTAAATTTCGATGAAATGAGTAACAATCGAACTATTTTCATTAACGTGAAGCAGTAAAATAGAATTCAGAACAACGGACTTAGACCAACCATAATTTTACGGTTTACATTAATATGATGTAAAAATATAGCAATTTTCATCAATTTTGAACAGAAATAAGCAATAATTTGAAATGGAGAAGGTTTTTTGATTACTTACTTGAATAGCTGCTTGTTGCTGAGCCTGCCATGAAACAAAGTATTCTTGTTGTTGCCTCAACTGCTCCTGTAGTTGGGCCTCCCGTGCAGCTTGGTGTGCGGCTTGTTGCCTCAACTGCTCCTGTAGGTGTTGAGTCTCACGAGCAGCCGACCCACTACTTTGCGAAGAAGCCGAGGATCTTGCCGAACTTAAGACAGCGCTACTATCCAGAACGCCATTGAACATGGAGAATCTTCCATGTTTCTTGCCACCTCCACTACTGTACAGAGCGACAGGATCGACAGATTCTCTTCTCCAATCATAGTCGGGTCCGTGAGCATCGGCCATCACTTGGCCATAAGAAGCCTACACAACATATACATGCATAAGGATATAATGAAGAAATCAATTTAGTTAGAACAACAATTGTACTAACCAAGCTCTGTGTCGCCTTGTCACTGCATAGCTGGTCTGGGTGTGTTGGATCAAAGCCAAGGTGACCTCTAATATAGGCTTCGACCTCAGTAGGTCGAGACCCACTTTGAGCTTCCTATAAAACAACATTAGTCAACATATAGTACATTAGTCAACATTAGTAAACAAAACTAATAAAATATCGGCAATGAACCTATGAATACTCATATGGTACCGTAAGAAACTTACCATTCGTCGCGCAAGACGAAGATGTCCATCGGCTCCTTGTGCATCGGAGAACACTGGGGTTACATAGCCGAAATTCCGTTCAGATCGCACCACATGCCACGACAAACCGTGCTAACCCGTCCATCTCCAGGCTGTCCAAAGGCGTGGACAATTCGGGAGCGACACATATCACAATTCAATATGATCTGTGCCGCTCCCAAACGGGTGACGTATAGGTTAGGTTGACTTGTATTTCAAAAACTTGTTTGTTTAAACATATTTAAATCATGACAACAAAACGATAACACACACATATTATATATATATATATATATAAGTAAGGCAATAATATATATAATGTGGTCACCTCGATTAACATACAATTCAATAACTTGAATAAGTAGCTACGAACATTTCTGTAATTCTTCTATTATTATTATACTTATTTATATCAATTGACAAAAGAAAACTATTATCATGTTGATTATAACCTTTCATATATATAACTAACTAAGACAATAATATATATGATGTGCTAACCTCGATGATGGGGACAACCGTGGATAAGGCGCGTGACGGCTAGCAAGGATCGGCGGAGGTCAACCAGCAATGCAGGACCTATCCACCAACAACAAGAAGTTATGAAAGCCAAAAAAAGATGGGAGGAATGGAAATTTAACTTATAGATACATAACTAGTGCCACACCTAACCACAGATATCCACATAGTTTCCGGTTCAACAGTTTGATATATTTGAATATGCAAGATGAACCATTTGAGATACATCCATTACATGCTTCATGATTCAATTTTATCTCAATACGGATCAATAAGTACCTCCTCCCTAAACATAACAATATGGTGACCATACATCAAGCATATCCATGCTTCCAATCTGACCGGAATTGAAAACTAAGAATGAACAATCCAAATATTGCAGTGCCTGGAACAAGAAGGCGAGATGTCTCACCGAGAGAATCGAACAATGAGGCCACTATCTAAGGATGTGAGGACGAGCAGCCCACGGGCGTCTGCATCGCTGCCAAGAGGGCTCTCTCCCTCTTGGAGATGTACCTGCCACCAGCGACCAGCGGCAGCGTTGCGTGGGGCACCGCGGCTGGCTGCGGGGCGGCGGCAGGGCGGTGGAGAGGCGGCGAGGTGCGGCAGCGGCGGCGGGGGAAGGGGCGGCCTTGGTGGCGGGGGGAAGGGGCGGCGGCCTCGGTGCCGCGGCGGGCGGCGGTGGAGGAAGGGGCGGCCTCGGTGCCGCGGCGAGGTGAGCGGCGGGCGGCGGCGAGGCGGGACTGAGCGGTGGAAGGGGCGGCCTTGGCGGCGCGAGGGGGAAGGGCCGGCGGCGGCGGTGGAGAGGCGGGCGGTGGCGAGGCGAGGCGAGCGGCGAGGCGGCGAGGCGGCAAGGGGCGGCGGGCGGCGGGATTGGGCGGTGGCGCCGAGAACCAGGTAGGGTAAATCAGGACGGTGGGACCCATTCATAATTATGTCGGCTTGCTTAAACCGACGTAAATACGCCGATTATTTACGTCGGCCGGATAAAACCGACGTAAATATATTTATTTACGTTGGCCAGGCCGATGTAAATAATGCATCCCCCGCACCGTGGCGCGCTAAGTCCTGGAACTCGTTTTTACGTCGGCCAGGCCGACGTATATAAGTTTATCTACGTCGGCTAGCCAGGGCCGACGTAAATAACCTTATTTTTAACGTCTGTTTCTTCCTGGCCGACGTTAACAGTTTAGATTCCTGTAGTGACCCCTATAGCATGTACATGTAGGATTTACACAGTATCATGAAAGCATTTAGATGGATATTAAATCCGACTGCTTTTTTAGATAATTTTTGTACATTTGCTCCTTTTCCTTTTTGATTTTTAATTCCTCTAAGTAAATTTCCTTTTGTTAAGCACTCTGCCCGACTAGTCTAGCCCCCGGGCGTCGGGAATTGGCCCATGGCTCTTCTCCCAGACACGCGTATCGAGTGACTAGAGTTCGCCGTTCGTGGGACAGAGCTTCACTACTCTGAATAACCACTTGGATACATTTGCGATCATTAAGAGAAAGCAACAAAAGTTCACACAAGTGCACCTATTAGGTGTAGCCCCTGACTTACTGCTTAGTTGGAGACCGACTAAGTAGCAAGTCAAGAAAGAATTTAGATTTATATAATGGAATGAGAACTTAGCTCTGGTGTAGGCGTAGACATGTAGTCGAGCCGTAGACTTGTAAGCGTAGGCGTATATCCGTATCGGGAGCTTGTGGCATAGGCGTAGGCATGTAGCCGAGTGGCATGTCGCCGAGCGGTAGACTTGGGCGCTCATAACGCGTAGCCGTACCGGGCGCTCATGGGGCGCGATGGCGTACAGCCGAGCGGAATACTTGACGCTCATGGCGCGGGCGTAGGCCTGTTGCCGAGTAGCGTGCCACCGAGCCATAGACTTGGATGCGTAGGCATGTTATCGTACCAGGCGCTCGTGGCGCGCGATGGCGTATGGCCGAGCCATAGACTTGAGTGCTCATGACGCGAGCGTAGGCGTGTAGCCGAGTAGCTTGTCGCCAAGCTATAGACTTGGAGGCGTAGGCGTGTAGCCGAGTGCCGTGTCGCTGAGTCATAGACTTGGAGCCATAGGCGTGTAGCTGAGCAGCTTGTTGCCGAGCCATAGACTTGTAGGTGTAGGCGTGTAGCCGAGTGGCATGTCGCCGTACCGGGCGCTCGTGGGGCGCGATGGCGTACAGCCAAGCTGAAGACTTGAGCGCCCATAGCGCTGGCGTAGGTGTACAGCCGAGTAGCTTGCCGCCGAGTCGTAGACTTGGAGCCGTAGGCATGTAGCCGTGCCAGGCGCTCGTGGCAAGTGCATGGCGTATAGCTGAGCTGAAGACTTGGGCGCTCATAGCGCATGCATAGGCGAAAAGCCAACTAGCTTGTCGCCTCACGTCGTAGTGGGCGTCCAACACCATATGCTCGCCAAGGTCTCGCCCGTGGTCGGCGAAATCGGCCATAGTCGTAATTGATATTCACGCGGTTGCTGTAGCTTGACGAAAGTAGATGAAAGGCTTTGCTGGTCTTCAACGTCCCACAAGATGTGGAAAAACCGATCCTCACACCGTAGCTGGCACCTACGAGATTTACGAGCCCATTGAAATTCGCGATCTCTCTGCACAATCTGTCTTCAAACAGGCGCCACAGTCGCATTCGAACTCGGATTTAGGCGTTCTTGTATTCGTTGGAAAGATAACGAGATAAGCTTTTCAATGCAGCTTATATCACCCAAAAACTCTTTTTGAGTCAACGGGAAATTGCGACACAAATACCATCTAGATTCTGAACGAAAACAGATCGCATCTTCTTCTCACCGTTCGTCTCACGGTTGATGAAGCCAGCGTCGCACGATAGACACCGTGATTGTCAAGTCCGAATGATTTTTTGCTCACGACGGTCAACACCCGAGATTTGTTCTCCATCGGGACCTCACCATAACAGAGTCGAGAATTAAGCCCCCAGCGCACTACTCGTCGGTAGGCGGCGGTGGCATTCCGCAATATGACCGGGAGTTCGAGTGAAGCGCTGTTGAATTTCCTCCTGGATCCTTGGTTGAGTTCTCACTAGGGTTGAAAATGGTACGGATATTAACCGACCGACCGACCGACCGAATTGATCAGATAGTGATTTGGATAGTTTTATGGATATTCGACCATTTTTACGGATAAGGATATGGATATGGATAATTTGGCATGGATATGGATATGAATACGGAGCACTGATTATTCCGTGGATAAGGAATATCCGAGTTTTTGTTTCGATAATATCCGAATATAAAATATGGATATTATCCGAATGTATTTCAGTAATTTTTTAAATATATTTTTACAATTTTTTATTGATAATTTCCTAACTCTTCAATTTATTTTTTTTGAATTTTTAAATCTAGACTAAGTCAAAAAATTTCGTGTATACACATTCTATTGTTTTGTTTTTACTAATGTTATAAATTTTCACTTTTAAATTTAAATTTTGACCATATTTTGTTAAAATTTGGAACAGATTTTTGAAAATTAATTTTAACTATTCAATTAACAATATATGTATCCTTGTCTTATCCGATCTGTATTCGCTCCGTATTTGTAACCGATGTTATCCAGTATTATTCAAATTTGTATCCATATTCGACATATTCATATTCGAATCTGTATCCGGTAAAAAAATACGGATACGGATATGGATAGATATCCGACCTTATCCGATCCAATCACATCCCTAGTTCTTACCATATTCGAGTCGGGAATTGAGCCCCCGGCACACCACTCGGGAGTAGGTGACGGCGGCGTTTCTCGACCCAAATGGGAGATCAGATGAAACGATGTCGATGTTCTCCTCAGACTGGATCGAATACGAGTCCGGAAGAAGTGTCGGTCGTCGATTGTTTGGAGAAGCTCCTTCCTGATTCTTGATGTCCTCGGAGGTGTATCACGGCCTATCTGGATGCCGCAGCCTCCACAGATGGGTTTTACGAACTTGCTGAGATTCGCGACCTTCTCGCGCAGCCTACCTTCAAACGGACGCCCCGGACACATTCGTATTCTTGGGCTTCACAGAAAACTGACGAAATTATCTCTCCAACGCATCCAATCTCATCCCTAAATTCCTTCTGGATCAATGGGATTTGAAGAAACAAGATGACGTCAAGAATTTGTCTTCATGAGTAGTTGGAAATTGCGCCCTTGGCGTACTACTCATGAGTAGATGGCCATGGCATTACCCAACCCGAGCGGGAGGCGTTGTTGTAGTTCCCCCAGATTGGACCTGATCCGAATCCGAGAGGTGGAGTTCGCCGAAGTCGTTGAAGACGCAGTCGGCTCCCGAAGCGAAAAGCCTGGCGGGGGCGGAGACGTCGGCCACTCTGTTGATGGATGCCATCGGGCTTGATGAAATTGATCTTGACGCTGCCCCTACCTGGCATGCCAACTATCGACAGGTAGCTAACTGGGGTTATAGTCGGCAATGATTATATATGGGACGTTGCACAAGATCCATACTCGATGGTAGCACAAAATAGGGGGGTCTTTTTTATATAGGTTCAGGCCCTCGCGGTGGAGTTAATACCCTAGTCCAGTGCTCTGGGATTATATGGTGATCTGATGATCAATGTGAAGGGAGATGTATCTCCATGGATGCGTGTGGAGATGAAGATGTAGATAATGATTATCATGATGATGATCATGATGTGGGATGTGTGATTAACATGCTGAACCAGGGGCTCCTTGCCCGCCTTATATAGTGGGTTAGGGTTACAAGGTAGAGTCCTGGTCGGTTACGATGTAGGATTCCTATCTCTATCATCTAGCTAGATACGTAGTTATCTGCGATTACAATTGTATCTTCCCTATTAATTAGGAATAGACTTCTATCTTTATGTCTTGCCTTGCCAGGCAAGCCTTCTAGAGTCCGAGTGGTACACGTCCTTATCCACCCGACTTAGTCCAATCCCTGTCGTGTGGTCTTTTAGGCCCGGCATGTGGGTACCCGGGATCTATGTTATTCACAGCAAGGCACGGAGAGGGATGCCTCGAAAAGTGTTTAGACGGCCAGGGTTTTGGCGGTAGGGTTTTAGATTTGTGGATTCTCGAGTTGGTGTTAGGGGAGTGGTCTTGGGGGTTTTGTATAGTGTCATGGTTGATCTGGGCCGGGCCTAGTGTTACGAGGGATTGGATTAGGATTCGAATTCTAATCCGGGTAGGATTCGGATAGAATTTAGGCTTGTTTAGCAACAAAACGAAGTTTCCTTTGGAGTTTGTGGCTGAAAATTGGAGGATAAGTCGGTTTAGGCTTCTAGACGCTCCGCTCCAACTTTGAGCACGATTATCTCCTTTGCTCATTATTTGATGGGTTTGACGTGCTCTAGGCAAAACGACATCACTTAATTGAATTATGAGCTAGACTTGGAATCTTGGCTAGAAATTTGGAAGGTGGCTAGATGTCGGGTTCTATGAATTACTAGAATTTTCCTATAATTTTCCTAAACATTTTCCTTGGGTTTCGGGTTAAACCTAATTTAAAATAATTTAAATTAAGGTTTTGTATATAACAATTCCCTTTATTTAATTTTAGTGTTTTTTTAAAAATACAGGTGACACACGATAAAATAGAGGATGTCACATAGTCGGGGGCTATAAGAAAACGCCATCGGGGACTTGTAAACCCACTACATGCTCTTCTGCTACCCCCAAAACCACCACTGGTGCTTCTGCTGCCCCCACATTCCCTTCTTTAGCGTGCAACTCCAACCATGGATTTGTTGCCTATAAATGATTCCGAATCCGATCACGAGTCGATGATCAGGACCGTTTCTGACGACATCGAGAGTGGTGGGCAACCATCGACGAGATGGAGTGGGCAGCCGACGACAATGACGACGATGACGGTCCACTGGCGCCAGGCAACCCGATATGGGACTCACTGGCAGTGGAAATGTTTCCTCCTCCTCTGCCAATTTGAGACGCATGGCCCGCGTGGTTGGTAGTAGATGGAGCTCCGGGGGGCCGCTGGAAGATGGTGCCTTCGAGCACAATCCTCCACAAGATGGTGTGCTACTATCATTGCACACATTTGCTATATTGCAGTGCTGTTGTAGACTTGTAGTACTACAATTACTAATTGATTGATATGTGTAAATTATAAGTGTAAATATTTTAATATTGTAAAATATAATGTAGTACTCAATATCTTAAATTATTGCATACTTCTTTAGTTTTTTAGCATCGCCGGGGAAAAATCATAGTACTTGTAAACCCTAATACTCTCACTATATTGTTATTTTATCCTCAAGTGACAAGATATGTTTTAAATCCCATCACTTCATTTTTTTGATATTTATGTGACGGCTGTAGTCTATTCCCTGTCACCTATAAGGTACTGTTTATGAAAAAGGTGCGCTGCTCATTGCAAAAACAACTAAGCCCTTAAACCTAGCCTTCTTACCATCGCCGTCGGGCTTTCCCACTCCACGCTTCCCCTCTTAGCCTAGATTCCTCTCACCGCCGGACATCCCTTTGTCACCGATCCTTCTAAGGCGTGCTGGAACCCCTCACCGCTGGGCTTCTCCTCGCCGCCATGCTTCCCCTCGGTGAGGTTCTGAGACGCACGCCGGAACCCCCCTCGCGGGCGGCCTTCCACTCCCCGTCGGGCATCCCCTCACCGCCGCTCCTTCCGAGGCCCGCCGGAACCCTCTCACCGTCAGTAGGGATGTGATCAGATCAATTAAGGCTGGATATCGTTCTTTCCATATCTGTATTCATATTTTTTTACCGGATACAGCTTCGAATACGAATGTGTCAAATATGGATACAAATTTTAATAATAATGGATAACATCGGTTACGAATACGGAGTGAATACAAATTGCTTTAGACAAGGATACAGATATTGTTAGTCGAATAGTTAAAATTAAAATTCAAAAATCTATTCCAAACTTTATTAAAAAATGGTCAAAATTTAAATTTAAAAGTGGGATTTTTAATATTAGAAAAAACAAAACATTGGAAAGTATGTACACAGATATTATTTAATGATTCTAGATTTAAAAATGAAAAACTAAATTTAAATGTTGAGAAACTATCAATAAAAAATTCCAAAAATACATTAAAAAATTTGATAAATACAATCGAATGGTATCCTTTTTTATTTTCGGATATTATCCAAACAAAACTCGGATATTCCTTTTCCACCGAATAATAAGTGCTCCGTCTTCATATTCATATCCACGTCGAATTATCCATATCCATATACTTATTCGTAAAAATAGTCGAAAATCCATAAAACTATCCAAATCACCATCTGATCAATTTGATCGGTCGGTCCAACGGATAATATTTTTACCACTTCCACCCGTAGCTACTGGCTTCCCCTCGTCGGCGTTCCTCCGGTTATCCGTACATACCTGATCGACTTGGTATATCTGACTTGGGGTTTAGATGGATTCCCAGGAGGGATCTTCAACGGTTTCCTCAAACCCGTCTCATCATCATGATATCAATGGTGGCGAAGGTGTGCACTCTCAGCAGCAACGACTGGTAATGCCAGTCGAGCCAGAAAGCCAAGGTCGCAAACAAAGTGGCCAACTGAGAAGATCACATCCACTAGAATAGATGAAGGGGTGCCTACTAGTGACAAGGCCTTGAAGGCATTTTGTAGGGTCATTGGGCTTATCGCTCAGAAGATGGTGCCAATAACGACAAACTTCGATGCTCTGAACAACGAAGCAAAGAGGGAGTTGTTTGATGCTCTTAAGGAGTACCTGGAGTACTGTCGAACTGGTGACTAACTGGGGGGGTCACCGCCGGCAATAAATTTGTACGAGGGGACACTAATCAAGAACCAAACGAGATGGTAGCGCAAGAACAGGTTTATACAGGTTCGGTCCCTCCAGCCGAGGTAATACCCTACTTCCTGTGCTTTGGGATTATGTTTGATCAAGATGTGGGGTGCAAGATGACCAAGGTGTTTACAGCGTATGCTCTATGAGATGATGCTTAGCTACGCCTATGGCCTCCACCCCCTCCCTTTATATAGTGTAGAGGGAGATAGAGTTACACGGTAGCACGTGATTCACGGTACCTAATCTTGTTATGCCGTTACATGTCATGCATGTGTTGATCTCCTAATTACATGGAGATAGATCATATCCTCGGGAACCTCCTTGGAGCTCAAGGCACGTGCAACCCGAGTGGTCTCTATCCTTGATCGGTCGACTTGGATCGCTCCCCATCTGCTCCCTTATGGGCCTTCTAGAGGATACCCGAGTGCTTTACGATTGAGTCAGATATCCAGCCGACTGGTTTCACCGATATCTCCTATAATTTGAAAAGAGATTGTAAAGAACTCAAGAAATCTTAAGTTTTTGTGTTGAAGCAACGCCTGGATTGGTAGTACCAAACTCCAGCTTGGGGCGCATCACCTCAACAGATGAATTCGGCTACTTGACACCTGCTCTTACATTGCAAAAGCAACAATTGACCCATCATGGGGCATGCCTTAAGCCACGCCATTACAACTTCTGTCTTGCAGCATGCTGTAATTTTAGCGTTTCAAGATGTATCAGCTTCAGGCGCCTGGTCTTAACTTGTAAGAACCAGCACTCGGCCCAGCATGGGGCGCACCTTTCAGCAGAGTGGTACCTGTCCCAACCGGAGAAGGGATCAGCATAGGCCCCTAGGGGCGTATCGATTGGATGCAGTTTGGCCGAGAGGCATTTGTAGCCGGGTAGCGGTATACAACTAGCGACCTTAGAAAAGGCATACCTCCGAAACTGTACCCAAGTTTCACCAACACCCAACCTCGAGCATGCGAAGTTGGCTAGTGACCCAACATGGGGTATGCCGTGAAATATTTTTAATTTTGGCGCTTCCGGTCATATGCCGTCCAGGGTGTACCGAGGCCAAATTAGGCTCGATTTTAACACATTGCCACCGTCAGCGGCGTGTTAAGAAAGCCTGTTAAGGGGATCGCCCTTTGCAATTTTAGGCCAAGCCCAATTAGGGGGAGGCGAAGCGTTTTCGCGCCCTTTTCTCACATAGCCGGACCGACACGCGTTTCCATCGGGAAACGTATCCGTATCCACTTCCGTCCCATCGCCATGATGGTTTTACTGTGTTTGAAACGGATTACAAGGCGTGCCCTTTGAACTTCTCCTGTGTATAAAAGAAATCCCAGGGGCAATGTACTACTTCTCATCCAACCAGCGAGTTTTCGAGTCTTCTCCTCAGCGAAACCCAAAAACTCTCCGCTTTCTTCTTCCTCGAGAGCAATGGTTCCCTGGGAATCTGCTTGCGCCCAGGAGCACGCCCACATCGCCGCCACGACCGCCGCCGTAGCCACCCAATGGCAGCGTTGGCGAGAAGATTACGTAGAAAACACAGCCCAGAGAGCCATCAGGATCCTGGTCAACGGCCACCCGCGACTTTATGCAGTGCGCACTCCATTCAAGGACGCTCTCGTTTCCTCCATCCTGGACGTGAAGTGGCCGTTAGAGTGATTTATCTTTCTTCTGTTTCTTTTGCTCCTTCGCGAGCCAGTGACGAGCCCTAGCTCGATGTGCTGTGCCGCGGAAATATGTAAATAGGCCCAAGAGCCATTCCAATGAAGTCCTTTTGGGAATCCGCATGTCTCTTCTTTCTTTAATCTTGTATCCACAGTAATATTGATTCATCCGAGTAGTTAGGACTGCACGCTCCCAGACCAACGCCTAACGCATACGCAGACCTCTCGGGAGAAATCACTCGGCCACCCGAGTGGTTATCCGAGTCCGTCTTGAAAAGGCCGCATCCAGCGCTAGACTAAGGCCCGGCCTGGAATTTGAAACACTGCCCGTTGCGATAAATTAGGAATAGGGGAATGAAATCGGTTCACTTCGCTCGCTTTTCGTGCCAGTCTTTTAGTCTCTCCTAGCCAACTCCGCCGCTAGGGTTCTTCTCCGTCGCGACCTCCGCCGCCACCGTCTCCAATCTGCAATGGCTCCACCATCTCCCGCTGCCCCAAAGGTTACCAAGAGCGGCAAAGAATGGATGAAGTCCATCACGACCGAGCGGAGGCTACAGAAGCTAGTCTCCATCGGCATGCTCCCCTTCGAGGAGTTTGCGTCGTGGCGCGCCGCCGCCGGCGAATCCTGCCCCACCGTCGCTCCGACGAGCTAGTGGTCTTCGAATCTTTCTTCCTGTGCGGCTTTGGCCTTCCTTGCTCTACTTTCTTCCAGGGATTGCTGCACTTCTACAGGATCGAGGTTTCTCATCTGAACCTCAATTCCATCTTCCAAATTGCAATTTTTATCCACATCTGTGAAGCCTATCTAGGGATCGCTCCTCATTTCGATCTCTTCAGATATCTTTACCTCCTCAACTCTTTTCCCAACAAGAACTCTCCCAAAGCCGCCGCCGGCGCGGGATTTCAATTGAGGGAAGGGGCCCGAAAATATTATTTTGATCTTCCCTTGAGAACCTCCAACAAGGGTTGGCACTCGGAGTGTATCTACTGTTCCAATTGTCCTCCAGCCCTTCTTTCCTTCTCCGGAGAGTGCCCCACAGTCTGTCCCTCCTGGTCTTCTCCTCTCGCCGACGACGAGGGAAGCCAAGTGAAGGAACTTCTTGTTCTTCTCCACAGATTGAAAACTGCTGGGCTGACTGGCATCGGCGTAGTCTGGAACTACACTCAGCGCAGTGTCCAACCCATCAAGGAGAGGGTGCATCTCGCCTTCGAGTTCTCGGGACCGCAAGATGCCACTCGGGAAACTGAGGACCCGATTTCTCAAAAGGACATAGCTAGTCGAGTGGCTGAACTCTTCGCCCCTGGCTCGGAAATAGTCCACACAGACTGCCCGGCTGCGTACCGCCTGTCATACCCTCCACCAGCGGTAAGGAAAAGATCCTTCTTAACTCAACCGTGGTTTTTGGGATGATACTAGAATTGATCTAATCTGATACACATGTAGGGACGTACGGCCTTCTTCTCCACCTATCCAGTCCCAGAGGCCCCAAGCCACAAGGAAGCACTGCGCAAGCATCCCGCGGGGGACTCGGCTAGTGCTCCTCCAACCAAGAAAGGCAAGGGGGTCGCTTCAGGGGACTCCGACGAGGACGATGATGAAGACAACGTCCCACTCCTGCGCCGTCGCCGTTCAGCAGCGAGACCGCCTTCGGCTCCGGTGAAACAGCCACAAAGCCCTCTATCTCCCCAATCCACTGGCCCAGCAGCCGCGTCAGGGGCAGAGAAACCTTCCGTCTTCAGCCCGAGTGATTCGGGCATCCGATTTGGATTTAAGTTTGTTTCATCGCAAAGGTACTTCCTTGCAACGCTTTCCCTTCATGACATGTAAAGGAATTTGTGTCGAATCACTCAGTAGCTGATGATGAAGCGCCAGGCCCGCATGGCAACAAGACGCCAGCGTCGGCGCCATCAAGGTCCGATCACCAAGCTGAGCCCGAGCTAGCAGTGGACTCGGCTCGGCACGCCGCACCTCGCCAAGACTCCGGTCCATCTTCTGCCACTCGCCAATCCTCGTCGGCGAAGGGGAAAGTCCCAGCCCCAGCTCCAGAGAGCTCAGAACCGAAAATCGACGAAATTCCTCGCCCCTCCGCCAAAGCTCACACTCCACCCCTCCGATTGAAGTGGAGGAAGGAGATGGAGGGCTATGAGGTCAACGACGAGTAAGAGGCCAAAGAATGGGAAGTATTAGACAACATGGCAATAGCTCAAGCCAAGATATACAGGGTAAAGCCTTTTCATGCCTTGAATCCTTGCTTTGCATAAGGGAATCCCGCTAATCTCCCTCCCTTTTCCATGCAACGCATGAAAGAGAGGATCAAGGCAGAAGTCCCTGTGCATGCAGAGAACAGTAGGCGAGCTAAAGTCTCGCGATGAGTTCGACAACGCGCTATATGCCGTTAAGTCGCAATATCGAGGTAGGATCGAGGAGCTCCAACGAAAGGTCACTGAACTCCAGTTCCGCCACGTGGAAGAGTCCAACACCATCCAAGGTATAAATCCTGAACGGTGCTAAACCTTTATAGAATGAATACTCCTTAGATGATAGTCTCTGAGACTTGCCTTTGAATGTAGCACTAGAGGCAAGGCAAAAGGCCCTAGAGGAAACCTCGGAGGCGAGGCAGAAGGCCTTGGAGGATGAAGTCTTCCGAGCCAACACTCAAGCCACGAAATTAGCTAAAGAGCTGGAAGGTAACTTTCCACCATTGACTCTCCCTGGCTCAGCACCACTGAAGTCCGACTGATTCATCACGCCCGATTGGTTGTACAGAGTATCGGCAGAAGACCAAGGCGCAATTCTAGGTTCTTGATGAAGAAGTAAAAACCGCCTACAAGCTTCGCAGCCGTGCTCTAGTAGGAAAAGCTCCAACGCTGCAATGCCTTTACCCTGAAGAAGAGCTGCCGACTGATTCCGACATCCTCGTGGTCCGTCTTGATGATATTCCTATGCGGATCAAGGTCTTCACGCGGGAGGCAGCGATAACATGCACCAGCCAAGGACTCGCAATCGCGAAGTCAAACTTCCCACGTCTAGACTATGAAGCTGTGGAGAAGGGATTTGCATGCACCGAGGAAAAGTCCTATGCCTTGCTGGAAGATGTTCGCCCGACTGCCGCCTATCTGGTTATACATTTAGACCTGTAGATGTATCTGTGGCCCAAACGTTTGATTGATCCTCGATACTTGTGATCTTATTTATCCGAGTAGTAAGATTTATCCTCTTTCATGAAACGCATCTGCCGACTGGTCCAGCCCCCGAGTGCCAGGAATTAGCACTTGGCTTTCTCCCCATGCACCAGCGGAGTAGCTAAACGTTGTCATTGGCAAATACGAGCGCCATTACTCAAGAATTTTCATAACACTCGAATTTGATCGACACATGTAAAAATAGGGTGCGGTTGACTCCGCACACTATTTAGTATAGCCCCCGACTTACTGCTTAGTCGTTTACGGCTAAGTAGCAAGTCAGAAAACGAAACTAATTACACAATGCTTGAATACAAGGCTTTTAAGAGTAAAAACGACGTAGCTGCTCGATGTTCCAGGTATTAGCTAGGCACTTCGGATCCATCTTCACGTTGTAGCCGGCAAGCCCCCGGGCGGGTCACCTCAGTGATCACATAGGGGCCTTCCCAGAGTGGGGAGAGTTTATGCTCGTGCTTCTGATTCCTTCGGAGGACCAGATCTCCCTTGGAGAACGCACGGCCCCGTACGTTGCGCTGATGATAGCGACGCAAGCCCTATTGGTACTTTGCCGACTAGATCAATGCTGCTTCCCTGGCTTCCTTGAGTCGATCGAGATCTTCATGTCTTGCTTCATCTGACTGGTTATCGTCAAAACCGCCAACCCGAGGGGACCGAAACTTCAATTCGGTCGGGAGGACCGCCTCGGAGCCATAGATAAGGAAAGGCTGTTTGCCCGGTCGATCGACTTGGGGTTGTTTTAAGCCCCCAGAGCACCGAAAGCAACTCCTTAACCTAGCGCGTAGCGTACGGCTTTAGGCGATCGAAGATTCTGGCTTTAAGCCCTTGTAGTACCAATCCGTTGGCACGTTCGACCTGTCCGTTGCTCCTTGGGTGGGCTACCGAGGCATAGCAGATCTTGATGCCCAGCTCCTCGCCGCAATCTTGAAATTCACTGCTCGTGAACTGAACGCCATTGTCGGTGATGATGCGATTGGGCACGCCGAAACGCACAACGATG
>SPJY01006136.1:1464878-1486037 GCA_005191435.1 Raddia distichophylla
GCAGATGAGTCCAGTGCCTACGCCATCTCATAGCTTTCGCTGTCGTAGAGCAGTGACTGTTTAACGGGAGGGTGATTACACCATTGGGACCTAGCATCTTTAAGACGAGATAAGTGTAATTAGGAACAGCCATGAATTTGGCAATCCCTGGCCTTCCCAAGATGGCATGATATGCCGTCTTGAAATCAGACACTTCGAAACTCAGACCTTCAGTCCGATAGTTATCCTTAGTCCCGAAGGTGACGGGCAGAGATATCTGTCCGAGTGGTATCGCGGACGTCCCGAAGATTACCCCGTGGAACGGAGACGATCCCTGCCGTAGCTCGGAACGAGGAATATTCATTTGGTCCAGCGTCTTGATGAAAAGGACATTAATCCCGCTCCCGCCGTCGACCAGAACCCTTTTCAGTTTGCTTCCTCGTACGACCGGATCCAGCACCAGAGGATACCTCCCAGGGAAGGCGATCCGATCCGGGTGGTATGATCGGTCGAAGGTGATGGGTACCTCGGACCAGCGCAAGTACTTTGGGGTCACGGGCATGATAGCGTTGATCTCCCGAGTGGTAAGCTTTTGCTTCCGCTTGGACTTGTGCGCATTAGAGCCCCCGAATATGTAGCTGATCTCACGCTCGGCGTCCTAGTAATCTCCATCGGGTTTCTTGCCTTGACCGCCTTTGGCCGCCGATTGCTTTGAGTTCTCGGTGAATTTCTGTAGAATAAGGCAGTCTTTGGCAGAGTGCTTTCCTCGTGGGTGAAAGGGACATACCGAGTCCATAACCTTGTTGTAGTCGTTGTCGTTGGGGGGCTTAGGCCGATTGCGCTCCATGTTGGCGACCATCTCATCCCCTTCTGCTTCTTATCCTTGGGCTTGCCCTGCTCATCATTAGGCTTCTTCTTGGGGCCTCCGTCGTTACCACCACGATGATTCATGATGGCCTCTTCAGCTTCGGCCTCCTGGTCCGCCATAGTGAACATGGCCTTGAGATTACGCGGGGTCCTTGGTCATATGCCTGATTAACTGCTCGGATTTGCATCCGGTGAAGAAGGCATCAATGACAGTTTGTTCTGAAACGTCTCGGATCTCGTTCTTCTTCTTGGTGAAATGCTTGATGAACTCATGAAGAGTCTCATTCTTGCGCCGGTGTAGCTGTCCTATCTCCCTGCGGGCCATTCATGGGTCACTTGGAAATTGCCGATGAACTGCTCCTGGAGGTCGTCCCAAGACTCAACCGAGTTCTCCGGGAGTCCCGTTAGCCAAGTCTGAGCATTTCGGGTCAAAGCAACCGGCAAATAGTTTGCGATGATGTTCTGATCACCTCCTACCGCGCTGAATGCCAAGGCGTAAACCTGTAGCCAGTTCTTTGGGTCCCTCTCGCCATCGAACTTGTCGATGCCTTTGAGGTTAAAACCATCCGGCCAAACCACTCGGCGAAGATCCGGGGTAAAGGCCCGAATCCCCTCCAAAGGTCGTGGCCGCCTCCACCTCGGGGATCTGCTACGATGCTCCTGCCGCGGGTCTTGGCGACGCTCGTGATGGTGGTCACGGCGACTGGCGGTGCTCTCGGCATGATCATCGATGCGCCGGCTGTGATGGCTACGAGAGTTTCGCTCGCTGTTACTGCGCTCCGGCCGTTTGGCTTCTATGTCTTGACGAAGATCGTGGGCAGGCGACTGGCGGGAATCGCCAACCGCGTTGGCGCGAGCCCTATTCCGATTGCGCGTAGAACGACTGCGAGTCGAAGCGGTCGGAGCAGGGGCGCGTCTCGTTTTGTTGAATGGCAGCCATCTCCACCAGGGCCATCGCTCGAGCGAGGGTCTGGGCGAACGGGCTGTCTTCTGGGAGTTGCGGTGCTATAGTCTCAAGAAGAGTCTTTGAAGCGATGATGTTTGCCTGGAGAGTCGTATAGACGTCTTGGTTCCTCATCTTGACCGCGCGAAGCTCATTCTGGACGTCGTGGCCGCGGGCGTGATGATGTCGTATGCGATCTCGGTCCTCCTCTCGGCGTGAGTCCGGGTCCGCCGCGCCAGTGGCGGTCTCCTCGTACCCGACAAGTGGAGAGGTAGAGTGATGATCATCCGCGCCAAGAACGAAAACCTCTCGGTAGTTACGGACCTCATCACTCTCGTCAGAAACAGAGAGGCTGACATGTTCACTCTGTCCAATGGGTTGGCCAGCATTGATGACACCCACGAACATAGTTGGATCTGATCGGGCTAACCCGACTAGTTATCTCCTGTCCAAATCTCAGAGGAGATCCGTGCGGAGGCCACAGTGGAGCTCTCGAGTCCGGAGGGAAATCCGGCCGAAGGCATTGAATTGTCATTGGACAGAATAGAATCCACCCCCATGCGGTCGAGCCCGCTAAGTCCTTGCTCGTCTTCCTCGGGAAGAGGTGCGAAGGCGAACAGCGAGCGGGTCAATCCGCTGAAGGTACTTGCTAAATTCTCCAAGCCAAAGGGCAATGGGTCACATTGATTACGCGTACCTTTTTGCGAAGAGATCCCTCTAGGGGGAGAGAGGTGAAGATTACCGACGCCGTCGGCGATGAAGTCAAGGGTGCCAAAGCGAAGGGATTGCCCCAACCTCATGGCGACGTACGACGATCTCGACGAAGCCATCTAGCTTGAGAGATGATCTTGACGCTGCCCCCTACCTGGCGCGCCAACTGTCGACTGGTGACTAACTGGGGGGTCACCGCCGGCAATAAATTTGTATGCGGGGACGCTAATCAAGAACCAAACCAGATGGTAGCACAAGAACAGGTTTATACAGGTTCGGGCCCTCCAGCCGAGGTAATACCCTCATTCCTGTGCTCTGCGATTATGTTTGATCAAGATGCGAGATGCAAGATGACCAAGGTGTCTACAACGTATGCTCTATGAGATGATGCTTAGCTATGCTTATGGCCACCACCCCCTCCCTTTATATAGTGTAGGGGGAGATAGAGTTACACGGTAGCACGTGATTCACGGTACCTAATCTTGTTATGCCGTTACATGTCATGCATGTGTTGATCTCCTAATTACATGGAGATAGATCATATCCTCAGGAACCTCCTTGGAGCTCAAGGCACGTGTAACCCGAGTGGTCTCTATCCTTGATCGGCCGACTTGGATCGCCCCCCCCCCATCTGCTCCCTTATATGGATACCCGGGGCCCATATAGTCCACAAGTACCCTAAAAACATGAGTAACCATCAGAAGGTTGACACGTTCAAGGCGGCAATGAAATCAATAGCAAAGTTGCATTGTCACTTCAAGAGCAAGCTTTTGTTCATGGGTTCTTCGTTAAACACCCAGAGCCCTTCGACATGTACAAGAACTTTAAAAAGGAAGTTTGGGGAGCATTCGTGCATATGAAGAGCTCCGACTAGTGGGCTATGTTGTAAAAGGATGAAATGGGAGAAAGAGGATGAAAATGTCGCTAAAGAAGGCCGCCAGAATACTTGTTTCCAATACCTCGAACGAGCCCAATCATATTTGCGTGCACGAGGCGTCGTCCGATATCGACAAAATCACTTTCAACAGCATTGCTAAGAAAGTCTTAAAAGCTAGCCAAGGTTCTTTCTCTGAGGTCAGGGAAAATGACCCTCTCCTCGGTGCTGGGGAAACCCAGAGCACCCAAGGCATGTGCGAGATGTATCCAGTCATGGCTGGAAATATAGCTTTCCCGAAGAGATTGGAATGTATAGGAAGAGGAAGAGGCCGGGCGCAATTGACATCGATGCATTGACAATAGACACCATCAAGAAAGTTTGTGCAAATATTATGGAAACGCTTGATGTGCAGGGAATACATATTTCCAACACACTAGAGACTGACCTTGTGGCACCTGCACTGAAGAGTAGATGCACCTCCAAGGAAGTTGAGCAGCCATTGGTCCCCCAGATTATTGATGAGCCGAATACAATCAGGCAACTAGTAGGACCCACGCTCTACAGGCTTGTAATCAAGCCTGGTGGGTAATCAATAGAGGTTGCAAAGGGCCTGGTGCTTGAAGATCAAGACATCCTACACTGTGTGCACATTCGTCATGGCTATGTCGTGGTTAAGGTGGACCTGGTACATCCAAATGTTGTGGAACACTTGTTGATCCCCGCTCCCAACGATGAGATGACAACTCTGAGGGTGTAGTCAACCAAAAGATCCAGTGGAAGAGGGCCCACATCGTGGTGCCCGATGCATCTCAGTCTGTTACAACTTCAAATGCACTGCCGCCTCGGCCCGCACTGCCTTCTACAACTGCAAAGAAGACAATGTGACCACCTTTCACTTCATCGAGCCCAAAGAACAATGAAAAGGGAGAGGGGAAAAAAGAGGGTTCATCTATTCCTAAAGGTAATATGACTCCTTTGACTCCTTATAATACCAACAAATGTATGTTAATATTGTAAAAGATAATATGTAATATCAATTACTACCTCTCTTACAGATCAAATTCCGAGTTTTCCACCGAGCCAAAATAACAATATCTGGGGAGCACAATCTGTTCCTGAAGGTAATATGACTTTTATGACTCCTTCTTACAGTACCATTAAATGTATGTTACTTTTGCAGAAAATAATATTTATTATCAATTACTGCCTCTTTTAGATCCAATTTCGCCCGCTCCACCGAGCCAAAAGAACAATATTATAGGAGCACAATCTCTTTCTCAAGGTAATATGACTCCTTATAGTAGCACCAAATATATATGTTACTTTTGCAGAAGATAATATCTAATATTAATTATTGCCTCTCTTGCAGATCCAATTCCGCCCGCTCCACCGAGCAAAAAGAACAATGTGAAAGGAATGGGGAAGAAGAAGGGATCTTGTAAGCAGCCGCCAAAGCAGGCCAAGAAGAATAAGTCGCCAACCATTGGTGCAAACAGGACAAGCTCCAATACAGAAATAAAAGCGTCGCCAGCCCTTGATGCCTATCGATGAGCTAGTACGAGCAGGACAGGCATGTGTCGACCGGCATGAATACTACATGAAGACTCATAGTACCGAGATCACCTTTTGCGCTCAGTATAGAGACCGTCACTTTTGTAGAGGTGATGGCTGTATATTAGTGGGCTTTGATGATTTATTTGACATCTTCAACCTTAACCGGCTAGACATCTCGTTGCTACGGTGCCTCACATTGTAAGTCACTTCAAACTGGATATTTGTTAAGAGCAAGACCGCTATATCCTCAGTTTAACTAGTTCCTTATCTGTAGACAATTGATGAAAGAAGCACAAGTAAGGAAGTGGCCCATTGCATTTTTTTGATCCCGAACTCATTTCAAGCACGGCAATGCAGGCGGATCCACAATACACTAAGGAGTATGTAACAAAAATTCTAAATGAGAATTTCAAAAGAAACTTCTTTTTTGGCGCCCATAATCTTGGTGGCCAATGGATCCTTCTTGTCATTTCTATCAAGTGGAACGCGGTGTGTTATCTAGACTCATTAAGACTAGCCGGACCAGGAGGCAAAACTGGAGAACGTGATTACAACTATGTAAAAGAAGTCATTGATGTGTATATTGACTAACTTTGTTTGCATATTTAACTTTTCAAACAATCAAATATTGTCTAACTAATGGACCCCCCCCTTCAGGTCACATGTTCAATACATTGAAAAAGTCAACAAATTGTCCAAACCGTCATCCCGCAAACTGACACACAAGGCATCATTCGAGGTAAATTAATGCTACCAAAATGAAATTTATCCAATCAAATTTACGTCTTGCATTGTTTTATCTTATATTGTTACAATATTTTTTATTCCACGGTGCGCCCAACAACCACCAGGCAATGCTTATGGTTTTTTTGTTGCGCACAAAATGATTCAAATAGTGTTCACATAGAAAAGATCATTGTTTTTGAAGTAAGTAGAACACATATAGTTATATTTTTAGCACAAGTTAATGACATATTTGTTCAAAGTTGACGTGAAAATGGTTGGATATAATTCATTCAGGATTGTGCAAATCTTCGGGTCAACGATGATGTCATCTCGGTGGTTCGATGGCGGAGCAGCCATTTTTTGGTGTCCGAAATCCTTAATCCAAAACGCGAGTTCTACTTCATCGGCTCAACCTAGCTAGCTAGGACGATGAAAGAACTTGCTTGACATTGTCTTGTGTAATATATTTGTACATGAGTTTATAACTTGTTAATGTGTTTTGTATGTTTATAACTTGTTAATGTATATTGTGTGTTTTGTTGATGCAAATAAATATTTTAAAAATTGTGAATGTATTCTGTCGTGTACATGTTTGTGGATCTACACCAGGATGCAGCCTGTACTGCAAGCCCGGGGCTCAGAACACTAGTGACGAGTCAAAATAAAACCTGTCACTATGATTAGAAAAAAGTGTCGGGTAAACATTTCAGTTATCACTTATATGCGCCATGGGTTTGGGTACCCATGGGTACTAGACCCGATGGGTTCATGTCTGGGTTTTATTCTATACCATGGGTTTTAAAATTCGAGTTCGGGTTCGGGTTTGTATTCACAACCATGGGTACCATGGATGCCCGAATAGCTAATAAAGATAAAAAAAACATTACATATGGGCCATGCATGGTATCATATAAAACTCACTCACCCACCGCACTTCATTGGCTAACCCTAGCACCATGTTTTTTGGTGTCCGAAATCCTTAACCCAAAAGGCGAGTTCTACTTCATCGACTCAACCTAGCTAGCTAGGACGATGAAAGAACTTGCTTGACATTGTCTTGTATGCTATATTTGTACATGAGTTTATAACTTGTTAATGTGTTTTGTATGTTTATAACTTGTTAATGTATATTGTGTGTTTTGTTGATGCAAATAAATATTTTAAAAATTGTGAATGTATTATGTCGTGTACATGTTTGTGGATCTACACCAGGATGCAGCCTGTACTGCACGCCCGGGGCTCAGAACACTAGTGACGAGTCAAACTAAAACCTGTCACTATGATTAGAAAAAAGTGTCGGGTAAACATTTCAGTTATCACTTATATGCGCCATGGGTTTGAGTACCCATGGGTACTAGACCCGATGGGTTCATGTCTGGGTTTTATTCTATACCATGGGTTTTAAAATTCGAGTTCGGGTTCGGGTTTGTATTCACAACCATGGGTACCATGGATGCCCGAATAGCTAATAAAGATAAAAAAAAACATTACATATGGGCAATGCATGGTATCATATAAAACTCATTCACCCACCTCACTTCATTGGCTAACCCTAGCACCATGCTCTCCATACCATAGTATCGCGGCCACCAGACGCCCTAACCAACATGCGTGGCGCCATCGGGTCTCCAGCTCCTCCGCGTCCTCTTCTTCCTCCGGTGGCCGATGCCGCCAGGTCTTGAGGATCCTCCACCTCCTCTCCTTTCTACAGTGAGACTCTCCCTCTCCCTCACTCGGTCTACCTGTCGGTCGTCGCCGCCACCGCATTGGGCTCTTCGTTCGCCACCCCCCTCTCTCCTCCCTCTCCCCTCCTCTCTTCCCCCCTTCTTCTGTCCCCTTCCTTAGTCTCTCCATACTCCAACCGCCGCTGAGCCCCCCTTCCACGCCCCCTCTCTCTATCCTCCCTCTCCCTCCTCTTTCTTCCCTAGTTCCCCTCCCCTTCTTCTCTCCCCATCTGGCCCTCCCTCGGTCTCTCTGCCTGCTGTCGCCGCTGCATTGGGCCGTCGCCGAGCCACCCCACATCTCTCTCTGACTCCTCCCTCTCACTTGTTTATTTTCGGGTATGGGTACCCGTTGGGATGGGCAAGGGTTTGTACCCGTTGAAGTTTTTGGGTTCGGGTATGGGTGATATATTCGGGTTTCGGATTCAGTTATGATAGAGATGTATTTGACGATACCCGTTCGATTTCTATCCCTACTTATGGCAATACAAGGACCACGATGTTTGGAGTCAATACAACTTCATATAAAGAAAGAGATTCTGATCGACAACATCGATGATAATGAGATTAACATTGTCCGTAGTGCACAAGACTTCAAATAAAATATTTCCTAAAAGGACGAATATACATGAAGCTGAGAATAGAGAGAATCTCATGATGAAAGTTATACATTGAAAGAAGAGTCAGAGCATATTTGTCTTATTAAAGGTTTGCAACTGTATTGATAGGCAAATAAGTGGACAAGGGCAGCCACGTCGGCAAATAAGTGGACATGGGCAGCCACGTCCCGTCCCCATATATTAGCCACACGTGCCCACACGTGACACACGTGCATTTCATAATATCTTTGGGAATCTTTGAAGGAATATAAGTGCAATCAAGATACTCTCTGTCTCATAAATAGTGCATTTTTAGAATTTTTAGATAGATTATTAGTCATGACAAATAAACTAACTGTTTCTAATTTAAGTTGTACCGTACACATGGACCTTGGAAAGGAAAAAAAAGGACAATTAAATGCGCATGCACCTTGTAGAGGAAAAAACCAAACAATTAAATATGCATTCACTGTGGAAAGAAAGAAAACCAAACAATTATCAACCAAATGAACCATTTAGATGGTACTACCTCCGGTTTTTTTTGTTTGATGCCTTTGACTTTTCGATACGTCTTTGACCATTCGTCTTATTCAAATTATTTTTGTAATATCATTTATTTTGTTGTGATTTGTTTTATCAATTGAGGTACTTTAAATATGTTTTTTTTACATTTTTTACTAAAATTTTTAATAAGACGAATTGTGAAAGACGTGCCAAAAAGTCAAATGCGTGAAACAAAAAAATGGAGAGAGTACAAAAGATACAAATGCATTTTTTATTAAACTAGTTTTGAATGCTAGCGTTTATGGGACAGAGGGGGTAAAAGATAACATTGCCACCAGGAGGTGGAATTGGTAATCTCAGGGCCTGGGCTCCCTACCTCCTTTTTGTTGGATTCGAGCACACCATTTGAATAGTAACGAGAACGGATATGTCCATTAATATTCTTATACAAAAACAAACATTTGAATTAGCTTTAATTTCCATGCATGTATACGTTAATAGGTATAGTTTCTCTTGGATGGAATTGTAATATTAAATGGATGCCCTTCTAGTAGTCTGAAATCTGAATTTGAGTAGGCCCATCCGGTGAAGTAATTACATACCTAAAATCAAGGATTGGCACCACCTGGCTTTTAGAGAAATTTATACAGAGGCCAGTAATGTCACCGTACATCCGGAGGATTGCAGCGAGGATTGAAACATCATCCTTGGAGGGCTTTAGGAAGATGGTCGCGCCATCGGTGAAGAGTGAAATCTGGGTGGCTTGATGGGGGTCCCCTACAGGCGATAGGGCTCCATAGGAGGTTTCCCGGTTAAGCAGGGCAATTAGCGGTTCAATGGCGAGATTGAAAAGAAAAGGGGACAGCGAATCTCCCTGCCGTAGACCCCTGAATGTTGGATGTTGTCAATTGGGTGGCAGTTAAGGAGCACCCTAGAGAATGAGGAGGCAAGGGACATTGTGATCCAATCGCGCCAGTGGGCACCAAAGCCACCAGCGCGTAGGTTGTTTCGAAGGTAGGTCCAACTTGAGGAGGAGGGCTGGGGAGTTGGATCTGTGGAGTGACTTGGCTCTGCTTTAGACTAGGAGAAAGTTGTCTTGGATGTGCTTTTTCTTGATGAAGGCGCTCTGACAGGGGGAGATGAGGTCATCGATAAACGGGGCTAGCCTGGAAGCGATGATCTTGGTGAATAGTTTTCCCACACTGTGTATTAGGCTGATCGGGCGGTAGTCAGAGGTCGAAAGAAGGCAGTCCTTTTTTGGCAGCAAAACAATGAGCGCATTATTGAGCCCAGCTAGCCCGAAGTTGTCGAGGTCGAAAAGGCATTGAAGATCCAGGAACAAGTCACCAGAGGTGAAGTACAAACAAACCTTGATGAAGTTCCATGTGAAACCATCTAGGCCGGGGGCTTTGTCATTAGGGAGGGAGAAGAGAACCTATTTGAGTTCCTCCAAGGACAGGGGGTCTTCCAGGGAAGAGAGGTCCATTGTTGGCAGCTCAAGGAAGTCCTAATCGAAGGTGCGTTGCACGGGTGGGTGGGTGGCGGAGGAGGCTTCGCCGAAGATGTCGCCAAAGTGCTGATACAGGACATTTGCCTGGAACTCAGTGTGCAAGCCAGACTGGCTTTGGAGGGAGTGAATGAGGTTCCTTCTTCGATGACCATTGGCCCAGAGGTGGAAGTATTTCATGTTGCCGTCATTGAGCTTGAGCTAGGTTAGATGCGAGCGTTGCTTCCATTTGATTTTTTCGATGGCACAAAGCCCCAAGATGGGAAGTCTGAGAAGCTTCCAGACGAAGACCTCCTCATCCCGAGCCTCCATGGCCACGTCGAGGACTCTGATCACTCCAGATGCAAGAGAGAGCTAGAGCTTGGTGTCGCCCTCCTGAGAACGATTATAGAGCTGTAATATCGAGGTAGTTTAGGCGAGCTTGCACTTCAGGCAGAGCAACGGGATGGTGCGCGTGCGTTGGGAGGACACACACCAAGCCTGCTACTGGCGATTCTCGTGCTATTAGAAATAATCCACAGGCGGACGGATATCGCTTGTAGTTTTCACCCCAGAGTATTCCAGAGTATCGAATCCATATGGGACGAGGGAGAAGGATAATTCTAATATCGATATTATTTAATATACCAGCTAGCTAGTTAACGGGTGTAAGGATAAGATAATATAATAAGATAATAAGACCCTGACACACACACACACACAAACGAGTATAAAAAGATAAGCTAGGCAGATAGTTGGGAGGACAACGAGAAGAGTATAAAGTTCCTTAATAGTGCAATCAATTATCAGCTTCAGCTAGCAGATATGAGTTTGGTGGTTTGTTTTAAGAACTTCGTCGGAGCTCGACCGATTCACTACCACTCGCTATCAGTTAAGAACACCGAATGATTATGACCACCCCCGATTGGGCCCTACTGGTCCAAATCCTAATGCAGTGGAATACGCGTGAGATAATTCTCGGATGGATATGGCTGTCACCACCTACCATCTTCCACAAAGTACATTGGAATGGGTGTAAACCAAGTCAGAGATAGTATCAGACAGCACGTCTGCTATTATGTCCGATCACTCATCCCCGGATCCTAGGAAGGCGATCCAAGTTCAATACTTAGGCTATTTTAAGCATATGAGAATGAACCCAGACTCGGAACCAGATGAACTTAATCAACAGCTCTAATAATTCATACTTCCCACTTAGTGTAATATGCTCAGCAAAGATAGTGAAAGACAGTTATATTATAAAAGCAAAGTCTTATATAAGGGAAAGCATATAAGAGCTATTACCCGAATTCCCAAAGACGATTTTGGAACTCCGAGCTTCAGCTCGACTCAACTGTAACTCCCAAACTAACTAACAAGTGAAGAGTAACTCCAAATGAGAGGGATGTGGTGTGGTGTGTGTTCTCAAGTGAGGTGAGGTGGTTCTTTAATAGCCATCTGCAGCCAATGAGTGATCTCCATGCCATGGGACACGTGTAAGCAAGCCACCATCCAAAGGAAAATCCAAAGAGGATCTCGAGGTGCTCGGCCGACCTAGCCCAGTCTGCTGGCCGGGCTTCGGTTGATCCAAGTCGTCCCCTTCGGCTAGGATGCTTCTTGGGTGGTGTAGATCTTCCCCTTGCGTCGGTTTTGGCAGTTAAGGCCGGTACAATTGGATTCCATAAGAACCAAGTCACCCAATTGTGAAGGAAGTGCTGCCTTGGATCACACCGACTTGAGTGAATGGTGTAGATCTCTTCATTTTGTGATTCTTGACCACCTGTGAAAGGATCGCTATGCCGCCTAGAGGGGGGGTGAATAGGCGAATAAAACGAAATTGCGGAATTAATAAACTTGAACAGTAACCAGTTGGTCGGATGTTCCGATGCAGCGTCGGATGTTCCGACGTGGTACAGTACACCCTCCGTCGGATGTTCTGATCCTGGGTCGGATGTTCCGATGGCCGTCGGATGTTCCGATCCAGGGTGTTCTGGAATTGATCGAAGAGCCCGGTTCAGCTTCGGTTTTTCTCCACTTTATTCATGCTGACAATTACTCACAAAAACTTGTGGAAATTTATTAGTTTAAATAAATTACAAGCATAAACATTGATCCCCCCCCCAAATTACCGGAGTTTCGGCGTATGTTGGCATTAAATTTTGGAGTTTAGTGGACGCCAACACACCCCCAACTTGAACTTTTGCTCGTCCTCAAGCAAAGAGCTCAAAGTCGAACCCGGTGCATCTGGATTGCATCAATATCGTTATTCAATAAGTACTAAGTGCACAAGGTAGTACCTTATTACTTGTTGACAAAAACTCGTACAAGTGTAACCAACCTTTGTCAAACTTATGAGGCTTTCAAAATATCCCTTATCTTAGGCGGTTGAACGATAGAATAACTTTGACAGAACATTGTTAGCTTAACCCTGTCCAAGTTAGGTCTCAGAATTTTTCCTCATTTTGAAAAACCGTAGTTCCTCATTTTTACTCTCGAATCGCTCAGTGATATTTTATTCAATCCTCATCAAGGCCTTTAGGCCCATTCTATCTCCCTAATTATAAGGTTTATGTGGAGCTCAAGGTAGGGAAAGAACGGCCTACTTATGCTGCATAATTTTGTTGAGTCAAAAATTGGTTCTCGAGAAGTTCGTGCCACTTCATATTCCGGTCATTTAGAGAAATAATTTCCCGGATGAGGGAGATAATGGACTCACGCCAATGGAAAGAAGAAACACAAGTGCAAAGAAGCGAGGTACTAATGAATCCGCCACATCGAATCTTGTGTTTAAAGTCTAACGAGGAACTAAAAATATTTTTTTTCAAAATAAATTTCCGCGACTTTGCCTTACTGAGGACATAAGTAACTAGGCTCTTATCTTAGTTATATCATATCTCACAACAACATAGAATTGGATCAATAATATTAGCACTCATTTAAGCAAAGACTAGGCAGGATAACTGCTTATACCAATAAATGTCAAGCCTAAATGAGCGTACCAAGTTGTAAGCCCAGCATTTATTTTACAATGATAGAGCAATTTTCATTATTTCCTTGGGTAAATATCAATATTTATACTTTTTATTTGAAGGAAATGTTTTTGGTCTTTTTAGTTTTTTGCAAATTTTAATATAATTTTTATTATTTAATCAAGCATATGACAAGTGCCACTAAGCAAACTCAATTTTTAAGGCAGGACGACAGGTACGATAGGGCAAGGTAACAGGTAAGGCAGGGCATGGCAGGGTAACAGGTAAGGCGGGGCAAAGTAGCAACAGCAACAGAAGTGGCGACAATGAAGGTAGTGGGAGAGTAGATGGGGCGCACCTTATTGAGCTGGTGGGTAAAAACCCATGTGCTGGAACCAAGTTGTCAAAGCGTTGGCACCAGTCATCATCGCATCAGTGTTGGCTTGAAGGTTTTCGTTCGTCTCCTCATGGAACCTAGTGTTCTGGGAAAGTGTTCGACGAACGTTGCCCTTGTCATCTACCAGTGTGTCCATTCTCTCTCCTACTGCACGGAGGTCTCGTGCAAAGGGCTCAAAATAAGAAGGGTATCCGGCCGATGACGGCCCTTCCCATCCTACAGAGGGAATTTTATCATGATGGTAGTGTGACCCTTCAGCTTCGTGTTGCCACGAGCTCCCAGCTTCATGATGTTGGGTGCCCCATCCCTCAAATCTTTCGGGTGCGTACCCACGGGCAGGTGGATTCCATTGATCCTACTCGGCATCAGGGTAAAAGTGGTGAGGTGATGAGGTGACACACATCCACGGATCGTGGTGGGGCTCGCTGTGTTCGGGCTGCTCAAACTCACGCTAGCGGCATGCATGACTACGAGTTACTGGTCCAGAAATGCTATGACGCAGGGGGTTCTAAGGTACTAAAGTTGAGGATCAGATTCCGGGCAGTGTAGAGGCCGAGTATTGGATTAGGCAAACGGACGTCAACCGTGGTCCCCGGGAATCTCATGTAGTAGGCTTCAGACTCATCTACCCGCAGAATGTGCCCTTGGGTGAAGTTGTCCTTCCCTACTAATAGGAATGGCTCTTCAAAGAAGGCCACTTCGGCATTTTCTAAAACCCCAAACTTTCCGCAATGTGGGTGACAAGAGTTCTCATTTCTACCTAGTGTAAGACCATATTTGCTACTGGGTTTACAGGTTTCTTATTAAGCATAGCAAATAGGTATTGCAGTTCATCCAGATGCACAGTACGCATATCATGTCTAGAATTAATAACCATAGCCAGCCTGCATGAAACTAAGAGTGCGATTATGAATTTCATTCATGCGGGGTGTGATTTTGTATGCCTAAAAGAAATAGTTAAGTAAAAATCATCAAGGTTAAAGCATTTTAGCCTATCAAAAGTGACTCTACATCTCATGGAGAAACCTAGATGTCTAGTTAGATCTTGCAATGAGCATTCAAATGTTTCATTGAAAAATCTAAACAAGTATCTAGTTCCATTATCAATAATGCGAAGAGTACTTAGAAACTCAAGGGTCAAAAGGCGGGAACCTTTTTCCTTCATGGGAACGAAATTGTTCCAGCCGACTGCTTGAAAGGCATCGGAAAAGTCATCTAGAAGACTGGTGTTAATTAGCAACATCGGGTCATAAGACTGTGTATGCTGAAAAGTTCGGCTCCTGAGCGCCTCGAATATATGTTGTTCATGGTTGCTTTGGAGGATGATCTGCTCTTCCGACGTTAACACTCTGATCTTGAGGCCTTGATCAGGCCCAGATGGTTCGGCTGAGTCAGGTTGCCAGCCGTGATGCCTAGAGAAATGGGAGTCCTTTGACATGTCTTCCCTTGAGTTGCTATCCAGAATCTCGGTCAGAGTGTAAGTCCGTTCCGAGCTGGACGAGTTAAACCTTTTGTGAATGTCCTTGGCACCCTTGGACAGAGTTTTGTCAATCTTACCTTATCACGACATTTCTGCAGAAGGGGTTAGACCACAAATACCCGAAGGATATAAAGAGTGAGGATCAAAGGTTAGCGGTCCAACAGTTAGTAGTTAGTCGTCCAAAGATTAGTAGTCATTGCGGAGCATACTCAATTGCCTCCACAAAAATATTATTTGCTTAATCTCAAAGTCATTAGCGTGGATGAGATGATTAATGAGCTAATGCAATTTAATCAAACATGTAGGGGAATGAGGAGAGCTAAAGTGAGATCATGCAATCACTGCAGTGGTGTGCATCTCTCACACTGCTGCCGTCAATTTATAAACGACCGATGCATACATGATGCTACAAAAATCCATCTATCTATTGTAATTTGAGTGGCTAGATACCTAGCTAAGCATGTAGCCGACCGGTTTGGTGGCGGTCGGCCGACCGAGGTGGATCGGCCGGCCCCACTTTTCCTCAAATTATTTTTTCATATTTTTATATGCAGGGTAAATGCAAAGTTGAAAGTAAATATGCAGTGGGAATCCATGAAAAAATATGAATGCAAAGATAAGTTCCGGCCCGGTGAGGACTCGAAATTTTTCATGGTCCTCAAGTCAGACCATCTCCGTACCTCATTTTTCGTGAAGAATTTCCGCAACCGGAATTGTTGTTACGGCTGGTTGAATTTCTTTCTTACGCCACACTTGTTTTGCTTGAGATTTCCAAGTGGTGTCGACCATCTCTTGCGGCTCCAAACTCTCGACCGTAGATTGCTTCTATTCCTTAGTTCGGGACTTCTTCGCCCCTTTGTTGCTGCTCTCCTTCCAATATGGACGCCGTAAAGGCTCGTCCAATAGTTGGGAGAGTTCTCCTCATGGTTGCATTGAGACTATCCACCTGAGGGTTTGGTATAGTCTCCGCCTTCCTATGCACAGTTTTAGGTTTTTTACCATAAAAAGTGCGTACCTGAGAGCATTGCTCAACTCTTGACTGGAAGTTCAAAATTTCGTCTCGGCCATTTAGATTGAGTTGAATCTCTCCTGCACCAACGCCTTTGATCGCATTTTCCATGCTCAAGAAAGGTCTCCTAAGAATGAGAGGCGTCTTGGTGTCTACCTCCATGTCGAGTACCACAAAGTCCACAGGCACCAGAAAATTCTGGACTTTTACCAGTATATCCTAAGCGACACCGACAGGACGGTAGATTGATAGATCCGCGAGCTGCAGTGTCATGGCATTAGGGGACTAGGTAGAATGATTTAGCTTTTCTTAAATTACCTTGGGCATTAGCGTAGAGCACGATCGAAGTGTTGTGCACCAATAGAGCACGAGATGGTTAGATAGCAAGGATCCTTTTTCTCGGGGAGAGTGTTTAGGATTGCAGCGCTACACTCTTCAGTCAACTTGATGACTTTAGCGGTCGGCAATGGATGCTTGTTGTTGACGATGTCCTTCAGGTACTTTGCACACGTCAACACCTGCATTGCATCTAGCAATGGAATATTGACATATAATTGCTTAATTAGCTTAACAAACTTGTCGAACTGCATGTCTGCAGTAGGTTTGCGTTGGCGACGTGGAAAGGGTAGCACTTGCGTATCTGTGAACTCTGTGGGAGTAAGTCTTGTCCTCGCATCTTCTCCCATCGTATTTTGTGGCTCATCATGCGGTTCCTTGTTATACCCTTCTTTCTCTTCATTGATCTCGCCGAGGGTGTTCTGCTTCTTCATTGCAGGGTTAGGATGCGGCGGGTCTCGAGTCGTTTTTCCCGACCGAGTCGAAACCACACTAATATTCTCCTTTGGGTGTGGTTTCGGTTCCCCGAAAGTTTACCCGGAGTGGATGTGGGAATTGAAGCAGCCAATTGAGCTATTTGGGTTTCTAGCATTTTGTTCAAACTCATTTGGCTATGCATGGCAGTTAAAAATCGCTCTAGTTTTGAATCTATGCTCTCTACAATTTTATCATTAGCAAGAAACTTTCTACTAATGCAATCATTCACTTTTTATTGAGCATTCATATATTCATCTAGAGTTGACTTATTATAATTAAAGCTACCAGCATTACCTCCTTGTTGAGGTTTGTCGAACGATAAGTTGGGCTTGGAGTTCCATCCCAGAGTGTAGTTTGATTGCGGTCAAAATCAATTGCTGACGAAGTTGGCATTCTCAGGTTAGATTTCAGTCAAGTTGTCTCCCGAGTGCCCAAAACTCCCACAAAACCTCGCAAGTCATGCGAGATTCAAGAGCTAGACAGTCTGCGGTGGTGATTCCAGCTTCTTCATAAAAAGGTCCGTCTTGGCCGCGAGCATATCCATATTATCGATTTGGTGGACTCGTCGTGTGCGGGGCTGAAGGTGTTCATCGCTCTAGCCTTAGCTTGAGACCATCTTCTCAATAAGAGCGTGCGCGGCACTCACACCGAGTGAAAAGAACGCTTCGTCAGTGTAGCATCAAGGTGCTCACATGCCATGCGGTTTAGCCCATGGTAGAAACTTTGGATGATAAACCAGTCTTGCATCCCGTGTTGGGGACAAGCCAGTATATACTCCTGAAGTCGCTCCCAGCCATCCGAAAGGGACTCGTCGGTGTTTTGCTGAAAACCAGAGATCTTGTTCCGGAGGGCGTTGGTCTTGCCCAACGGGAAGTACTTGGTGAGGAAGGCATTCAAGCACTTCTCCCAATTTGAAATTGCATCCATGTTAGCATAAAACCATTGTTTTACCTTCTCGATCAATGAGAATGGAAATATGCGTAGCCAGACGGCATCGAGAGGTGCTCCTTTGATAGTGAATGTGTTGTAGATCTCCAGGAAATGCTGGAGATGTGCATTGGCATCCTCCGATTGATTGCCACAGAAGGGCTAGCCTGAACCATGTTGATAAGAGCCGGCTTCAATTCGAAGCCTCTGTCGCCCACATTGGAGGCAGGTCCAGTGGGGACGTTTGTGCTAGACGGGGCTGAGAACTCAAAAATGGTCTTCTCGGTAGCCATCTCAGATGACGGTATTTCGGTAGAGAGTAAAGGATTGCTTATGAGGATTTGCAAGTCAGAGACTCGAACTTGCGGAGGTAGGACTCAAGGTCTTGTCCTTTGTACGAGTGACTCTAGATTTTGGTGGATGTTTTTCAAAATGTCAAATCCGGTCATACACAGCTTTGCTAGTTTCAACAAACAAAAACAGAGCAAGGGTAAGACCGTTAAGCTAGGCTGGTACGTTAAATAACAAAGATATTTTTCATATTTGGAAATAATGTTTTTTCAATTATCTTTAACCGCTGCGTTCGCCAGCAACGGCGCCAGAAAACTTGTTGGCGATTCTTACGCTATTAGAAATAATCTGGAAGCGGATGGATATCGCTTGTAGTTTTCTTCCGGGAATATTCCAAAGTATCGAATCCACAGGGAACGAGGGAGAAGGATAATTCTAATATCAAAATTATTTAATATACCAGCCAGCTAGTTTACGAGGGTAAGGATAAGATAATATAATAAGATAATAAGACCCGTGACACACACGCACAAAGGAGTATAAAAAGATAAGCTAGGCAGATAGTTGGGAGGACAATGAGAAGAGTATGAAGTTTCTTAATAGTGCAATCAATTATCAGGTTGAGCTAGCAGATATGAGTTTGGAGGTTTGTTTTAAGAACTTCGTCGGAGCTCGGCCGATTCACTACCATCCGCAATCAGTTAAGAACACCGAATGGTTATGACCACCCCCGATTGGGCCCTACTGGTCCAAATCCTAACGCAGTGGATTACGTGTGAGATAAATCTCGGATGGATAGGGCTGTCACCACCTACCACAAAGTACGTTGGAATGGGTGTAAACCAAGTCAGAGAATGTCCGATCACGCCTCCCCGGATCCTAGGAAGGCGATCCAAGTTCAATACTTAGACTATTCTAAGCATATGAGAATGAACCCTGACTTGGAACCACGTGAACTTAAGCAACCGCTCTAATAATTCACACTTCCCACTTAGTATAAATATGCTCTACAAAGATAATGAAAGACACTTATATTATAAAAGCAAAGTCTTACAGAAGGAAAAGAATACAAGAGCTATTACCCGAATTCTCAAAGATGATTCCGGAACTCTGAGCTTCAGCTGAACTCAACTCTAACTCCCAAACTAACTACTCTAACAAGTGAAGAGTAACTCCAAATGAGAGGGATGTCATGTGGTGTGTGTTCTCAAGTGAGGTGAGGGGGCTTCCTTAAGAGCCAAGTGACCAAATTGTGAAGGAAGTGCTGCCCTTGGATCAAACCGACTTGAGTGGATAGCATAGATATCTTCATTTTGTGCATCTTGACCACCTGAGAGAAAATGGAGTCGGTTGGGCGAAACGTTCAGGTCGGCCGGCCAGGGTCCGGTCGGCCAAACAGCTTTTGCGCCCAGTTCAGCTCTAATTTTTCTCCACTTTATTCCTCTGGACAATTACTCACCAAAACTTGAGAAAATTTATTAGTTTAAAGAAAATGCAAGCATAATCACTAATTTTCCCTCAAATTACCGGAGTTCTAGCATATGTTGGTGTATAATTTTGGAGTTTACTGGACGCCAACACACCCCGCAACTTGAACTTTTGCTCGTCCTCGAGCAAAGAGCTCAAAGTGGAACCCGGTGGATCAGGATTGCATCAATATCATTATTCAATAAATACTAAGTGTCGCCAAGTGACTAACTGGGGGGTCACCACCGCCAATGAATTTGTACGAGGGGATGTGATGAGGACATCACTCCTACCGATGCGTCCACTACTCTACCACCACCGGTGCAAGGACCAATAACAAGGGCACGTGCGCGACAACTAAATCACCAGGTGGGCTCGTTTCTTACCACACAAGAGAATGCCAATAAGAGCGAGTTACTACCTAATAATATTGTGCTTGTGCTTAGGAATTATGGTGTTGATCAGCGAGGATGGAACTCTACACCAAGACAAGTTGGAACCCAAGTCTACCACGAGTTCGAGTCCGGTTCGGCCACGGCGGAGCAGTCTGTCTTCAAACGGACGTAGCAGATGCATATCAACTCCGTTTGGGACGTTCAAGTACATTACGGAGAAGCCCACGACGAGACCTTTCCAACGGATCCAGTCGCACGTCCAAATTCCTTCTGAGTTGATCACAATCGTCGAAACAAGAGGCGATCAGATTCTGTTGGGCTGCCCGGTGCTGCGTCACCTTGATTTTGGGCTTCGGCCCGTGTATCTCGCGCAAGGAGGGGTCGCCCCAAACCCTAGCCGCCGCCCCTCCTGCCTATTAAGACTTGTAGCCGTCATTGTTAGAGTCGGGTTTTGCTTAGATAATTTCTGCCATCGCAGTATCGCCGATCATCGGTTTGTGGAACCCCAAATTCGTGATCTTAATACATATTCGCAATTTCAGATTGCTCTTCTTCGTTCTTGCTTGTGTTCTCGATTCGCTCGCAGGAACTAACCTTCGTGGTGAGGTCGACCGTGCGCTTGCGTGGTTGATAACGTACCGATTGGATGCAATTTTGCCAAGAGGCATTTGTACCCAGGTAGCGGTGTACAACTGGTGACCTCATAAAAGGAATACCTCAAGAAATTGAACCCAAATTTCACCAACACCCAACTTCGAGCAAGCGAAATTGGCTAGTGACCCAACTTGGGGTATGTCGTGAAATATTTTTACTTTTGGCGCTGCCCGTCATATGCCCTCCAGGGTGTACCGAGGCCGAATTAGGCTCGATTTTAACACATTGCCACCGTTAGCGGCGTGTTAAGAAAGCCTGTTAAGGGGGTTGCCCTTTGCAGTTTTAGCCCAAGCCCAATTAGGGGAAGGCGAAGCGTTTTGGCGCCCTTTTCTCACACAGCCGGAGGGACACGGTTTCGGTTGGAAACCGTATTCGCATCCACTTCCGTCCCACCGCCATGATTATTTTCCTGTATTTGAAACGGATTCCAAGGCGCGACCCTTGAATTTCTTCTGTGTATAAAAGAAACCCCAGGGGCAGAACATTACTTCACCACCAGCTTTCGGGTTTTTGAGTTTTCTTTTCCCCGGCGACTCCCAAAAATCTCCTCCCTCATCCCGCTTCGAGAGCAATGGCGAACATCATGGAGATGATTGAGATGTGGATCGCCGAGGCCCGCGTGAAGGAGGAGGAGGAAGCCGTCGCCAGGGCCGCTGCCAAAGCTTTCGAAGACGAGCTCTGGCAAGATTTCGCTCATATGAGGGTGGAAATCGACGCGGAAGAATCCCTTAGGGTTTTGATCCACGGGTTTCCGTAACTCCACAAGGTGCGCCTGTAAGATCAAGCCTCC
>SPJY01006152.1:0-18179 GCA_005191435.1 Raddia distichophylla
CCCTCTCCAGCTCCATCATCCAGCTCCATCATCCTCTCCAGCTTCAAAATTTAAAAAAAATTAAAAAATTAAAAGTTTGAAAAATGGGTTCTTTAGGATTTCACATGAATTTTAAAATTTGTTTCGTGTAAATTGGATATGGTATGAAGTGTTAATAGATATAAGAAAATCAAAATCGTGTAAAGTTACGGTAGCTACAGTGCTGCCGCGAATTGAGAGAGCGATAGGTCTGTGATCTCTCGTGCAGCCTCCTCTCAGCAACCTGTCGCGCGTTGAGAGTGCGACCAGGACCCTGTCGTTAATTCAAAGTGCGACCGGAGCCTATTTTTATCTAAATTTCAATCCGCCATATAATTTTGTATAAACGAATAAAAATAAAAATAAAAAAATTAAATTTTCGTCTCTTCACTTCCCTTTCCACTTTCTGCACCGGCCCAGGAGTGTGACACCAATTGCAGACAGATTCACAATGCGTCAATGCTTACAATAAACTGAATTGTTACCTTCTTAAAAAAAAAAATTGAGGCCCTGTTTGGATGGAGTTATTTTGTAGTTTTTATGCAAAACCATCATAAGGTTTTTGAAAGCAACTTTAAAAACTCTATTTTGAAAACCATGGTTTTGACAAAATCATGATTTTTTTTTAGTTTTGTAGACTCCATTCCACATCAAAGTTTTCTCACTTATGCTAGCAAACCATGGTTTTAAAAAACTTCACCTCCAAACAGAACCAGAATTGTTACCAAGCAAGCGACTGTTTTTTTCCTGGTTTTATACGTCAGGTACCGAGAACCCTCTTTTTTTCTAGACACAAACAGTTCTCTAGATGATGCTCCTCCTGTCCTACGTACGAGTACTCAGTTTTGGGGAAAAATTATTAAATTCTGTGCCGATATTTGCAAGAGCATTTGAGGGTGCCGAGAAGCCAGTGTGGAGCCCACTCACCGCAGTCACTGACTCACGTAGGCCAGCTTGTCAGTGGCGCTTATCCTGCGTCCATGCCCCGGAGTTCAGACTTCAGACCATATCCATGTGTCGCGGTGTGAAGCACCAGTGCACTAGTGCAGCCGCGCAGGCCTCTGTGCTGTGTGCATTGCGTGCACGGAGGATGGCGCGCCCTGCCAAGCATGTCAAATCATTTCACGCAATGCAGCATGCAGTAACTTTAATTGTGCTCCACCGACCGGTGTACTGTGCCACCCTCCCTGTGTCAGCCCTCGCGTCGCATGGGGCCCCGCTCCCCGGCCTGCGTACTTGCTGCGCAGAGCGCATCATCATAGCCGGAATCTCGAGAGCGGGAGGCCACTCATCATGCATCACGCGGTCAAGAATGCAGCTCAGATGTTCCCATCACTGGCACACAGTCACCGCCCCTGTCTCCAGGCAGTTTTTGCGCGTCACACAGACCAGCAGGAGCTCGCCATGGCTATGGTTTGAAGCCTCGAACTTAGCTCGGACGGAGCCTATAAACAGCTCGATATCGGTTAAGCCCGAGCCGAATAAAATTTCTAGCTCGGTCATTTAAATGAGTTCGAACCGAACCCAGTTCTAGCTCGCTTAAGGCCTTGTTCTTTTCAGCGTATCGTTGCATCTGCGTATTACTGTAGCAAATTTGAGAGCCCTTAAAATGAGATCTAAATATTATAAAAAAATAATTAAAAAATAGTTTTAGAATCTTTGGAACGACTACTAAAAGTCACGAAAAAATCGCCGCAAATTATGACAATATATAGGCTATATAAAAATAACAAAATTTGCTACAGTAATACGCAACGGTACGATACGCTGAAAAGAACAGGGCCTAAGACTTGTTCGTAGCTCGGTACGGTGGTACACAGATCAAGATGATCCTTTCTCAAAAAAGATCAAGATGATCCAACACATGGTCGATCCACTAGCGTATCAGCCTAGCAACCAAATAAATTCCTACGTGGCCAACCAGCCAAGGCCGGCCCATGCTCTCACATCCATGTGGCCAAGGCCCATACTCCCTCTGTTCTACGAAGAACGCATTTCTGGTTTTTCTCAAACAGATTAGTGTGAAAGGCAAATGACTAATCTGCCCCTAATTAATTACATTCACAAGCGTGCTGCTGCTTTGGTTCCCAAAATAATTAAATGTGCATGCATTCATTTACATCCACGTATGGTGGGGAACGGATATAGAGAGAGATGGGAGTGGGGGAGTTAATGGGCTGCGTCTCTTTTGATGGGCCCCACATCTAAACATGCATTCTTTATGAGACAATTTTTGAACACTAAAAATGCACTCTTTGTAGGACAGAGGGAGTACAGTTTTTAGTATCCGACTCTCCATCGAATCACCCAGACTGCCACATCCCCACGTAGTCCCTGTCTCGGTCCTTGCCTTCCTCCTCCTCCTTCATATCTGGTCGCTGCCCTATCTTTGTGTTCCACACCCGAGACGCCTTGCCTAATAATACTCAGTCTAATAATACTCAGTCGGACGTCCCGACCTTGTTCCACACTGGCGCCGCCATCCTTGTTACCCCTCCCCTCTCCTCTTGATTAGGGATGACAGAAATATCCATGGGTCCGAGTACCCGTGTATACCCGACCCAATGGGTTCGGGTCTGGATCCAAGAATGGACACATGGGTATGAAAGTTCGGGTCTGGATCTGGGTCCAAATTTAAACCCATGAGTACCTAGACCTACACCTGAACAGTAGCATTGACATGTTGGCCTAATTAAATGTGTGTGCTGTTGAATTGAAGGCTGCTTGTTGCGTTGTGTTTAAACCTTTTAGATGTGGCCGCTGGAGTTTATATTTGTGTTAGTTTATATTTGATTATTCGTGTTGTTTATGGTTGGATGGCTAGTTAATTTTGTACTTATGGCCTTGTACATTTCAGCTTAACGTAACGTATCGTAGCTTTCAGTAAAATGCAACTAATTGTTATATATGTGACATAGTTGTAATGTATATTTGATGCTGATTCTGAATTGGTATTCGGTGCTTTTATAAATTTTCGGGTCTAGGTAGGCTCGATGGGTCTGAGTCTGGGTCCAGGACTGACTTTGGACCTATTACAATTTTTAGGTCTGTGACTGGGTCCAACTCTTTGGTCATGGGTCTGGGTATATGGATGCTGGACCCCAAGGACCTAGACCCATTGCCATCTCTACTCTCGGTTGTCCCTTCTTAGCTTTCGCCACTGCCTCACATGCCCCTCTTCCTAGCTAAAGCTGTCCTCGCAACTAGGCCCTAGCCCCACCCCTCCTAGTCGACACTGCCCTCTCTTCTGCCAAACTCGCGAACCTCTACAAACAAGCCCGAGGTGAGTTGACTTTCCAGCTTGGTTAGTTGAACGAGCTTGAGCCGAGCCCATTTTGCAGTCCGTCTGTTTCAACAAGTTTGAACCGAGCCTACCATGGCTTGCTCGAGCTTGGCTTATTTTCACCCTTCACATGGCCTTATTCTTTTCAACTAATACCGAAAGATCGATCCCTTGCCTTTCTAACACTGAACATTTTCCGTTACCTTATCTAGCACTGAAAGATGTCTCCGTTACCCAATTCTAGCACTCCGTCCATCTTACCGTTTGCCCCGCTTCTTCCATGTCAAAGAGAAGAGAGAGCAGGGGAGGTGAGCGGCTCAGGTCGACTGTGGGAGTCGGAGCTCCGACGCGGCGGCGGACGGAGGCAAAGGTCAACGGTGGAGCGGCGATGTCGCTGGTGGTGATGGCGCAGCGCAGGGCGGAGCGAGGAAACGGCGGCGCGGCTTCTCCAGCTCCGGTGAGCCGCCATTGCCGCGAGGTCCCGCCGCCACCGCCGTGAGCTGCTGCCACCACCGGGAGAGAGGAAGAGAACTGAGAGAGAGAGATGGAGGAGAGGAGGAAGAGAGAGAAGGCGAATCGTGAGAGAGAGAGAGAGAGAGACGACTCATCAGAAGAAGGCGGCAAATCGGGCGAAGGCAGCGCGACGCGAGCTGTCGTCACCGCCGCGAGCCTCCTGGGAGAGGGAGGAGAGAAGGAGAATCGGGGGAGAGAGAGAGAGAGGGAGGCCAGCTATCGCCGAGGAGAGAGAGTGGGAGGAGAGGAGGAAAAAGAGATGGAAGAGGTGGGACCCATGTGTCAGCGAGACACGGTTCCATCTAGCACCGGGGGCGACGGAGTGTTAAAAACGAGTAACGGTGGCGCGTTTGGGTACTACATAAATGAACCGTTAGGTTTCGATGTTAGAAAAGAGGTCGAGTGATCTTTCGATGCCACGAGCTCAATTTTCCCCAATGAAAATTATACTGAAAAAGTTATGATCACTTGAAAGAGACCTTTAAAAGTAAAAAAGAAAAAGAAAAAATAGAACTCTGAAAAAACTATTTAAATCCTCATAAAAATGACCATAAAGTATTACGTTGTTTGGTTTGAAAAAAAATCCAACGATAGTTTTAAATTTTAATTTAAGATGCAAAGAAAAAGTCCCGTATCACTTAACACTAATGTTAGAAAAGGAGGAAAAAAAATCCAACGATGGTTTCTCTAAGCATGTTGCACTGTACCATCGCGGCATCGCCGCCAACGGAAAGAAGTGAATGAGCTAAGCAACGGATAATTTAGAGAAAAACCACGCTTGATCAGCGGGCCAAGCCCAGATATTTTTTTTTTAAAAAAGATGAACGCAAGCCCAGATTAGTAGCAGTATGAAATGGATCGGGCCAGCGAAACAACCAAAACACGGCGAGTGCTAGCTGAACAAAACCCCCCAACACACAACACACAAGCAAAACGACAGTGTGACACAATGCTTCCATCATTCCAGTTGAGCTAAGCTGATCAGCAGCTGTATGTCGATTAGCTCAAACCAGTAGAGAGTCCACAGAGCCCGGCCGCGTCGCCTAGCTACTACGCGCTAGCTGCTTCCAAGTGGGATTCGGATTCGCATTCGCATTCGCATTAGCGGTTGTTGAAACAAAACACGGTTCCGCTTTTGCGCGGGTTCGGCCTGGATCGAGGAGCTGGTTGAGCCGATCGAATCGTCCGGCGAATCCACCCGGTCGGGTGCTCAGGGCCCCTGAATCCCTGATCGACGGTCGCTCGCATCATCGCATGTGCCCGGTAAAAAAGACCAAAAGCGCGCGGCCATCGACGTCTCATCAGGGCTCAGGCGTCAGGCGTCGCCGCGCCGTACCGGCCAAAGGCCCAAAAGCTGCCTCGTGGTGCATGCCACCAGTGACCGCTCCCTGCCCATGAACAAGCCAGCTCTGTCCTCTCATGTCGGTGCCCATCGACAGCTAGCTAAGCGCCATGGCCATTATGACTCAAAGCGTACGCATCCCAGAAGCCGAAAATCCCGACGGGATTAGCTCCGGCGAGCCTCCGCCGCGGCGTCTCCGGCGAGGAATGGTCGCCGTCGTGGGTGGTAGGTGGAGACGGACGGAGGCGTGTGATGAGCTGGTGGTGGGCTGGTGGCGTTCGGCCCATGCAGCCATGCAAGCTACAGCTTCACCTAGACTTAGGTCGGTACAGTACGGTATACGAGCTCCACGGAGTATAGCATATACTACGAGGGGTAGCAAAAATTGAGCCAAAAGTTTTAAGTGAATCAAAACGGTTCGTTGAACAAAACCGGGAATCATGCAAAGAGGATTAGAGACGACCTGACCTGCACGGAAAGGAGAAGAGACGGGAGCTCACACCCAAAAAAAAGAAAGAAAAAGAAGAACAGAAGAACAGTGGGCAAGAAATGGGATTTGAACCTAGGACCTTACCTGTGATAAAATTCTTTTATATAGAGAGTCTAAATGAACGGACGGTTCTTGTGCCACGTGGCCGTTCGGATGGAAAGGATGGACGGGATTTTTGGACGAGGTGGCCAGACGAAGTTTGAGGAAGATCACGGCATACGTACATATGGTATATATACGGATTGTGCATTGTTGCCACTTGAAGAACGTTTAATGCGCTGCAGAGGATAGTACACACTGAAATAATTTCGTGTACATCCCAAGTCATGTCATGGTGCCATCAGTTCCATTCCACGCTTGAGCCGCGCAGCGGATCACCTCATTTGCTAGCCAGGGGGGATCGCTGTACCGATCGAACTGAATGTCCGGCCCGGCCTGCTACTGGAGTAAACCCCTTCTTAATTGATTAGCTCAAGCATGTGTGCTCAACTAGTATACGAGTACAATACTACTACTGCTTCAATTTTAGGAGGTACACATGGTGGGACCTTTGTTTCCAGAGCAGATTAGCTCACCGATCGAGAAATATACGTATGTGTATCTTGCACCCAAAAAAAAGGTTTCTCGTATGTTGGTAGTCTCTTTCAAAGCCGAACGTCTAGCTAGCTTAACATGTAGTGCATTGATAAATCAAATGGTGATTATTCTCTGGTCGTCCATCCGTTAGGAACTTTTAGGTGAAGAGATATATAGAAAGATGGATCTCAAACGTCTTGTTAGTTCTCCATCGTCTTTGCACGGTCATCATCTCATCGACGTCTTATGTCATGGCTCATGTGGAGTATGGCTATATATCCTTTGACTCCGCCGAATGTACAATTAACATGCATCCAACGACAAATCAAATCCAGTCCATTGGAGAGTTTGAAATTTCATGCGGTGGTTGTTGTCTACTCTGTCCGTTAGGTTTCCTCGATGTCACCGGTACCTAAACTATCTAAATTTGGTCACATTGCATGGATCAAATCAAAGCTTAATTAGCTTGTCATGTTAGTTGCCCAAGCTGCATGTTAGGCTGGTTTTAAGTGCGCACGAGGAAATAATAGCGTGGTCTATGTTATATACTAGGAAGGACGCGCCATGCACACCGTTGATGATTTTGATTAGAAAGAAAAACGCGCTACAAGCGTTGTTTATGGTTAATGTCAAATTTAAAAATAATAGAAAAAAGAATAATGCCTATAAGAAATTATAAAAGAGGAAAATAGCAAATAATAATATTTAAATAGTTAATTGTTTGAAAGTTTAGAAATTATGCAATTATTATGGATTATTACACTTGAGCTTTTTGGTACTAATCAGGTTCCATTTTACTCTCTCTTTTTGTGGATCCAGCTACGGTACCACTTTTGCAAGCATTGTATTTTTTTTATTTTTTTTGGGACACAGAGAAAACATAATAGAAGAAAGAAGAAATATGTCCTAAATAGAAAATAACAATTTTTTTACAAATTTGAACTTGGAAAACATCCAAACTATGTATGGATGTTTTTTTGTTCAAGCACAGTTCCACGTTTGCGAGCTTTCAATTTTGTGGTTTTTTTGACGATCTATAAAACACAAAATAGAAAAGAAGGAATAAAGAAAGAAACAAGGAAAAAAAAAGGGTGCGGGAGGAAAATTAGCCGCATGATGGGAATATGGCGCATCTGGGAGGGCCCGGGCAGTCGGGATCTGTCTTGTGAGTTGGGTTTCCAAAACCACCGGTTAACCGCACCTCCATGGGGCCTAGTTTGGTAAACATTTTAAATGTAAAATACACATAAAATTTCTAAAATACTATTAATCATTCTAAGCATTTTGGCTTAAACAAAATTTTAAAATTCAATTTTTCAATGTATGTTTTAAATAATTTTAGCCATTTTCATCGATTTTCACCTTTTTTCCTCACAAACCGCGGTTAACCGTAAAAAACATGGCTAACCGCGAACAAAACCGGGGAACCGTGGTTTTGCATTTAGGGTTAAATCTGGCTGAAAACCGTGGCTAACCGCAGTTAACCGCCTCCGCGCAGTAGACGGCTCGGAGGTGCTCCGCGGTTTTGTAAACCCCGGTTGTGAGAGCTCGCTCGGTTAGCCAGTTGTGCGAGGCGCCCACCTCAGTGGCCAGTTGACGGGTAAAATTCTTTTATATAAATTAAATTTGAGTGGACGGTCGAATGTAACGTGACACGTGGTTGTTCACGTGGAGCGGATGGTTGTAATTTTTAGCTGACGTGGCCGGCCTCACGCGAACTTAATCTCGGTATAGTATATATATCTGCTCCTCAAGGACAATTAAGCCCTTGTTCTTTTCTGCGTATCGTAGCGTTGCGTATTACTGTAGCAAATTTTGTTATTTTTATATAGCCTATATGTAGTGATAGTTTGTAACGATTTTTTCGTGGCTTTTAGTAGTTCTTCAAAAGATGATAAAATTATCTTTTTTCAAGTGTTTTCAAATTTACTACAGTAATACGTCAACACAATGTGATACGCTAAAAAGAACAAGGTGGCCTAAGTACTAGCCCGTAGCCACCAATTTTGATGTTAGCCATATGAGTCTCCTTCCGTAAAGGCAGGGTTTAAAGGTTGGTCTCCCTCCGTGTGAAGAAATAATGAAGATTACGTGCTGCACGCTTCCTTGACTGGATCAAACTCTTGCAGGCTAAACTTAACGATATTCTACTACTTTAAGGGAAAATATCACTGATCACAGGCTCACAGCCGTCGTTTGTTTTGACTAGACTGTCAGCTGCGCCGACGACGCGGAAACGGACCTATACAGCACATGCATGTGCTGACGTGGAGGATAAATCTTACCTTATCCCAACATGCAGACATCTTCCCTACATGCTGACTATGATTATGCAATGCATACTATTCCAACATGTATATTTACCTAACTCTAATTTTTTCCCATCATTGTCAATCCGAAAGGTTTCTCAAACCAACGTAGAACGTTCCAAAATTGCCAACCGGGTGTCCTAACAATTGGATTTGGAGGTGCCACCTACAGTGAAGGAGTTGATCGATTGACCATGGCATGGCTCCACTCTCTCTCTCTCTCTCTCTCTATATATATATATATCTGAAGCAATGTCATGGCTCCATTCGACTTGGCAATTTCCAAGCAGGCAAGACGCATTCGGCGGCTTGGCCTAAGTGAAGTGGGGCGCACTCCAGTACTGCGCGTGCACGCTCCTCCCGCTTCCACACCGAGCGGCGCCGCTTCGCATGCACATGCACGTACGTACGGGGAGCACGTGTGTCAGGCGACACGGCAGATCAAGATGTTAATTAATTAAGTAGTTAATTAAACGCTCACCAGACACTAGAGTCAAAATGGTCTAAACCTAAGTCCTGATGATCTGGCAGCTCTCCAAAGCATCTGAGTGAGTGTGAATGAGTGACTGATGAGAGAGTACACATCGGTCGTACTGATGAGCAAATCACAGGTTGGCATCGCGTGGTGACCTTATCTCTGCCGCGGCGCATCAGACGGGAATCTGGATCGGGACGCTTTGTCTATGCACCCCGGTTGTTTAATCAAGCACAAACCCGATTAGTATTAGTTGCTAATCTTGATTAGCCCGGCCCAGGCAGGAAAAGATATGATAACCGCAGTGCACAACCAGCTCTCGTCATCCCGGACGAACGACTGCAGTTTGACAGATTGTTTAATCAAGCACAACCCCGATTAGTATTAGTTGCTAATCTTGGTTAGCCCGGCCCAGGCAGGAAAAGATACGATAACCGCAGTGCACAACCAGCTCTCGTGATCCCGGACGAACGGTGCTACAGGAACGACTGCAGTTTGACAGACAGGCTACCTCGACGGTCAGTTCATAACCATCGAGAGTACTGTATCTCTCTCGACGTCAGTTTGTAACGATCGACATTGGACAACTCTTCCGACGGCTAACGTTATGCTGCCGATAGGAACGCCGTAGGGACCCATCAATGGACGGCGTCAGTCAATCATGACGCCCGCCACACGGGGCGTTGAGAGAAGAGCGCCCCTGCGCTGCACTAGCACCCCGATGGCCCGGGCCGTGGAGCATGTGGGTTTGAGCTCCTCTCTCGACAGCTCGTACAACAACCATTGAGAGAGATTAAAATTTTGAACGGTGAGACATGGGCATGGGCTTGATCCCGCGATCTTGTGGGTGAGCGCTAGGATCACGTATCACCCTACCATTGCATTCCTTTCAAGTACGGCGCGTGCAACATTTTCTGTAGAATGAAAGGTTCTCTCGATGATGGCCTATATATAGTCGTTGAGACACATGCACCCCGCATTGGCCATGATAAGTGGGCCTAGCCATAGCACGGGGGAGGGGGAGGGAGCACTCTTAAGGCTGTCTCCAGCATGAATCCCTAAATTTGATCCCCTATAGCCTCATATACAGGTTCCCTTTAAAAAAAATCTCACCCTATATTTCTTCCATCTCCAACAGCGTTCCCTATATTGATCCCGTGATGTTGTGGTTGAGCGCTAGGATCACATATCACCCTACCATTGCATTCCTTTCAAGTACGGCGCGCACAAAATTTTTTGTAGAATGAAAGGTTCTCTCGACTATTGGCCTATAGTCGTTGAGACACATACACCCGCATTGACCATGATAAGTGGGCCGAGCCGTAGCACGGGTGACGGGGGAGGGAGCACTCTTAACAACTCTAAATAGGTCGTTGAGAGAGTAATTTATTCAATTTTTTAGATCACAAAATTTATGAACCGTCCATAATTAAAGCTAAAAAAGTATGCTTATTATAAAAATCTTTAATTTATTGAGATATATCATGAATTTGGTGAAATACACGAGATAAATTATTTCATCATATATTTAAATATTTTGGGATTTATACATTACGTTAAGGTGCGGAAATTACAATTTTAGGTAGAAAAACATTTAAAATTTGTAATATATGAAAAATTGTTATGAAATGCCAAGGTTAGCACGAAAAAGTGTATGTCATGGTTATCATGAAACATAGTTGATATTTTAAGATATCGTACATACATGCACTTAGTGCATCTCACTAAACGTCTTCGTAGAGTTTTGCAAAAATGATCACTTTCACATGTATCGATAATTCCTGACGTCATGAAGTCCTAAAAAAAGTATTAATGGATCGATAATTCCAGACATCACTAGTTATTGTACACCATCAATATTGGCTTTAATATTTTTTAAAAAATAAATAAGGTGCTTTGACCATCGGTGAAGGGTCAAAGAAGGCGCCCACAAGATAGCACACTCTCTCCAAGGCATTCGACAAAACAGTCAAAAGAGCCATGCTCCTTAAGGGTTGTGTCGGTACACATAGTATCGGGGTGCATGCCCTCTCCACCTCCTCCAAAGGGTGGTAGAAGACGGAGTCATCCAAGAGAACCGTTAGGACAGGGCCTGGTTCTGAGTGGACTGGCGGGCACGCGGGCCCCATCGCTCGGAGCTGGACCCCGAGGCATAGCGCTCTCGGCGCGCAGGGGCGACCAGGCCCCTGCGCCGGGAGATCGACCAGGACACGAGGCGTCGGGCAAGCACCGCGTCGGCCAGGCCGCGTGGCAGCTCGGCGGGCAGACGCGTGGCAGATCGGCGGGCAGGCGGGCGACTAGATTCCACTCCTTATCGGCGACCACGTGAGCAGCTAGCAGGGCTGGCGGGACTTTGGGCCCCACCTGCCACCGATAGGACGCGACAAGGCAGAGGGACGTGCATAGCATGCGGCTACGACTGCACGACATTTAATATATGTATGCCAGTACAGCGAACGTGTAATGGGCCAGATGTACCCCTTTTCTCTCTCCCCGGCAGTTTGGGCTCACCCACAGGATATAAGGGGACCAACCCACTGTTGGCGATTCTTATGCCTTTTGGAATTAATCCGCAAGCACACAGATATCACTGTAGCTTTCACCCGGGAGTATTCCAAGGCATCGTAAAAAATAAATAAGGTGCTTTAACCGTCGGTGAAGGGTCAAAGAGGGCGCCCACAAGATAGCACACTCTCTTCAAGGCATTCAACAAAACAGTCAAAAGAGCCATGCTCCTTAAGGGTTGTCAACACAAGCCTCAAGAGAGCTTTCTCTTGACGTCCAGTTTACAATCGGCCTTTGAAAAATGTTTCTCTCGATGGCTAGAGGCCATCGGGAGAGTGTGCCACTGCACGCTCTGCCATAGTGGTGTCAGCGTCTCCCTCGACAATCAAACACTAGGATGACAATAGAATCGTCTAGGGCACACGACAGCCTAGTAGCTCTCTCAACGGTTGACATATGCGCCATCAAAGAGAGTAGATGAGCAGTCGCTCGTAGGCTATGACCATAGCTTATCTCGATGGCCACTTTTAGGTAGTCGAGAGAGGGGGGCCCTTACATCGTGTTCCAGCTCGGTTTGCCTAAGTCCCAAGATAATCCTAGCCACACCGTTGTCGCCTCCTGTTACTGCATTGCTGGCTCCTCCCTGTGTGTCACTGCTGCCTCAACGTGCCCGTCCGCTGCCCGCCGTCGCTTGTCCCGTTCTGAGTCTCCACACGAGCCACCCGTCACCACTAAAGTCCCGACAGAGCCACTCATCGACGCATCTCCACATCTCCCCTTTCGGCCCTTCCCCACTGCGCGGCTGGACACCCCTTCTCAACCTCTCCCCCTTCCCTCGAGCCCGCCATCCACCCATCTCCCTCCCTCTTCCCCACCACTCCCCGTCGACACTCTTCCTTCCGCGCACGACACTCCGAAGGTACATTTTCGCACCTTTTTTGAATTGTTGTTGGTTAGTCTCGACCGCCGTAGAGTTATGGTTGAGACTGGATCAACCTAATTATGCTAGCTAAATTATGTGCAGGTTAATTTAAATCTAGAAAACATAAAAACCTAAAACAAATTAGTAAATATTGAAATGCATGAATCTTAATTAGAAAAAATAGGTGATATGATTTATGTATGGATTAATCGATGCAATGTCTTTTAAATTGTTGGATGCTATTTAATTGTCATAACTCTATTTAATAGTTGCTATGCCCTCTAAATTGATGCTAAGCGATAATATTTGCATCGTATAACATATTCGTTCGTTGCTTGTTTGGAAACAACACAACTCGTAAGGGACTTCGACAGTGATTTGCCATTGTTCCACCACGAGCTGTGAAAGACGTTACCGAATTGTTCAGGCACAACCTTTATGGCGTCGTAATGGACAACCCACGAATAGCCTTTTGGGCATGGTTTATTATGGTACTGTTGGGTTCGAGGCAAGATTTCAACATGACCATATAATTCTTCTGTGCGTAACATAAGCACTGTGAAGTTGACATAAGTGCATGTGCAAAAGCATAGGTCCCACCGCATGTCAAGATAAGCACCCACTACAGGAAACGAAAATAGATTCGACTGCCAAAAGCTGATTCGACAGCCAAATATTAACAGTCGAAACAGGTAATGTAGTATCGACGGCCATAAGAAGGCAGTCGATACAGCTCAAATCTGCGGTTAGTATCGACGGCCCATAAATTGCCGTCGAGTTTACTTGGGAAAGGCCCACGGAAAGCCTGGATGGCATGACGGCGTCTAACAGTATCGACAGTCAACCGTTAAGCCGTCGATACTGTTGCCCATTATCGACGGCCCACAAAAAGCCGTCGAGACATATTATTTTTTATATTTTTCCTATCCCTTTTGTTTAATTTATATTTTAATCTTTGTTGAAAATTGCTGTTAATTTGAAATGAAAATTAGAAATGTTACATTTTATTATTTTTTAGGTAGTTATTGTTATAATTAATGAATTGAGGAATATTGAACATATATAGCTTTTTAATTAATGTATTAAATACTGTTTAAATCTTAGAATTTCAGTTTTAGTAGTGAAAAATTAAAAAAATAGTTGGGTACGGGCGTGCGTGTATCAAATATTGTATAGTAGGAAAACATAAATTTAAAATTACAAATGAACATAATTTAAATTCAAATAGGATGTATGACGTTGCTTTGATCACATGAAATATAAAACTCGAGGTGAAATTCTCGAGAAAGCTTCAGGTTTCAAAGGGGTGACCTCATAGGAAGTTCTAAATTATTTGATTTTTTCCCAGGTGTAGCCAGACGCCGCCGACATAGCCTCCACATCAGTGACGTCGGCAAGAGATGTGGCCGACGTCACTGCCCTCCCCTCCCCTCCCTCGCTCGTCCCCCTGCCCCTCCTCTTTGACGTCGGCCAGCACAAGCCGCCGACACAGCCTCACCTCAGTGACGTCGGCCAGAGCTGTGGCCGACGTCACTGCCCTCCCCTCTCCTCCCTCCCCCTGCCACCTGTGACGTCGGCCAACCCCCTGCCGACGACAAAAGTCAGTGTCGTCGGCTCTCTCTTGGCCGACGTCACTGGTGGCCGGATGCCGGTTATGTCGTCGGTAGTGGTTTTGGCCGCCGACACAGCCTGTCGTCGGGAGTCTGGCCGCCGACATTGCTTTTTGCGGCCGCCGACACAGAGATCATTTCCTGTAGTGTTACCATCGGCCTTTGAAAAATGTTTCTCTTGACGGCCAGAGGCCATCGAGAGAATGTGCCACTGCACGCTCTCCCATAGTGGTGTCAACGTCTCTCTCGACAATCGAACACTAGGATGTGCATAGATCCGTCTAGGGCAAACGACGGCCTAGTAGCTCTCTCAACGGTCGACATATGTGCCATCAAAGAGAGTAGATGAGCAGTTGCTCGTGGCTATGACCATAGCTTATCTTGATGGCCACTTTTAGTTAGTCGAGAGAGAGAGGGGCCCTTACATCGTGTTTCAGCTCAGTTTGCCTAAGTCCCAAGCTAATTCCAGCCACGTACCGCTGTCATCTCCCGTTACTGCATTGCCGGCTCCTCCCCGTGTGTCACCGTTTCCTCACGTGCCCGGCTGTCGCCCGTCGTTGCTCGTCCCGTTCCGAGTCTCCACACGAGTCGCCCGTCACCGCTAAAGTCCCAACCGAGTCGCTAATCGACACCACCTCCACATCTCCCCCATTCGGTCCTTCCACTCTGCATAGCTGGACATCCCATCTCAACCTCCCCTTTCCCACAAGCCCGCCATCCACCCATCTCTCTCTCCCTCTTCCCTACCACTCCCCGTCGACACTCTCCCTTTCGCGCGCAACACTCCGAAGGTACATTTTCACGCCTTTTTTGGATTGTTGTTGGTTAGTCTCGATAGCCGTAGAGTTATGGTTGAGATTGGATTAACTTAATTGTGTTAGCTAAATTATGTGCAGGTTAATTTAAATCTAGAAAACATAAAAACCTAAAATAAATTAGTAAAAATTGAATTGCATGCAATCTTAATTAGAAAAATTAGGTGATATAATTTAATTAGAAAAAATAGGTGATATAATTTATGTATGGATTAATCGATGCAATGCTATTTAAATGTCATAACTCTATTTAATTGTTGCTATGCCCTCTAAATTGATTCTAAGCGATAATATTTGCATCGCGTAACATATTTGTTCGTTGCTTGTTTGGGAACAACACAACTCGTAAGGGACTTCGATGGTGATTCGTCATGGTTCCTCCACGAGATGTGAAAGATGTTACCGAATTGTTCAGGCACAACATTTATGCTGTCCTAATAGACAACCCATGAATGGCCTTTTGGGCATGGTTTATTATGGTACTGGTGGGTTCGAGGCAAGATTTCAACAACATGACCATATAATTCTCCTGTGCGTAACATAAACACTACGAAGTTGACATAAGTGCATGTACAAAAGCATAGGGCCCACCGCATGTCAAGATAAGCACCATTGGATTCTCACTCCGAAAGGTCGTAACCATCTATCAGATATAAATTCTCATTATAACCCTACTTTAGTATGACAATGTTATGTTAGGGAAAATGACCTTCGTATCCTCAAAAAAGAAAGGAAAAATCAAAGTCACCAAGATCGCTTGCCCCTAGAATTATTGTGGTGTCGTTAGAGTTTCCTTTATTGTGGTGCACTCGATGCTGTATAGACTATGCACTGAACCCACCGATATACGGGGAGGCTAGTGTTCGTAAAGGTAAAGAAATAATTTTGGCTAATACGCCATATGCATATCAAGGTTCATGTCTAAATATGTGTGCTCTCAAGGGTCGTCCAGTTCTTTTCAGCTTAACGACTTATCTACATTTTAAAAAGACATATGCTTTGAGATTTTTGAGTCCATTTTTTTTTTGTAAGTGGGTCTAAAAAGCAAGTCAAATAAAATAGATCTGAATCTCGAGATTTTCTTGAGAAGCTCTTGAAGTTCAGTCATTTCAGCCGTTCAGATCAGCTCAAAAGAACAGGTTCTTACCTCGTGCTCCCAGTAGCTACTCCGCTAGTATATGCATTAGGGGTCCTCTATGTGTTTGTCCGGCCATGGTCGACTGTAAAGATGGTAATAAAAAAGGGGATGTTACATCTTGAAATTGGCCGGAACTCAGACCTTGATACGGTCTGAACAGAGCAGATCAGATTATCAACACATAGATCTGGACCACCTAATTACACCTGGCGAGTTGAAACACATGCATAGATAAGTCACTACCGGAGTACCGCGCGTAGTGCCGAATCTCCAACCTACCTCTGCACCTCTGAGGTCACACTGACCTTATTGGACGATAGGTTGCTGCACAGTGGAATTCCGTACTGAAGCTGTTCGGTCAGGCGCTTCTTTCGCAGGCTCTACAGACCAATGGCCCACCGGTGTCTCTGAAATGATTACAAGTCACAGTAACAACTTAGCAAGCCAACAAAACAAGATCAATCACCCACGAACAACACGATATACAGGCGCTCGCAAACTCGATCCGGGAACGGCTCTTCTCGCCAGAGAACGACACCGGCAGATTTGACATGTAGAACATCTCGACATGCAATTATGAACTATCCCTAGACAAAGAACAAATCAAAGCCAGAATGAATGGCATAGCCAGCCGTGCATTCATCAATCATCAGCTAGATGAAGCTAGCTGAGACAAGCAAACGCAACATAACGCGATGGATCTATAGGAGTCTGTATCGGATTGGATTCCTGCTGTGCGCATCCAAAGGAGGCGCGACCGAGGGTTGCGCAGGGATATGTCTCGGCAAGTGGGCGCTGTTCAACAGCTGAAAAATTTGTGAACCCTTTAATATTATCATCTGCTGCTCGATCGACGCAAGCAACACATGCGATCTTGATGGGGAGCTCCGAAGAAAGTGATTTGTCACCACCCTGGCTTGCAGCATTAAAGAACCTATAAACTGCGATCTGCGGCATCGAATTAAGTAGGGTTTAATTGTGCTTGTCGGGGGCCGCGTTGAATAAACATTCCTATCGCGTTATTTATATTCGGCTGCCATGCATGGAGATCGATCGCCCTGAGTGGTTTGGCAGAGGGCCCCGTAGAAAAAGAAAAACATACGGATGAACAACCCAACATCCTTACGGTGAAGAAAGTAATCTTGTTGGGAAGTTCTATCTGGGTGAGAATCATGTCGAATCGGGGATTGGTTTGTCAGTCACGGGGAAGGTTATATATCCGGCTAAAACAATACTACAATTAGCTGGGAGATACCCAAAGCATAAACGTACATGGTCAGTACTCCGTACGTACTTGTACGCTATGTTGCAACCTGAAATGCAGAAATGTTAATTAATGCCTTAAGTGTGAAGGCGAAATATGTGGTGCAAACCACTGTTTTCGTGCAAACCCCGTGAAAACCATATATAAAAGTTTTGTAAATTCGTGAAAAAATTACTAGAGATAGGTATGTGCACGAACTACATCACCACCAAATCTCAAGTCTAAACTCAACATCGTTTGGTGGTGATGTAGTTAGGGCGTGTTTGGATGGCAGCCAACCCTCGCCTTGCCAATCCAGGTCGCGCCGACGCCCACGGCTCGCCAACGCGCGGATTGGCGAGCGAATCGGCCGCCCGCGCCAAATCCCGCAAACGCGTTGACTGTGCGTCGGCGCGCCCTTGCCCCCACGCCCGCGCCTTCCGTCGGCCGCTATCCAAACACGTGCCAAAAAACGATGGCGCGCCGACGGTTGGCACGGCGAACGTCGGCCACAATCCAAACACACCCTTAGTGCACATATCTATCTCCAGTAATTTTTTCATGAATTTACAAAACTTTTATATATGGTTTTCACATATTTGCATAAAAACAGTGTGTTTGCACCACATATTTCGCCAAGTGGGAAACCAGCGGTGTTGAAAGGCTCGAAGTGAGCACTCAAATGCCATGATAAATTGGTGGGGTTTGCATAACCTAGGCCAAATTTGCTGGACTACCGCCGTGCCGCGGGTGAAGATTTGACGCGGCTGGTGAAATCTTTCCTCGTTAATTTGCCAGCCGCGTGAACGCGTGTAGGATTGGCATGCACTTCCATTCCCTTTCCTAGTTCCCTTGTCCCACGCCGAATCGCAGACCAGACTTGCAAGCCTGCCTGCCATGAGAAAATTGAGTTTTAAACATTGGGAAAAATACCCGAAAT
>SPJY01006155.1:0-10027 GCA_005191435.1 Raddia distichophylla
CAAAAGTAATTGTTTCAGCAGACAAGCCATATTATTTCAATAGGTTAAACTAATTGTTGCATTAGGATAACAAATTGTTTCAATAAATTTTTATATAGCAACATTGGTCTTGTTCTGTTCGTAAAAATACGAGGAATGCAGCGATACAAACGGTTTGTGCATTGGAGCACCCAGTCAAAAATTATAGTTGCCGAAAGAAAAAAAAAATCTTCGCTGACGTCAGCCGACATAATCACATGCAAATGTGGGAGGAGAAACGAGCTGGTGGGCTTGCTGTGTCTTGCTCGCTCGCGTGTGATACCGCGTCCGACGAAAACTTTTTTCATCGGACGTCCGTCCTCAAATCGTACCCTTATTTTTTTGTAATCTTTAAATATCTTTTCGAATGCTCTCAAATTTGCTATACTAATACAACAATGAAACAATACTGAAAAGAACAATGAAACTATACTAATATCAGGCGGTCTCCTAGCTCGATCGGGGCCTGACCACAGCTCGATGGCATATATCTGTGCGTTCTTCATTAGCTTCTGCGCCGTTGTAGTTCATCCGGTCCATGTCGGCACGATTAATTGTATTGGCCCGTCGATCGATCTCGCGCATGCAGCATGATCCATTTGCAGTATTGTGTCGATCTCTTTTTCTAGCTAGCTTATTGAAACGCCATGATACGTACGTGCTGCCTCCAACCTGAATTGACAGCTTGACTTTGAACGGTCGGATACATTTTTTTCATGAAATACTACTGTCTCATAGTCTGCTTAGCTAAAAAAGGCATACGATACAAATTATAAAAATAGAAAAAGTGCATTTGGTCCCTAACTTTTGCCTCGACCTCAATTTCTCCCTAAACTTCAAAGCCATACTTTAGTCGTCAAACTCTTAAAACCAGATACAACTAGTACTTTGATCAAATTATGGGTGGATTATGTTTATATGGCATTGACTTGGTGTTCCATCAACAGCCACCCCTCAACCTGCTCCTCCCCGTCTTCTCTCCCTCTCTCTCCTTCCATCATCTCTCGCGCTCTCTCTCTCCCCCCTCTCTACTCACTTTCAATAGCACAACAAATGAGGTCCCAGAGCTCATTGACACGAAGGGAGAGAGGGGGAGGAGGACGAGAAGGATGCAGTGACTGGTGTGGGGAGGGCCGATTTGATACGGGAAGAGAGAGATTGAGTGTTTGATATAGCGATATTGAGGGTAGAGAGAGGAAAAAGGGGAGAAGGAGGGGAATCGGAGGAGAGAGGGAGAGGGCGTTGGAGGGGAGGAGCATCTCCATCCTTCCTCCACCTTGGTACCACCGCCTACCTCTCTCCACCTTGGTGCCAACGCCCCTCCACGCGTTGTTGGCCTTGACATCAGCTAGTCCTACACATGCCTCTCCTCTACTACACTCGCCATCACCTCCCACGTGACCTTCTTTTGTGGAGGAGGTGGCAAAGGAAGCACTTGCATGGGAGGAGGAGGAGAAAGGTGGTGCTGGGTCGGAGGAGGACGTAGAAGTGATGTCGCCAGAATTTGAGTAGAATGAGAGGGGCGGCACTAGATCTAAGGAGGGAGGAGGCAGAGGTACCGCTTGCATGGGAGGAAAAGAGGGGTGGCGCTGGATCCTGGGAGGAGGAAGCCGAAAGTGAGCCAATTGTTGAGAGGCATTGTGATTGAAGGGATGGCTATGCATTAGTGGAGGGAGACAAAGAATATTTTCCATCTACTACAATTATAGTGGTTTTTGGTAACGGCAACAGCATCTAATTTAATTCGTTAGTGATCATCCAAAGGAAGCATACAAAAGGAAGGTTGGCGTTCAGTTTAGATGCTCCGCAAAATCTTTTACACTCCGACTAGGGCCTTGTTTGTTTCACCATAAAATAGGGTTGAGTTTTACTGTAAAAAAATTTATGACCCGTCGAAAACGTTTTCAAGAATTCAAAAAATTATGAAAAAAATATTTTATGAACTTTAAGAAAAACTATTTAAATTTCTATAAAAATGATTACAAAATATTACATCATTTTGTCTATACAAAAATAACAAATTTTTATTTCATTTAATTTAATCTGAAACAAACGAGGCATAAGAAAGAGCAGTTGTTGGCTAGTCCAGAAATGCGGCCATTCACACTTTGCCGGTTCGATGCATGGTTCCTTTGTTCCAAGGTTCCGGACCCTTTTCCCCAGTATATGCCACGGCACGTCACAAATGCAATTAGTATAATTACAAGTGCCAGTGTCTGCAGCTTAATCTATATAAAATGATGTTTCTAAAAATTATCTATCTACTATCTATATAAAGCAGAGTTAAACGGAGCCACCACATTAATCCTAAAATACTAGAAATTTCCACGTTAATTGAAAAATAGTAGAAATTCTCACGTTAATCATAGGAAAAAGAAAAGAATCTACATCGTTGAATATGGATATTATTATGTAAATTTAACGGTCAATATTAACCTCTCAAAAAATAGTACAAATTCTCACGTTAATTAAAGAAAAAAGGTAAATCTACATCGTTGAATATGGATATTATTATGTAAATCTAACGGTCAATATTAATCTCTATAACAAAATTGAAGCCGATCTATATATTAGAGATAAACTCTAAATCTAATCTGATATATTATCTATATCTTAACACAAATCTAGCCGTGCAAGCGCGCTGGTCACCTTGCTCATTATATATATAAAGGAGAGGAAAAAGAAGCCACCACGTTCATCCACATCATCCAAATTATTTCAGCCGTTCGATCAACGATGGGACCAAATTATAACGGCCAAGATTAATCAAAGAAATTCTCATATAAATCAAGAAAAAAAAAGATCTATGCCGTTGATTTTGTGGAGCCGGAATATAACGGCTTAGATTAAAAGAAGAATATTAGAAATTCAGATTAAATACTATTGATGATATAATATGGTTATTTTATCCGTTCAATCAACCGTGGGACCAAATTATAACGGGATAGATTAATCAAAGAAAAAATAAAAGATCTATGTGGCTTAGATTAAAATAAAATATTAGAAATTCATATTAAATACTATAGTTGATATAATATATTAGAGATAAACTCTAAATCCGATCTGATATGTTAGATATAGATTATGAGTTAGAGATAAACACTATATACCAAAACAAATTTAGCTGTGCAAACGTGCGGGCCACCTCGCTCGTTTTTATAAGAGAAAAGTACATTATTGCTCCTTAAAGTTGTACAAAAGTATCACTTAGCCCCCGAAACTTTGGAATTACTTTTTCGGCCCCCTAAAGTTGCTTCTGTACTTTTTGGAGCTCTTAAAGTTGCTTCCATGCACAGGGAGTGCCGCGTCGTGAATCCAACACCGTGGATTGATGATCTGGCCATGAGTTGGCATTGATATGGCTTAGAACTTGGATACAACATTCTGTGAGGCTATATGGGTGAAGTAAAAATCTCCTTTCTCACCGATTGAACCCTAATCGTGTGCATGACGGCGGGCTCAGATTTGGTTAAAACAGTATCAAATCATTACATTTGCCCACATGTCAACCACATAAGTCTATATGGATGACTCATCACCATATTCTATGTCAAGCTAGCGTCCAACTCATTAATTTACGACTGGATTCACGGTGCAGAACTTCTTATGTAAGCAAAAGCAACTTTAGGGGGCAAAAAAAGTACGGAAGCAACTTTAGGGGGGCGAAAAAGTAATCTTCAAGTTCGTGGGGCTAAGTGATATTCGCTACAACTTGTGGGGGCAAACCGACAATTACCTCTTTTTATAATAGCATCCTTTACTTATTAGGCGAGCGCCAGCGTCCGGACGTCTGTCGGACCCGCCCCAGCCGTTGGATCGACGGCCACCGCGTGGATTGAACGCATGCATGTGCTCCCGCATGAAAGGAAGAAGGCGCAGCGTTGGATGGCCGGCTACCGCGCCAATCCGACGTCCCGAAGTGCGCCCTCGTCTGCGTCCCAGCTTCTCAGCTTGTTAGTCGTCTTTTGATTAAAATCCTGATTAAACTTCCGATTTTTGCACAAAATTCAAACAATATTCGAAATGCGTGAAATAAATTTCATAATTCTTCTAAAATCGTGAGCAACCCATTTAAAATACTTTTTGAATTTTTAAATATTTTCACTTTTTCAATTTTTTTATGTGAAATAGGAGAACGTACTTATGAAACTTACATCTATACTAGCGAAACTTGGCCGTGTGTTGATAAACTTGGCCGTGTGCTGATGAAATGTGATGAAATTTCGATGTAACCTGATGAAACTTGGGTGAAACCTGTTGAAACTTGATGAAACTTGAACTGACCTGATGAAACTTGAAAAAACATGGATGAAACCTGATAAAACTTGACAGTTTGGCAAAGTTTTACGAGTATGAAACCCAAGTTTTATTAGGCGAAACCCAAGTTTCACCAGATAAGTTTGACGAATTATATGGCAACATATATCTTGTTTTGTTCGAAAAAATACGAGGAACGCGTTGGCGCAAATGGTTTTTTGATTGGAGCACCCAGTCAAAATTTATGGCCATTCAAATGAAAACAAGAGTGCACTGCATGCAGGCTTGCGGCTGCGGCATGGTTATTTTGTGCAGCGGCATGCAGGCTCGCGGCCATGCAGCGGCTGCATGAGCGAGGCGCGCGCGCTGCATGCGCGTTTCGCGCGCGCGGCTGAGTCCGGCGTGCCGGTAGTCCGATCTACAGTGTTTTCGTTACTTTATTTCCAAATCTAAAGCTAACGCGCGGGCCACCTCTCTCGTTTTTATAATAGCATCCTTTGGACCTTTGCTTTGTTTCCAAATCTAAAGCTCTCGCCGGATTTTTTATTTTTAACCCTTTTGAAATAGATATTTTATTTTTAACCCCGGGTCAAAAGTTTTTTCAAATCTAACCCTTTTGGCCGCGCCAAGCCGCCCGGCGCGGCAAATTCATGCTGCCGCGCCAAGCGGGGTGGCGCGGCAAGTACATGCTGCCGCGCCAAGCGGGATGGCGCGACAAGACCGCCCCACTTGTCATTCTATCGATAGCCCGCCGGGGCCGCCAGCGTGGCAACCTCTGCCGCGCCATCCCGCTTGGCGCGGCAGCATGAATTTGCCGCGCCGGGCGGCTTGGCGCGGCCAAAAGGGTTAGATTTGCAAATTCTTCAGCCCGGGGATTAAAATTAAAATAATTTTTTAAAAAAGGTTAAAAAATAAATTTTTTGCCTGACATGCTACAGCCTACAGCCCAAGATATGGCAAGCATACTGCCACGTCTTGTCCGTTGGTTTGGCTTTGCCATGTACTGATATACTAACGATGGCTACGCGTGCGTGGCACTAGTTTCGTATATATGGCAGAAGTGGATTCTAATACTTTTTTATTTGGCGAGCGCCAGCGGGACCCGTCCCAGCCGTCGGATGGCCAGCTACCGCGCCGATCCAACGCATGCATGCGCTCCTGCGTACGTGCCCTTCCCAGCGCGTTGTTAGTCGCCCGTCCGATCGGCGCCGACCGCGCCAATCCAACCCCTGCATGGCGCCCGCGTCCCGCGTACAGCGATAGACTAGATACTAGATGCAGTTGATCAATTTCCCAATTAAACTTCCGATTTTTGTATAAAATTCAAACAGTGTTCAAAATGCGTGGAATAAATTTCATAATTCTTCTAAAATCGAGAGCAACCCATTTTAAATACTTTTAAAATTTTTGAATTTTTCACTTTTTGAATTTTTTTATGTGAAACTAGGAGAAAGCACTTATGAAACTTACCCATATACTAGCGAAACTTGGTCGTATGCTATGTTGATGAAGCTTGGCAGTGTGCTGATGAAACGTGATGAAACTTGGATGAAACTTCGATGTAACCTGATGAAACTTGGGTGAAACCTGTTGAAACTTGATGAAACTTGAACTGACGTGATGAAACTTGAAAAAACTTGGATGAAGGCCTAGTTCTTTACAGCTTAACAACTTAACGGCTTAACGACTTATCTACATTTTAAAAAGACATATGCTTTAAGTTTTTTGAGCCCGTTTTTTCATTGTTTTGAAGTGGGTCCTAACGCTTTAAAAAGCAAGTCAAACAAAATGGATTCGAATCTTTAGACTAACTCGAGAAACGCTTGAAATTCAGTCATTTCAGCCGTTCAACTGTTCAGCCGTTGAGATCAGCTGAAAAGAACATGGCCGAAACCTGATGAAATTTGATAGTTCGGCAAATTTTTACGAGTATGAAACCCAAGTTTTACTAAGCGAAACCCAAGTTTCAGTAGGTGAACCCTAAGTTTCACCAGATAAGTTTGAAGGATTATATGCATGGCAACATATATCTTGTTTTGTTCTTAAAAATACGAGGAACACGTTGGTACAAACGGTTTGTCAATTGGAACATCCAGTCAAAAATTATGGTTGCCGAAAGAAAAAAAAGACCACGGGACCCACCCGCATGCTACAGTGCCCGCATGCATTCGTGCGTTCGTGCGCGGCATGCGCTGCATGCGTTCATGCGATGCATGCGCGGCGCGAGTCCGGCGCGCCGGTAGTCCGGCTATAAGTGTTTATTTTAAAACTTATCTATTATTTCCTTATTCATTTTATGGAAGTCAACATTTGTAAAGCTAAAATATATTTATGCTCTGTTCTTTTCAGTGTTGAGTAAATTTGAGTTTTGCAGTAGTAAAATTTGAGTCCTTAAAAAGTGGTCTAAAGAGGCTGAAAAATAATTAAAAAAATAGTTTTAAAATCTTTGCTATGAATACTAAAAGTATTGAAAACATCTTGCTATGAACACTAAAAGTATCGAAAACATCGTTACAAATTATTACAACATATAGACTATATAAAAATAACAAATTTTGCTACAGTAAAACTCAACTCAACTTTACGCTGAAAAGAACAAGGCCTTATGGACTCTCACCATATTTTTTTTATTTATGCACTGTTACCATATTTAATTTTTAAAAACTTTCAATTTATATGATTTTTGTGTGACTTACCATATAAAAGTTAGAAATGAAAAAATCGATAAGAAATATGTCTTTCATTAAAAAGAGCAAACTTTTTGTAAATTTGAAATTTAAATTTTTTTTGAACATCATCAAACTTTTTTATGCGTATTCTTTGTGTAGACACGATTCTGTCTCTGTATACTTTGAATTTTTATGATTTTATGTGACCAAACAAAAAAATTCATTATTTGAAAACCTACATTATGAAAACCTTTAATCTTTCAAATCTTTTAATTTGGATGTTCTTTGTTAAAATTTGGTTCAAAAACTCTAGTTCAGATTTGGTTCAAAAAATTTAGAAAAAACATGCTCTTCATAAGAAATTGCAAAATATCTGTAAATTTGCACCTTAAAAAATTTTAAATAACATGAAATTTTTTATTTATGTTCCTTACGCTGCGATGGTTAATTTTTGGAAACTTTCAATTTTTATGAATGTTTTACGACCTATCAAAAATAAAATCCTTAGTTTGAAGCCCGCATTACGAAAACCTTTAATTTATGAAAAAATTAAATTTTAGTTGTTCTTCTGTAGACATGGTTCAGGAACTTTAAATTTATATGATTTTTTTACCTACAATAAATAAAATTGAAAAATGGAAAATCGAGAATCAAGAATAAATATGTCCTTAATAAAAAAGAGCAAACTATCTGTAAATTTAGACTTCAAGAAAGTTTGAATAAGATCAAACTTATTAATTATTGATGTTCTTTGTGCAGACATGTTTTAATTTTTGGATACTTTCAATTTTTTATTATTTTTTTGCGACTTGCCAAAAATAAAATCCTTAATTCAAATCTTTCATCACGGAAACGTTTAGTTTTTTGAAATTTTTTATTTTGGATGTTCTTTCGAAGGCATGTTTTGGAAACTTTCAAATTTATGATTTTTTATGGCCTACCATAAGTAAAATTGAAAAGTGAAAAATCGAGAAGAAATATGCTCTTGATAAGAAAGAGGAAACTATTTGTAAATTTGGATTTCAAAATTTCTTAATAACATCAAACTTTTTATAGATGTTTATTGTGCATGCATGGTTTAATTTTTGGAACTTTAAATTTTTTATGAAATTTTTGTGACCTGACAAACAAATGTTTAGTTCAAAAATTACATTATGAAAATTTTTATTTTTAAATTTTTTTAAATTTCAGATGTTCTTTTGAAGGCATGATTTTTAAACTTTTCAAATTTATGATTTTTTTGACCTACGATAAGTAAAATTGAAAAGTGGAAAATCAAAAAGAATTTTGCCCGTAATAAGCAAGAGCAAAATATTTGCAAATTTGGACTTAAATTTTTTTGAATAACATCAAACTTTCTATGGACGTTATTTTTGCATGCATGGTCTAATTTTTGAAATTTTCAATTTTTATGATTTTCTTGTTAGCTAACAAAAATAAAATCCTTAGCTCGAATCTTGCATTATGAAAACTTTTAATTTTTGAAAATTTTAATTTTGGATTTTCTTTTGCAAACATGATATTGAAGCTTTCAAATTTATGTTTTTTTGTATGACCTACCGTAAGTAAAATTGAAAGTGGAAAATTGGGAAGAAAAATGCCCTTAATAAGAAAGAGCAAATTATTTGTAAATTGGGACTTGAAAATTTTTCAATTTTTTTTGAACTCTGCGAGCTACAAAAAAGGAAATAGGAGCGAAAAACGCACAACTAGCCATCGGCATAAGATGGACTCCAACTCTGGCCTCCAGGCTGAGTTCTAACTCATCTAGACAACAGGGCAAGACACTTGGCTTATTCTACAATGTGCGGAACATTTTGTTTTGAAATGTTAATTTAGTATGGACGGTTGGATTTTATTTCGCGAGAAGATTGGACGACCGCTATTTTTCAGTTGACGTGGTCTACATGAATGATTGAGCGACATGGCGCGTTTTGGAGGCGGCGATGTGGCCTAACCAGTTATCAGCAGGTTAAGCCCTCTGTAACATAGAATTGATTAAACGATACCAGAAAATGGAGCATCCCTATATGATCGTGCAATTAATGATAGGGAGGTAATTGAATAAATTTTCTTGTGGCCTGTATGACGTCCGGCATACTTATTTTTGTGACGGAATTATAGAATTCCAAATAAATTATATTTTTTGATGGGATAGTCTCTCAAGAAATTTTTCTCTCTTATTAATCGGTAAGGTTTGTCAACTAAAGACTATTCCACTTCAAAAAGGGCATACCGGAATTTGGCAAAACGGAGGGGAAGGGAGGAGTATGGATAGGGCTGAAAAAAAAAACTGGTGGCTCGTAGCTCGGCGCTGCTTGGTTCGACTCGTAGACGAAAACGAGGCAGAGCTGAGCCAACGTGTGTGGCTCAGAAATTAGGCGAGCCGGCTCGGCTCGACTGACGAGTGGCTCGACGAGCCAAAATGCCCAACCCAGACCCAACCAAACAAGGAAGCAAATCCTCTGACTTTACTGCCCTCTGACTTGGGTCACTGACATGTGGGCCCATGTGCTACTGTGGCCCACATGTCAGTCGCCAAATAAAGTCAGAGGATCTCAATCCACCAAACAACGGTCCAGCGGGTAGACTACCAGAGACTTAAGTGGCGGTAGGGCACCTCACAACTAAACCAGGGTTATTAGGCAACGGTCTCAAGGCTACCCGCAACCACGCTCGGCACCAGCGTAGCCCTAAGCCTCAATCCTGCCGCCGCCACCACTGCAAGGTGGGTCGATGCCACCATGCTGGGACTGTCACCGCGCCCCGTCCTGGCATCGCCCCTAGGCATCTGTGCCATCCACCGGTGCCACTGCGTCCCAGCCCCACCACTGAGCCCTTGGTAGCTCGACCATCCACTACAGGAAACGCATTTTGTGTCCTCGGCCAAATCTGTTTTCGTCGTCGGCCCAAGAACCGAGGACAGAAAAACAATCTTTGTCGTCGGCAGTATTAAGGCCGAGGACAAAAGTGCATGGATGCTGTGAAGAGGGTGGCCAGGAGCACTTGTGTCGTCGGCTACATAAGGCTGAGGATACAAATGAAACTTGTGGAGTCGGCCTCGAAAAGACCGAGGACATAAA